>CM021106.1:331730867-332297562 GCA_007115665.2 Sequoiadendron giganteum | reverse complement strand
CAAAGTATAAGACAAGATTGGGTTACTCAAAAGAAGAAAAAAATAAATGACTAAGAAGGTAGTTGAAAGAATCCTTCAAGTAAGAGATAGCTCTGAAACATATTCTAATATATGGATGGGATCTATATTCTGATATATCTTACACAGATGTCCAAATTGATGTCATAAAACAATATGCACCTACACGTGAGGAGGGACTAAGCTCAGGGTCTAGATCACTTGTATTAGAATCACAACATATTGATGACTCAAGTGAGGATGAATAGACATTGAGTGAACTAGATAATCACGAGGAGAGTAACATCATTGACCTTGACATCCCTAATGACAACTCTAATGACATAACTATCTGAACCCTTACCATCATCAACCCAAGTCAATCCGATGACTTCCTACCCTAGTCCATCCCGAACTTATCGACTGGCAACCCATTTAACCTCTAAATGTACCCATCTATGCAAATGATGACGTTATCATAAATTTCCTTTGTTTTGACGAAAATGATACATGTTCTATCCATAAATCTCATAACAACAGGGATCAACTAGAGGTGTCAAATCTTCAAGTTGCAAAAATAGAAAACAAGAATAATGGATCTAATGGTGAAAACCATTCTATGGTAGTATTAGATATTGAAAAGAGAAAAATAAAGAACGCACCGGACAGTGAAAACCTCTTTGAGGTGCTGAAAGATGGGAGATTTGACACCCTTCCAGAACATTATCATGAAAGGTCATCAATTTTGGTGGAGCCTACATAATCTGTAAACATTGGTATAGAAGAAAGTATAAATATTTTACATCTAGCAGAATCTATGAAAGAACAAGAAAGACTTGAATTTATCAAATTCTTTGAAGAAAGAAGCATTAATTTTGCTTGGTCATACTCCGATATGTCGGGTTTAGACCCAAATATTTTAATGCATCATTTGTATTTGCCTACTTGAATCAAACCTGTAAAACAAAAATTAAGAAAGATGCATCCACATATCGCATTGATGGTAAAAGTTGAGCTAAATAAGTTATTAGATGCAGGATTCATTAGGTCTATTGATTATGTCGAATGGATATCAAATATTGTGCCTATATCAAAGTCGGGTAATAGTATCAAGATATGTATAGATTCCAGAGATCTAAATAAGGCATGCCCCAAGGATGATTTCCCCTTTCCTAATATTTTCATCATCATGGACTTAACTACAGGGCATGCCATGTTATCAATAATGGATGGTTTCTCCAGTTACAACCAAATCAAGATAGCACCGAAAGATCAGGAAAAAACTACATTCGCATGTCCATGGGGAACCTTTTGTTGGAATGTCATGCCCTTCGGGTTGAAAAATGTAGGGGAAACTTATCAAAGAGAAATGACCACTATCTTCCATGATATGATGCATACGTTTATGGATGAATACGTAGATGATATTCTAGCTAATTCCTATTCCATAGAAGGACATCTAGATATCCTAGGCAAAATTTTCACAAGGCTAGAAAAGTTCAATGTCAAACTAAACCTTAAGAAATGTGTCTTTGGGGTTACATCAGCAAAAATCTTAGGATACATAGTCTCAAAAAAAGTTATTGAAGTAGGTCCAGCAAAGGTAAAGGCAATAATGGAAATGCCACCACCTGAAAACATTAGTCACCTAAGGTCACTGCAAGGAAGGTTACAATCAATTAGGATATTTATCTCCCATTTGGCAGACAAAATTCATCCATTTTATCATCTATTACATAAGAATTTTGTGTTCAAATGGGATCAGAGGTGTGAAAAAAATTTCAAATAAATAAAGAAATATCTAATGTCGCCACCTATTCTCATGCCACCTACAGAACGAAGACCTTTAATACTATACATTGCAACAACGAATATTTATTTAGGAGAGCTATTGGCACAAGAAGATTATGAAGGAAGGGAACGAGCCATTTACTATATCAGCAGAACTTTGAATGTCTATTTTAATACTATACATTGCAACAATGGATATTTCTTTAGGAGCATTTTTTGCACAAGAAGATTATGAAGGAAGGGAACAAGCCATTTACTATATCAACAAAACTTTGAATGGCTATGAAATAAATTATACCTTCATTGAGAAATATTGTTTGGCGGTGGTATTTGCTACCCAGTAGTTGTGAAATTACATGTTGACTCACACAATCAGGCTCATCACAAAAATTGATCCACTAAAATATCTACTCAGTAAGGCTACTTTAACAGGTAGATTGGCCAAATGGGTCATGCTTTTAAGTGAGTTTGATATTCAGTATGTGGAAAGAAGAGCCATCAAAGGTCAAATGATCGCAGAACAATTAGTTGAAGCTCCTTTAACTGATGATCATCCTATGACAATGGAGTTTCCTGATGCAAACATTCTTATAGTAACAACACAACAATGGATACTTTGCGTTGATGGATCATATACACAAAGAGGATCCGGTGTGGGAATATTGTTCATTATACCCCAAGGACATACCATCCCAAATTCTTATAGACTAATATTTCCATGTACCAATAATGTGGTAGACTATGAGGCATTGATCATTGGCATCAAAATGGCAATTGAATGGAAAATCACAACTACAAGTATATGGTGATTCTCAACTAGTCATTTATCAAGTAAATGATGAATATCAAATGAAAGATGAGAATTTAATACCCTATAAGCAATTGATAGATGATCTCAAACAATACTCTGTCAATATCAAATTTGAGAAAATTCTGAGGGTAGAAAACAAAGCGACAGATGTTATGGCAACAGTTGCTTCTCTTTTGCAATTACCAGAGAAACATGGTCATTATGAGTTTATGGTAGAACAAGTATCTCATCCTTCTTATAATAGTTCTGAATCCCAAACCATATACCATTTAGATGTCGTTGAATCCTCCATCTATGAAAAGACATATGCGTACCTAAAAGACAAAATCCTTCCTCCTAATCTTTATAGAAACCAAAAAAGCAACTTCATCTGCCAATCTGCTCGACATGCTTTAATCGCCGACATACTTTACCATCAAGGTCTAGATGGTACTCTTCTCTAATTTTTAGAACATAACTAATTTGAGACAACCTTATGTGAGGTTCATGAAGGTGTTTGTGGAACTCATTCAAGTGGTATAACTCTACCAAATAAACTCCTCTGTTTAGGGTATTACTAGCCAAATATGGAGAAGGAGTCTTATCAGTTTGTCAAGAAATTTTAGAAGTATCAGATTCATAGTAATCTAATCCACACACCAGCTCAAGAATTTCACCCATTCACATCAACATGGCCCTTTTGTCAATGGGGACTGGATATGGTAGGAAAGATAAATCCATCTTCATCCAATGGACACAAGTTCATAATCACAACAATAGAATATTTTACAAAATGGATAGAAGTAGTTCCTCTCACAACTATCACTGGAAAATAGATCTCATCTTTCATATTGAACTACATAATTTTTCGGTATGGCATACCTCAATCCATTATCACTCATAATGGATGACCATTTACAAACCAAGATGTCAAGGAATTATGTGAAAAATTTCATATCCAACATCGTTTGTGTATTATCCTCAGGGAAATGGCCAAGCCGAAGCCTCTAACAAGATAATTTTGAAAATACTCAAGAAAATGGTTAACGATGTTGGATGATATTGGCATGTTCATCTCAATCCTGCATTATGGGCCTACAGAACCATCATCAGAACACCAACAGGAGCTACACCATATGCCTTGGTATATGGATCAGAGGCCATACTACCCATTGAGGTAGAGATTCCATCACTCTGTGTATCACTAAAGGGAATCATTTTAGATGAGGATTATAGAGTGTCTAGGCTTCAAGAACTGGAACTGTTGGATGAACGTCATCAACAAGTTGTCAATCATCTAACTGCATATCAACAAAGAATGTCCCGAAGCTACAATCACAGGGTAAAGTCTAGAATCTTTCAGGTTGGGGATTTTTTCTTAAAAGAAAACCCTAAAAATCAGCAAGACAGAGAAAAGAAAGGGAAGTTTGAACCTAACTGGCTAGGTCCCTTTGTCATCATATCAGTTTATGGATCGGGCACTTATCAGCTATCAACACCTGAAGTGGATTTGTTTGATGAACCTCTCAATAGTATCCATCTCCAAAATTTCTACACATGAATCACCTAATGCATGGTTCAAAATCCTAAAAATGGTTGCCTTGATGAAAACCTGGCAAATAGGCGCCTATCTTGGTAATAGAAAATACAAACAAAAAGAGAAAATACAAACAAAAAAATCAAAAAAGAGTGAAAAACAAAAGTGCAATTAAAACATGTCATGGAAACCTGGAAAAAAGCACTATGTGTGATTTTAACTAGCTTTTCCATCTATTTTGATACATATCATGGTCGTTAATCTAACCATCATTTTGCATCCATTATCATATCATTTCAAATGGCCATGTCTCACTCTAGCTAGGGGGCGACATCAAGATCTCACTGGGGGCAATAAAACATCAAGCTTAATAAAATGGACAAACAACAGTATGAAAAATGCAAAAAAAACAATGATTGAAACACAACCAACATGAGACATCAATCACCATCAGAAACACATTATCCATCCATATCAAATCAGAAAATTCCAAAAACAAGTCAATAAGTCAGTCTCAAAAATCCAAAAACATGAGTTAGTGTCAGTCAAACTACGTGGTCTATGCTTGTATAACGTAGGCAACGCTAATATTTGATCAGCCCCTAAGGCCCCTAGGGTAGGTCTTTAGGTTAGGTTTGATCCAAAATCTTAGAAAATCACAAAAACATCATAAAATCGGGATGGATGATCTAATCTGAAAAATGGTTGAAATACTTTAAGCAAAGGTTGGATATGTTGTACTTTGATCATTAATATCATTTATTTGGACCAACAAGATGATGTATATAACTAGAGAAACTAGGAAGAAGAATGGTATTTTTCATTGTCAATTGTTTGTGAATTAATCATAATTACTATGTGAATTATCATGGGACATGATCTTCAAATGTATCACTAATGACATTCGGAATTCAAATAGGAAAATGATTAATCCTTGTTTTTTTATGCAAGAATTTCTCTGGTCATCTCAGTTTAATTATACTTAGATGCTTGTGTTCACTTGCAATATCAAAAAAAAATCATGAAAGTAATACTCAAGGCGTCATTGGTATAACATATACCATTGATGCTTGTACTTACTTTCAACATTTTAAAAAGCTCAATGATGATACAAAGCACAAAAATACTGTTAAAATTCCAATATTTGCATGTAGTTGCATGATAAATTTAGATTGCATTCATAAATAGTTTGTACATCTGTAGAGTCTTTTGTTACAAAAGTTTGTGAAAATTTTAAATTGATGATTCATTTCTCATTAAATACTGAGTATACTTGACATAAACAAAAACATCATCATAACCATATAGTTGCATCAACATTTTTTTTTCACATTAGAAAGCATTTTCTATTCATCATTCATACATTTTAATCAATCATTTTTCTTTCATAATATTATATTTCCCCATATCATATAAAAGTTCTAAAAGAAAATTTCAAAACTAAATCATATCATTGCATTATTTCTCGCATATCATATCATTACATTCTCCATTTAAATTTTATTATTATTACATCAATTCATCACATTATCCATTTACATTTTATTATCATACATTTATTTCATACATCGATCATCATACATCATACACCCATTCATCATTCATTATTTTATTATCATATCATATTATTGCATTTCCATCAATTCATAATGTATATCATACATAATCTATTTTCACATTTATATCAACATAGGAATATAATCCCATTTTCATCACATCATTACATCCACATGCATATATTAAGATGATCATCGTATAAAATGAAAATAATCATGCATCCATACATCATTCCTTAAATGGACCATCATAAACCATAGCATATCACATGATCATGTAGAATCAAATAAATCATCACATGGCATGTAGAACATGATAAATAAATGCATCCATCATAGAATCATAATAGAACTCATCATATTTTTAGTTGAGTGGAAAAATGGAAAAGCAAAAGTGGGACCGCACTTTGCGGAGGGAAAAATGGATTTTTCCCAAATTTCAAAACCTACTTTTCTCGAGGTCTCTTCTAGCCATCCTCAGGTTTCCCGCCCACCTTTTTCCATGGCTCCTAGTTCTTCTTGGGCTTTGCATGTCCCTTTTTCCGACGGTGCTGAAAATATTAGTTCTTTCCGCCCGAATAAGGTTAGAAATGTTGAGTTTCATCCTAGGGTTTCTAAGCCTGTGCTTCACCTACCTTTTCCTAATGCATCCTCTTGGTTCAAGTATGCTAGGTATCCTACTTATGGTGTTTCTGGCAAGGGCTCTCCAGGTTCTATTTTCAGAAATGGAAAGTGGGTGCCAGATGCTCCTGTTGGTCTTAGAAATGGGTTGCGAAATGGGAAATGATTGACGGATGCTACAGCCAATTTCGAGAAGTGGTTGTCGGTTTCTCATCAGAAGAAATCACTAACCAGTGTTCCTCAACCTATCTTTGATATATGTAAGTCGTCCTCACCTTCTTTCTCTGATCGTTCTTGGGCTGATGTTGCGGCTGGTCATTCCTCGTCTCCAGTTGCTCCCACTATCCTTACTCTTGCTACTTTTCCCAACTCCATTCCCATTCCTTGCTCCTTCTCTGCTCCTGCTCCCCTCACGTTTCCTAATAATATTCCATTGAGGAATTTTTTTCTGAAGCATCTAGTTTCCAAGCTGTTGGTCCATCCTGTAGCTGGGTCTGGTAACTTCAGTAAATCTGGTAGTGCTTTTTGCTCGTAGGTCAAGCCTGATAAGGCTCATTCTATTAAGCCTAATAATGCTCATTTTTTTAAGCCTTCTAATTCCCATTTTGTTCATTCTCGGAATTCAAAAGGGAAATATTTCAAGAATCGCTCCTCTCAGATTGAGGTCACGTTGCCTCATTCTATGCTTGATCCACAAATCTTGGATCTAAAGGATGTAGCTCCATTTGGTAAGTTTTAGAAATTTTCTCCAACCCTTGATAATTTGTAGTCATGGGTTTTTAATTCTTGGGTTGGTTCCAACCAAGTGTTTTTTTAGATAAAGGAGAAGGTTACTTTGTGGCTATTTTTTCTGATAAAGATTCATGAAATGCTGTGTTTCATAAAAATAATTGGATGATGGAAGGTAATGGCCTCTTTACCACATTATGGACTCTGAATTTTAATCCTATTCAAGTCAAGCAACAGTTTATTCCTTTATGGGTTCAGTTACAAGGTCTACCCTTGGAATATAGAGAACAGGGTATTATTGAAATTATTGGTAACAAATTGGGAATCTTTATGCACCATGATATGGATTTTATCTCAAATCCTTCTCTACCAATTAGGTTTTCAGTTTTACTGGATGTTAAAAAAAAAAAACATTGTCTGCAAATATTCAAATTAAAACAGTGTTTGGTATTTGGGTGCAAGCAGTTCTTGTGGAAGATCCCTTCCTAGTTTGTTGTTCTTGTCATTTTCCTCTTCATCCATTTGAGAATTGTTGTTCTTATGATGGTGTGTCCACTGGGTGTAATTCAAACCCAGTAAAGTTGTCAGCTTCAGTAGTTCCTTTTGCTGCTTCATTTCCATTCAAAAATTCTTGGAATTTAGAGTTTATTTTCCTTCGGAATGTATTTGATCTTTGCTCCAGATGGTTCTCCTTTGTTCATTCTACATCTCTTGGACTGCATAGGGTAGAAAAATATCATGTTGTTTCTTCAAAATTTGAGGTGGATAATTTGCCTCATGTCTCTGCGTCATTTAAATATTATTCAAGTTGTGTTTTTATCAAGAAAAAATATATTCATACTCTTTTCAAGCAGGTTGGTATACCTATTGCAAATAATGGGGGTTTTTCACTACACTCCCTAATTAATATTTTTCTTTATTCTTTAAATATTCGCTCCCCTGAGGTTAGTTTCACTTGTCTTCTCCAAGCAAACCAGTGTGCTTCAATGTTAACTTTGGGTGTGTTAAAAAACTGTGATAATAATCTTGTTGTCTTTGATCACCTAGAAGTTGATAGTACTTCCTTGGCTATTGCAAATCAAGATATATATCAAGATCTTTTGCATGATGTGATGCCATCAGAAGATGATATGGTCAATTTTGTTGATCAGTCTCTTATTTCTGTAGGTGAGCAATTTATTGATCACATTACTTCAGAAGTTTTTGATAATGTACCTCTTATAGAGGATGGTTGCTCTATTTCTCAATCTAAATTTTCTCCTCATAATCCAAAATCTCCTACTAAGTGAGGTAGGAAATCTTTAGCTACAAAGCTCAAGGAAGAATTCTCAAAGGGAATTCAATCGATTTTAGATTCTAGTCTAGGTATTCTTCCTCTACAGAAATTTTACCCTTGATAGCCTCTGATCATTTTGCCATTTCTTTGACTATATCTGGTAATATTTTCAAGTCAAAGTATCATTCTTATTTTAAATTTGAGTCCATGTGGCTTAGACATCCAGACATAATTAATTGTATAAGCCAATGGTGGCTTTCTGCTCCTTATGTGCAATGATCTAAAATGCTCCAATTAAGTAATAAATTGGATTATGTCAAGAAGAATTTAAAGTCTTGGAACCAGTTAGTTTTCAAAAAAAAAAAATCTCAAAAGGATTTGGTGTATAAAAAGCTAGTACAAATAAATGAGAAAATCATTAAAAACGGGCTTGATAATAATACATATGAAGAACAGGAAAAATTGCAACTTGATGGATAGAATTGCTATCTCATGAAGAAGAATACTGGAGCCAAAAATCTAGGGAATTGTGGTTGAAAGATGGTGATAAGAATACCAAATTTTTTCATCATTCAATTCAGGCCAAAAGATCAAAATCTGCAATATTTGCTATTCAAGATAGTGTGTCAGGGAGTATACTTGTCAATGAGAAAGATATACAAAATGAAGCAGTTATTTTTTTCTCAAAACTGTTATCAAAGCCTGTCAATACAAATGGGAATTTATCTACATAAAAAGAGGAACTTTTGAAGAATATTCCCCCTTTGGTTTCTTCGGGTGATAATTTGAGGCTGCTTGCTCCTTTTTCTCTTAAAGAACTTAAAGAGGTTGTTTTTTCAATGTCACCAAATAAGGCCCTGGAAACTAATGGTTTCATAGCCATCTTTTTTCAAAAATGTTGGGATTTTATTGGATTTGATATTTTAAGTGCCCTGGAAGAATCAAGGAAGTCGGGTGGAATGTTAAAAAAGTTCAATGTCACAAATATAGCCATCATTCCAAAAATAGTGTCTCCTAAGTCATTTTCAGATTTTAGACCTATTTCACTTTGCAATACAATATACAAAATCTTCACAAAGCCATTTATCTTCGTCTTCATCCTCTCATTTCCACTCTTATATCCGAGGAGCAAGGTGGTTTTTTTCCTAGCAGAGAAACTCCAGAAGGAGCAATTGTGGCTCATGAAACTTTGCATACCATAACTTCAAATCAATTGTCAGCTATGATAATTAAACTAGATATGCAAAAATCATATGATAAAGTCAATTGGTGTTTTTTGAAACAAGTGCTTTTAAAGTTCAACTTCTCTCCTAAATGGTGTAAATGGATAATGGCTTGCATTTTTGGGGCACAATTTTCTATATTAATTAATGGTTCTTCTGCAGGATTTTTTAACTCTTCTCAAAGTGTTCGTCAGGGTGATCCACTATCACCATTGTTATCTATCATTTTGGCTGAAGCTTTGAGTAGATCGTTTAAAAATGCAAATCTTCAAGGGAAGAAAAAGGAGTTATTTTCCCAAATTCCAATATCTTTGTAACTCACTCTTTATTTGTTGATGATACTCTCCTTTTTGGTAAAGCAAATCTGGTAGAAGCAAAAAGCATAAAAATCCTCTTGGATAACTACACAAGAGTGTAAGGCCAATAGGTAAATGAAGATAAATCAAAGATATATCTGTTTAACACTAAAGCCTCTACTGAAAAGTCTGTTGTCAAGCTTTTTGGTTTTTGCCAGGATCAATTGCTAAGTAAATACCTTGGAATTCCTTTCTTCTCAGGTCAAAGTAGGGTTTCTTATTGGATCAAAATTATTCAAAATATTCAAGCAAAATTACTTTCCTGGAAAGGTCGTTGGCTCTCATTAGCAGGCAAAATTCTTTTAGTCAAATCAATTCTATCATCTATTCCTAATTAATTTATGTCAGTATTGAAAGCTCCTAAATCTATTTTGCTTCAAATTCAGAAATTAATTAGGAAATTCTTGTGGTCTAGCAATTTGGATGTAAAAAAAAAAGATACCTTTAATCTCTTTGGAAACTATGTGTTTGAGTAAGTTAAAAGGGAGGGGCAGGTCTTCAAAACCTATCTGATAGAAATGTAGCTTTGGGTGCTAAAATGGTTTGGCGATTGTTCTCAAATCCATCATTAAAATGGTGTCGTATAATGCAAAATAAGTATCTGGATAGTCAAAACTCATCAAGGATTTTCATAGTATTAAATCCTCCAAGAGGTTCTGCAATGTGGAATTTCATATTGACCTGCAGAAAATTAATCCTTCCTCATTTATCTTGGGAAATAAATAATGGTAAATTGACACAGTTCTGGAATGATTTTTGGAATGGGTACAAGAAGCTCAATTGTTATAATTTGGATTCTTCAAAGCTTTCTTGTCTAAAAAAATTGGGATTTATGTTCATCAATATTTTGACAATGTTGACTCAGTATCAGGAAAAAGTCCGTTGGAAGGATTTTTCAAGAGAACCAATTGATAACAATCATAAAGAAATCATTGCATCTATTTTGAAGGATAGAATAGTTTATGTTTCAGCTTGCTCAAATAGATTATTATGGACAAAATCTGATAAAGGTTATTATTTAGTCAGGGAAGGCTACCTCTCCATTTCAAAATCTAATTCTAATATTCAAAGTCACAGAGCATATAGTTTTTGTTGGAATTCAAAAATTCTACCTAAAGCTGGTTGTTTTGCTTGGTTAGCAATTCAGAGAAAAATCCTAACAAGTGATAAGCTATCGAGATTGAAAATATCTGCTCCATTCAATTGTGTTATATGTGGTCAAATGTTAGAGGATTCAAACCATTTATTTATTTCTTGTTCAGTTGCTCAAAGTTGTTGGCATTTTGTCTTATCAAGGTTGAACTTCCAGTTACCTCTGCCAAATTCTTTATGGGGTTTATTCTCTAGCTGGCCTAAATTGTATCAGTCTTCCTTTTTTTCTTGCATATGGGAAGTGATTCCTGCTTCAGTCTTATGGTCTATCTGGTGGGAAAGGAATAAAAGCATATTTAGAAAGGAAAAACATAGTATAGAGAATATTTTGTCTTCTTTAGAATTTTCAATTTATGAATCAGTAAATGCCTATGTATCAAAAAATAAGAACACTAGTTCATCCTTTTCAGATTGGGATTCCAAATCTCTTTCAAATTGGCCCCTTTTAGTTCTCCCTTTCAAAGGAAGTTTCCTCAATGTATCAAATAAAATTGATAGATCTAAGGTTGCATGGTTGTCTCCTCCTTTGGGTTTTTTTAAGCTAAAATTTGATGGTGCCTCAAGAGGTAACCTAGGAAGTTTAGGAACTGGGATAGTAATAAGAGACCATAAAGGTTTAGTTCTTGGTGCAAAATCCATCAAATTACCAGATGGTACAAATAATGAAGCTGAAGCGCAGGCTTTGCTAAATGGTTTGAGAATGGCCCAAGATTTTAAAATATCACATTTAGAGATTGAAGGTGACTCCCTAATTCTAATGAATGCTTGCAGGGAAGGAAAATTGCATAATTGGAAGTTAGCCTAATTTTTAAAGAAAATTTTAAAGCTTTTGAATCTTCTTTCGCATTACAACTTATTGCATACCTATAGAGAAGGTAATTTCATGGCTGACTTCTTAGCTAATGTGGGATGTGACCAAATTGAAAGTGAAGTGACTCATATTGTTCAAATCAAGAAAATTGATTTTGAGTTGGAAAAATTAATTTCAAAAGAAGAAATTTTGTCTTGAGCATAAGGTATTCATTGGATTTATAAATTTAGTTGGAAGTATCAATTATGGAGGTGCTAGTTGGAAGAATCATTAATTTTCTTGTAACTATTACTTTTATGGTTGATGTTTTCAACTAAATAGTATGTTTCAAGATTGAAGAACTATCTGCTGCTATTTTATGATTACAATTCTTCATCAGTGAGTATGTATGGTTCAAACCGAAAGTATTAGCGATCATATGGCAATCTTGGGTTGCTATGTGTATGATTATATGTTATGAAGAAGTACAAGATAAATATCTATTGACAAGCATTGTTAAAGTTATATTTTGTGGTTCTTCAAATCATTCGATCAGGTACTGGCAATCATAAGTTAAACATACTCTTAAAGTTGTCACGATGCAGGTGTCAAGTAGTTTCATGTTAAAATCACATGGCAATACACTTGCTTTTCTCTATACCAGGTGGAGAGGAATTATTGGATCGTGGTCTTTCACTTCTATACAAACAATTCTGAAAAGTTATGATATCTCATTCGGTACTTTATCCTCCAACAGATTTTGTCATGATAAGTTGGTAAGCTTACAAGGTATAAGGCAGTTTTATGCTTATTTATATGGTGAAAATAACTATTTCATCTCATTCAAGCAATTAATGTTCGCTTAGCTATCTGTGACTATATCAAAGGCTATTTGGTCTAGTTGGTATTTAACGACTATCGCAGGTAAACATATAGAATATCACCCACATAATTTTAGAATGTGGCTTCTAGTTCAGAGATGGGAGAGTCCAATTTCTGGTAAGCTTGATATGCGGCTTTTGCAAATTGTTTTTAAGTTTCAATGCCCGTTTGATTATAAATGTTTCAAATCCATAATAGGGAGTGTGGTTCTTCAGCCTAGATCAAGAAGGTTGATTTTTCCATCAAATATTCTTTCAATATTTTTATCTAATGTTATGGATATTTTACAGTGCTTGGATTCAGTAAATGCCATAGCTAATACAATGGTAAATGCCATATTTCTGGAAAATGAGGCAATACTTTCCAGTGCTCAAAAATATATTTTCTCACAGGGTCAAGGTTATGTGGGTGGTATTTTTCCTCCTTGTTTTTTACTAGATAACAAAGCAATTGTTAATGCATATGATGCTTTAAAGTTGTCTCTTGAATTTTCTGACCCCAGTCACTTAAATAGAGCATTATCAAGGTTCTCACATCAATTGGGGAGGGATATGATTGAAAGCTTCAGGGAGAAATTTTATTATATATCTTTTCTTCTTCACCATAATTGTTATCATGCAGCGTCTCCATCACAAAGAAGATCAAGGACTATGCAAAATCCTATCCCAGTAGGGTCTCGGTTTGAGGCACACAATCAACCTTATGATGAAAACAACATGAATCTTGAAATTTCTCATATTCCGGACATGAACAAGGTAGTAAATTCTCAATTGAAGGAGGATGGTATTGAAGAACAGGGGGATAACTTGGAATACTTCATGCAGATGGAGGAGTAATTAGAGGGGCAATAAATTTTTGAAGGTGGTGCAATTTTTGTAATTACTTGTAGTCATCAGCCTTTAATTGGTATGTAAATCAAGAATTATCTACAAGATGTAACCTTAGATAATTAGTTCTTGATTTAACTGTAAATAGTCATCTCTTTGTAGTTTGTTTAAATTAGGATTATGGTTTTCTATGTTGGGCTACAACCGGAGGTTTTCTCACTGTCTCTTTCCTCCCAGTATGCCCTTTGAGCTAGCAATTGTATATGTTTATCTTATTATCTCTAATATATAAATATGTAGTGGTTAGCCACTTTTTCCAAAAAAAAAAAATAGAACTCATCATAGATCATTAATATTCTACTACATATCATATAAATCATCAATGTCAAGTATACAATGAAGTCTGAAATAAAAGAAATATATCATCAAAACTGGTTGGATCGGAGTATACATCATGTCTCAAAGTATATAACAAAATCATTTCAAGCATCTAAGATCTGTTGTTGCCAGATTGTGCAGGCATCATAGGACCAGTATCTTCACCACCATCAAATAGACCAGTACCTCCACCACCACTAGATGGACCAGGATATCCTAGATCTCTATGAGGCAATTGGGTCACACCCTCACTGACAGTCCTAGTATGTGTCCTACCTGACCGTGAAGGAGCATAACTCACTCTTCACTCAGCAAGGATTGCATCATGGTAACAGCCTCTGTAAAACTCTACCTCTCAGCCGACATGGAGAACCTCCCTTATATAATCACCAACATTGGTACCATTGGCAATTCGGTGTAAAGTCTCAGCAGTCACTTGTGCCCGCTCGGCGATCTTCCTAGCACTGTCCCTCTCCGTTGTCAGTGTGGAAATTTTTGTCTACGCAACTGCCAACTATCCATGTACCTATTCTTGGGTCTGTAGTTGTGTCTATTTCTACACAAGTAAACCCTGAGCCTGCACAAGCTGCCCCTGCAAGGTCTGAATCTGTACTTGAAGGGTGGCAATCTGTGTTTGATACTCTACAAAATATGTCTCCACTGCTTGCCTCTTACGAGGCACACTAGTAGATGGCCTTGTCCTTCCTACCATAGCACCTCTGCCACCATCCCCTCCATCATCATTGCTACTCTCACCACTACTACTCTCCTCAGTGTCTTCACTACCACTATCATCCCCCTCACTGTTGCCCTCCACATCCTCAATATCAACATCATCCTCTCCACCCACATCCTCTATCTCAACATCCACGGCCTGCTCCTCCACCACATCATCTACTCATCTCTATCTCTGACTAGGTGCAACATCCTCCTTTGTAGGTAGTGGCGGTGTCTCATCAAGAATAGTAATCTAAGGGCATGGATGTAAGGCAAGATATTGTGCATACTCCATAGTCACTAGTGCCTCTACAATATCAAGTCGTATATCCTAGACTAAAGGTTGTAAGGCATTGTATCCCTCTACTACGGTATCATAAGATAGAGATGTCCCCCAATCTGCTACATCACCCTGTCGACAAGCATAATGTGAAATGCCTTGGGGCATACACTAAAAAATACCATATCATTTGTAGACCCTCCTATTGATGGTTAAAATGACACAAACAACATTAAAATAGAATATTGCTACTCTATTTCTCCTGAGAAAGAAAGACTACATATAGTGGCCTAACTCCCAAGGTCCTGGTAGTTGGTTCTCAACTGTCTGATGTCACTCAATTGGTTCATGCAACTGTAATGTTCAAGGGGCCTATGCTGGTAATAAAAATACTTTAAGCTGTGACTCTCTTTTTGTAACAAGTGGGTTTTAAACAAAAGAAAAAGATAGGAAAAAGGGGTAACCAGTAAACTTGAATCAATCTTATCTAATGTCCGGACATATATCTTCAATAATGAATGTTTTCAATCAAATATAGAGAACCATAAGATGACACAACCTATAAAATGAACTATACCATTGCATACATTTTAGGTGCTTAATTAATTCCACACTTACAATATCACAAATACTTCAAGGATTTCAAAACAACACACATTCATTCATCATTAAGATCATAGATCAACAAACTTCAAATAAACTTAATTCAATGACAATTTAACAAGATAATCTTTAAATTTGGTTTCTTCTAATGATTTTCACCACATAAGAAACTATCATGCTACAGCACAATCACTGGCATTCGGATGGATTATAACTTATTAACCTTATCAAACAAAACAACTCAATGCAAACTACCATATTTCAAGAAAACCTGCAATTCTATTAACTGTAACAACTATCAAGTAACAATGTATCTTCAAAACAATGATCACTACAAAAAATCTATCTCCTAGCCTTCAAGTAAGCTAATCCAATTCTCAATTAGCTGACCTTTACAATATGATACCCATCAGATATTTATAGATTTACAAAAATTCGAACCCTACTTCTATTTTAGGCATTCCACCTTTTTAGGAACTAAACTTTCTTGGAAACTCAGATCCATTTGATCTTGAGTCTTTACATTAAAACTTTTAGTTTGATCTAAAAATAGAAGATAGAATAGAAGAGGAAGTCATGCGCTCAAAAAACTATCAGTGGTGTATGCATGCAACATGCAAGGAAGAAGAACATTATGCATGCAAGATTTTATGCATGTGAAGCTGGATTCTGCCATGAACTCATCATAACTGGTGCAAACTTGTTGTAAAGCATCCATATCTGGCCCATCAATCCAGTTATCTTCAAATCTGATCTGATCCAACTCAACTGCAGCAAACTCTTTTATACTTTTAACCTTTATCAATTCTCTCCCTGTAGCTTTTATCTCTTCTTTGACTTCTACAAGTCGATCTATTACCAAGTCTCCTCCATCATCTTTCTCCCGCATGAGTCCTTAAAATATTTCATTTCATTTCTCTTTAACCTGACTCAAAGGCATTCCATCTTTTGTCATTATATTTACATCTACAATTATGGCCATGACCGCTTCCAATTCTTCCAACTGCTTAATTAAATTATTAACTGCTTCCTGAATCTCATCCTTATGCTTGCTCAAAAAGCCAGTCCTAAACTTGAGTATGCAAGAAGTCTTTCTACAAAGTCTTTGTTATCATCTTCAAGTATAGATTGCTCAAGAAGAGTAGTTAGAGGCAATGTACTTATCTTTTCTAACTTTTCACTATACTTCTTGTACTCCTCTTCTTGCTTTTATGATGCCTCGATGTATTGATGCATCTCTTTTATTATTCCTTCTGCCTCCTTGTAGGCTTCAAATCCTTTTTCTAAAATCTCACCTACCTCACAGTTCAATTTGTCTATCCATTTATCTACCATTTCCGCCTTACCTCTAACTTGTACCAAATCATCTACCTCCTTTTTGCTTAACAAAATAGGAGTCTCAATGGCTGCAACTTGTTGTGACCTTGGAGAGGAAACACTCTTCAAGAATGAATTTAATTGATCCAATTGAGCTTTAAGCTCATCTTTCTTTTGTTTGTCATCCTTGATTTAGTTGTTGATGCCACTACATCAATTAGATCCATTTGTTGATTCCTAGTGGGTCTTCCCAAATTAACCGTACTCAATTGATAGTCTGTCAGCTACATATCCCCTACCTCCTTTTCTGTCATAGGCATGGCACATTCAACAACTATTGCCCCTTTATCTGTGAGCTTGGTAGAATGTAAGATTTTAGCCTTCTTCTTAGGATTTTCCTACTCAATTCCCTTCATCATGTCCTCCCAATTAAGAGTTTGAGGAGGTGTTCTAGCTCTCTTTTGCAGGTCTAACTTCAACCACATAGGATCACTGGGAGTAGTCATCATCATAGAAGAAGAAGCAGCAATTTTAGAGGGTGGCTGAACATTTACCTCAGGTTGAGAATCAACCTTTGCTTTCTTTTGTTGCTCCTGCAAAACATGCATCTGCAACTCAACTTCTCAGCCTCTTCTCTATCTCTTTTGTTCTTTTTCCTTTCTTAACTTTTCCATTTCTAAGGCCTTGAGCTTCTCTGCCTTTTCCCTTTCTTCTTCAGCTTGTTTCTTTATTAAGTCTTCAGCATCTCTTTTCTTCTTTAGAGCTTCAGCTTCTTCTTCTTTCTGTCAAGTTTCTTCTGCAAGTTTCAGTTTGGCAACCAGGATTTCCTTTTCCCTTCGATTTCTTGCTTTCTCCTCCTCAAGATCATGGATCTTCTGTATCAGTTCTAACTTGTCATTTTCTACCTTGACCTTGATCTCATGCTCTTGTTGCCTCATTTGCTTCTCTACTTCATCAATTACTGCCCTTGTTTCAATTTGTTTTGCCTTTAATTGCTACTAGTGAAGTAGAGCATCAGCTTGCATCTTAGCATCCATTTCCTTTTGCTTCTCCACTGCAACCCTTGCATCAGAATCTCTTGTGGCATCCTCAAATAGTTTCCATTGCTATTCTTGTGTCAGAATCTGCTCAATAGTATGCCCTAAAGGCATGTCTTCTTGCAAATCCTTTTTAGATGGAGTCTCATCTGAATCCGTCTCAACCTCAAGAACTTCTTCCTCCACTTCTTTTCCTTTAACATTTTCAGCCATGCTATGAAGGGTTCCTTCTTGAATTTCCTCACTCCTCTTCCTTGTAAGTGGGACTTGTGTGGATGACTCACCCAATGTGGGTGAAGAAACAGCAGATCCTTCAATGGGAACATCTCCTTCTTGTGTTTCTTCTTCATCATCTACCACCTCAAGTTCTATTTCTTCAATTTCCAGAGGGAAGAATTCCAATGGTTCTTTGGGAGGGGTCTTTCTTTTAATTCTCTTATATCCTTTACCCTTCTTAAGAGCCGGTTCTTGAGGAGCTTGAGCTCTCATCATCAGCCATTGCACACTTCTGTCCAAAAATGTTCTTCCAATTCTCTTAATATCAATTGTTTCTTCCTCATTCCAGTCTATTGGATCTAAGCTTTTGGTGCCAATGTTCAAGGCTTCATATGAGGGATCCAATACAATTCCATCATCCACCAAAGTGTCAGGAATATTTTCTTTAACACCCAAATCAGCCATAAGTGCAACCGACAACCTTTCATAGTTTTTCTTCCTCAAATCATATTCATCCTACCGATCACACCAAAAATCCTCTAACAAATTAAAGTGTCTAGTGAACACTGAAGGTAATAAGGCATACATTTTCTTTCTTGGATCAAAATACTTACGAGCTGTATACAATCCCAATTTCAATTGTATCAACTCATTACAAACTACCTTTGCTCCCTTCAAGTGTTGACAACCATATTCACCCAATTTCATGGGAAATTTGTGACACCCAGTCTTGTGCTTAATCCCGAACCGAGCATTAACTCCAATGGCTTGATATACAAATTCCATAAGCACTATTCTATTACTACAGCATCTTGGAAGCAAGTGTGGGTGGCCTTCAAAACCAAATAACCTGAAGTATGTAAATTTAGGGTATTGGATGTACCAACTTCCCCATTCAGCAATAAAAGCCATAGCCTCTAGACTCAACCTATATCCTGCATCTCCACTTAACTGGTTGATAACCACATATAAAAATGCATCATTGACTCTTCTTAAGTGAGTCTCAGCAATCTAAAGAGATAATTGATCGTAATGCTCCCACACCTTCTTTTGTCCATCCAAGGCTCCCATTATACCTACTCTGTTTAATCCTAGGAAAATCCCCAACCTTGCTACAGCATAAACCACATAAGAAGTCATGAAGAAATATTTAGTCTGTATGACCCTTGTGAGCTGATCATGTATGGCATCAGAAACAATCATTGACCAATCAAACTGGTAATCACCCTGAAAGATTACTGGAATGAAATGAAACATCCATTCCTTGAAGTGGAAGGTATCCCTCTTCTCAAACACTCTGGACAGCATTAATATTAAGTCAGATACCTCCTTTGTGAAATCTGCCCTCTTTGGCTGGTCTGCAAGCTTGCTCAAAGATTTCTTTTCTATAACCAGCCACCTCTTGTTTAAGTGAGACTTATTGGAGTCTTTATGCTTGCCATATTTCTCCAATGCCTCTGCTTTAGTTAGCTACACCAAGTTCATGGGATCAGGAACATTAAATATACTTTGGAACATTTGTGGAGTAAGATCTATAATCACATTATTTTGTGAATCCATGCATAGTCTTGTAGCAGGATTGTAAGTACTGGCTACTATCAATATCAACTTCGGACACTAAACTGATACAGGAAACATAGTGATATGTGCAAGACCAGAGTCAACAATCCTTTGTGTTCTCCCTATCAATTTTTCTCGTTCTGCAAAGGTCTCCTCATGCAATTCTTCAAAGTTGTGCTGGCCCAAATTAGTATCCATGATATCTGACCAGTCTGATTCCACCTTGCTCACTTTCACCATTGGATTCCTATGATCATACCTCAATGTATAAGGCAGTTGCTCTGGCTTTAATTTCTTTGGTTTTGTTGCTGCCTTTGATGTTCCAGCCAGTTGATTCCTTCGAGTAGCCTCTCTTGACGTTCCTAACATATTTCAATTCCTACAAGCAAAACCTCCGATTAGATCCTTAGATATCATCATAAAACATGCTTTTAAAACATACCTATTACATATACATCGGAGTCAGAACCAGACAGAAACTCAAAACAATCCCTTTTAGAACACTGGCAGACTCGGAGCAAAAACCGATAAAGATACTTCACTAACAATGAACGGGCTCGGAGTCAGAATCGGGGAGGTTATCGGAACCAGGATCGGAATGAAAAATGGATTTAGTTTTCTTCTAATTTCATTTCTTTCACATTCTATTTCCATTCTGGCTCCGCCTCCGACTTGGTCATTGTTACTTTGAAGAAAGACTTTCCCATTATAAGCGGAGTCAGAAACGGGATAGAAATGGAATCGATAACTTTCATATAACAAATTTCTTCAGTTCATAATCATTTCCGATCCCGCCCCCGCCTATGTTAATTATGACGTCATCAAATATTTTATTCATTTTCAACACAACTTCATAATTCAAACCTAGGTCGCTATAAAATGGAAAAGGAGCTTTAAAACTCCACACTCATATGACCGTGGGGAACGATTGCATATCTTTTAGGGCATCATATTCTAATTGATCGACAGACACGAAACCCTAATTTAATAGACCTGATAACAAAAACTAGGGCACGGGTTCAAACCCTGCCATTCTACACAAACGACAAAACCCTAATTAAACAATAAATCTAATCTACCCTAACTCACCGTAAAATCTCTAATCTACCTCACTGTAAATCTCTAACCTTAATCGACATTACTTAATCCCCTAAATTTAATCTAATCTACTGCAAACCAAAAACAAACATGATGCCATCACGATTAAGATGTGAAAACGACCATGCCCTAAAATAGAAAGAATTAAAAAGAACGACAAGACAAGAAAACAAAAATTAATGAACACAACCAAATAAAACAAAGCAATAAACAAACCAATCATACCAAGAATCATGAATTCACTGAAAGAGAAATGATTGAAAGCACGAGCAGACATAAAGCAAAACAAACATGACAGTAAATAAACGAAGAACAAAGAAAAATAAGAAACCCTACCTCAAACGCAAACAAATCCAAGCTAACCTTCTGAATCGATTCGCACACAATATCCCTTCTCTATCTCGATCAATTTGCTCAAACGAACTCTGCTACTACTCTTTCGTGCTCTTAGATTTTTAACAATAACAATAATGATCGGTTTAACCCTTAATAAAGGTAAATATGTGAATTTCTACCTACACCGGCAACCACCATTAATGCATTGAAGCACAGTAAAGGCGGAGTTAGAACTGTAAGAGAATGAACACTCATCTGCAGTGCAACTCCAGTAAAAAAGTCAACGACAAAAGTGGCGGGGGAGGAACTAAAATGGAAACAGAATCTCAAATTTATAAAATTTCCAAACCCCACTCCCATTCCAGTTCCAAGTCCGACAACTCAAAACAAAAGCAAAAGTAAATACAAAAAGTAAAGTAAAAGACCGACCTAATAAAACAAAACACAAAAACCGAGACTAAGCAAAAATAAAAATAGCAGAGGCGGGATCAGAATAAATTGTGATTTTGCAAATTTTGTTAAGAACCATCCTAATACCCACTCCAGCTCCACTCCCGCTAAAGACCAAAACAAAGAAAAAAGAAAATGCTGTCGAGATAGAACCAAAAACAAGCCTCAAAAGGACTTTCAGAACCTAATTCAATTCCGGTTCCGATTTCATGACTCAAAAAAAAAAAAAAAAAGATAAAAGATAAAGAACACAAAGGGGGACCCATTTTGACCAAGGCAAAAGATGGGGTGGTTATGCAGGGCATAACACCTCCGTAGTAGGAATATCTCTAAGAAAAAGTGGGTTGGGCCAATCAAATACATAGAGTCACACAAGTAACCCATCTCTGCATCATCCTCATCCCAATGCTCAAAATCCAGATATGGGCACAATTTCACTGCCTCTAAATCATCCAAAACATGCCTCCAATGCTCCAACTTACCCATCTAGGACTGGGCAAGTTGACCTCTATATTTGAAAACATATGGCCTAGTAGCGAGCCTATCTCGAACTGGCACTGGTCATGTGATAGCAATATGCTCCCACGCCCAAACTTGAAGCAAGGTAGCTCCTGATGATAAACTGTGCCCTCTCAAATAAATAGTTGAATGCAAATCATGATACAAATGTGCCAGCATGCACATCCCCCAAGCATAGCAGGTTTTGTGTATGATCATACTCACAAGAACTTGGCCCCATCCGATAGATAGTCCCTTTGACCTATGCTCAGGACAAAAGAACCCTCCAATAAATCTTGCCAAAACTGAAGGTAGGGTGGCATAAGAATCCACCATCTCTCTCCATGGGATCCATATCCCAGTAATATGCTCATCTTGAAAGACTCTACGAAGAGCATCTGTCTTGCCCACCACCTGTGAATCATACACAAAAACCTCTCCAACAAACGAAATCTATAAAATATGCCAGACATCCTCTGGAGTAACTTTCATCTCACCATTGGGTAAGTGGAAGGTGTTATGATCACTATGCCACCGCTTGACTAAAGTCGTGAGACGACCCCGATTAATCCTAATCTGGGGCATGTCAAGAAGAGAAGCAAGTCCACACCGAACAATAAGTTGTGTCTCATCTGGTGTCAACTATGGAATCAAATCAAATGTCCATTGGAAACGCTCTTGAATCTGGAGGTCATCCAGAGAATCCTATCATCATGAAATGTTCAAAATCAATACACTATGTCAAACATCACATGTCATTATACTATCAAATCTAATCAGCTCTTGGTATGAATTTTGATCAAAATTCATGAGCAACCATCACCAAACCTCACCTATCATGAGGTCATCATTATCAATCTAAATTGTACTTTGCCTAACATGAGGCCAATTTACCAAAATCAACCTTGCCTATCATGAGGATCATCACAAATGAGATTATTCCTCATTTATCATGAGAATAATTCTTATCTATCAATCATCATAATCAATCATCAGGGTTATTTAGATCATAAAATCATATCAAACCAATGGGTTGACACGATCGAAATCAACAAAATCAAGTTAAAATTTGACAAATTTTTGCAAATCTGACTTGGATGCGCTAAACAAGTGTTCAAAGCGCTAAAATATCAAAAGTGTTATTTCATCAGTCAGAAGCGCTAGAATAGTTTATCAAAGCACTATTTTAGGAGGTCAAAGCACCGAAACAGTTGCTTGACGCGCTAAAATATTCAAAGCGCTAAATTAATCATTGGAAGTGCTAATCTTCCTACCATTGCGCTAAAGAGATAAATTAACCAATTGAAGCGCTAAACTATCCTATTGTAGTGCTAATATTTTTGAGATGCTAAACTAGCCTACCAAAGTGCTAAAATACCTACTTGAAGTGCTAATTCGTCGAAGTGCTAAAACAATTCCTAAAAGTGTTACATCGTAGTATAAAAGTGCTACAATGCGTTCTTGAAGCACTAAAACTACGAAAAATTTAAAATGAATATAAAAATGCGAAAAATGAAAAAAACATGAATTACGAGGAGGTTTAGGGGTATGTACTGAAAGTCCATAAGCGGTCAGGCGTTGATAACGTCACACTCGCTCGAACCGGTGGGTGTGGTAAGGGATCGGCATCATGCTCCAAGTGTCACAAATATCTCTCTCACAAATTTTTCAAAGGTCAAAATGCACAAATGAATTTGAGAAAGCCCCTTTTGACATTTTATAGGTTATTAAAGGTGGATTATGGTGGGATTTTGTTTTAAAACATTTTAATTAATTTATTGGGAGATTAATTGAAATTCATCCAAGGGAAAAACTTTTTACATCAAATTTCAGGAGATAAATTATTTTATCATCACATCTTCATCAAATCATCGAAAAATAAAAAATCATTGAAAATTTTGAAAAATCAAAAATAAAAAATAAAAAAAATCATCATATATTCATCATCACCTACAAATCAATGTCTGGGGCATGTCTGGAGCATACTGAAATTTTTTTCATCGATACTAGCAGCAAAAGAAAAAAATTCTTTGAAGCAATGCGTAAACACATCACTTCAAAGAGGGGCAAAATGTATACACCTAAAATTGGTCTGGAGAATCTAATCAATAAAATACGACTTATTTCATTAATTATCCTAAATTCCTCTACTATTGAATAAATAGAAATATTTATTTATATAGTTCACGTTTAAATTCTTATTTAATTTTTTTTCTACTATTATTTCATCTTAATTAAATAAACAAAATTAAATACTTTGTCTTATTTAATTATCAAATTCCTCTATTTATCCTATCTTAATCACATCATTCAATCAAAATTAATTAACAAAGGTTAAATACTTTGTTGTTGAAATATCATATTCCTTCTATTTAATTTAATAAACAACTCCTATAGTTTGTTTTATTAAGTTTCCCATTCCCCTTTTTGCTAATTTAAATAAATCAAAATATTTAAATAAAAGCATAAAGAAAATTCCTCTATTTACTCACCTACCAAATTAGACATTATATGTCTAAATTATGTCAAAATAAATGCAATTGGCATTCATGGGAAAGCTTGCAGGTGATCCTCTCAATCTTCTTCCTCTGATCCTTCCTATCCTCTTGCCTAGTGTTTTCATGGGGAGGAACCATTCCCAAAATCTTCTCAATCTCTCACCAGTCAATCCTCCAGATTGAATCCAAGCCTCTACTTTTCTTCCCCTGTGCAATTTTTTTTTCATAAATCTATAAATACAACCTTTGTTCACAAGAAATGGATGCCATCTTTGTGCAATCTTACTTTGCAGGAAATAGCAATCAAGCGATCAAGCATCACAACAATAGAAATAGCATTGTAGTATCATAAGAATTTTAGAATTCATAATCATGGTTGCATAGTAGTTTTACGGTAGCTTCATCATCATAATTTCATGTCAGAATAGACTACAATAGTTTCCTTTTATCAAATAGATATCATCAAATCATTACATCATTGCATTTAGCATCACTCCATTCTCTAGATTGGCATTTTAACAGTCACAAGTGCTTACCAAATCTGAGAGCCTTCATTTTCCCTTCAATCCAACTACATGCAGGTATCTTTTTAAATTCCTTTATCTTTCAACAATCTCCTTACTATTTGAACCTCACCACACATGCCTGCTTTTGTATAGATGTTTTAGAGAAGAACATAAGTTGCAACATTTTTAGGATCCAACTAAAAAAGTAGTGTTGCTGGAATACTCGGCCTATATTCATATATGATCCACTTCTATGATGTTTAAAAGACAAAGAACTTATGTTTGAGTGCTCTCTATTTCAAAATATATATATTGGAAGTTGCAACAGCATCCTAAAAAACTTCTTTGTGCTATTTGCAGGTTCCTTCAGAGAAGGAACAACTGAGAACATGCCATGTTATTTCTCAATAAATTTAGTTTTCATGGAATAAATAGATGGTTCTTTTCATTAGTTGAATTCTATATGTTTCTCAATTTAATTTGTTTAATGTTGTTGAGAAAATATTCTTATACCAAGCTTCATTTCAAAAGTTATGTTTGTTTACTTGTTACATGAATTAAAAGTTTCATTTTTGTATTAGCAAGGTACGTTCAAAATTTTGATAGTTTCATCTAGGTTTATCCAAGCTTTATCTAAGAGCCCTCTCAAAATATTGTCAACAAGAAAATTCATAGTCATATGAATAAGAGGATCAATGTTAATGAATAATGGGGCAGTGACTTGAGTGGTTGACAATCTCATAGCTTGGGATGGTTTTCAGTGTCTCCAAATGATAGTCACCTATATGATGATGAATGATGATTCAAATAACCATATATTCTGACAAAAAATTCCAAAGGGCAGAAGGATCATGTTTACACAGTCATCAATTGTAGCAAATGCAGCCATAGATAAACATTTTCAAGCATATTGTTTGAGAGGTAGTTAGTAGCTTGTCAAGTGGTGATCAAATAGATTTGACAATGTCAAACACAAGTTCAAGTGTGCCCTTATGCTTGGAGGTATAATTTCATCATTTTGAATGCATAAATAGGAGTAGTTCTAATTTCATGTTGAAGGTATAATGCTTTGGTAACCTGGTTTCATGGCTTTGTCTTGGTGAATCAAGTGAGTGGTAGTAAATAGCTCTCCAATTTTGCATAGCTCTCCCATGTTTGTGGATGTGATTTGTCTCCTACATTTTTTTAATTAATTTATCTTTCTGATGTGTTTAGACTTTTGTAAACTTTTATTCTTTCTAAATTGAGACTGATAGTAGTTTTATTGGTTGTATTGAGGCACAGCTTCATTCATGGTGGAAAAGGCAGCACCCTATTGCTCATATCAGATGGCACATTGCATAAAAAGGAGGAAATATTATAGTTGGGTTATTGTTGACTGCATTGAAGGATAGAGCTTCATAAATGGGACATGATCAACACTCTCCTTCTTGGATTCTACATGTTACAGCTTGCTCCAAGAAGATTTCCCATGTTGTAGAAGTTTTAAGAGGTGAAAGTTGCATGTGCTCGCATTGAAGGGCTCCAAGCATGCATTTCCATCATTGCAAAAGATTTTTGGAGAATTTTATTTCTTGTAGTCATTTATGTGCATTGTAATTGATCAGATTTTTAGTCTTGTGACTGAAAATAAAAATTATAATACTCTATTTCTAAGTTGTAACTAGAACACCTTTCTTTTATTAATAAAGTTCACCAATTTTTCCTTCTCAATGGTTGTCTTATTTTGTGCAAGTGATGATTGATGTGTATTTATGTGTTTTATGTTTTAATCCTCAAACATCAGTCAAATAAAATGACTAAATATACTACTAATTGACATCAATTAATAGTTAAATTGACTAAATATATTGCCAATTTATAGAAATCAATGAACAGTGAATAAATATGACTAGATATATGACCAGTGAAATCAGTGATAAAAATGACTAAATATACTACCAAATTGATCAAAATGATGATTAAAATTAATGACTAAATGCACTACCAATGCACAAAAATCAATAAATAAAAATGACTAAATAAATGACCAGTTAACAACAATCAATGACTAAATATATCAGTAAATAAAAAATGACTAAATAAGTGACCAAATTACAACAATCAATGACTAAATATATCAGTGGAAAAAAAAGTGACTAAATAAGTGACCAAATCACAACAATGAATGACTAAATCAACAACTAAATATACTACCAAATCAATCAATCAGAACAACCAATGACTAAAAATGGTTTATTCATCAATCTGGTCGCATTATATATGACTGGCAGTAAACTACTAATGGTCACGTGACCAACTGTAGTCATTTATAAGCAGTTTTTAGTAGTTTTTTCAGTAGTTTATTGTTGTTCTTATACTAGTGATCAATGTCCTCAGGAACGGATTACTCTAATAAAGCTTTCTCTAAGATTTCCCTATGCGTAGTGGATAGCCTCAATAGTTCCAAGATTGATATCTATGTGGGGGCCTTCTTAAGTTGGTCCATGAGATTATACTTGCTAGGATTTTATGTTGGCAAAGTAGGTTGTGCCCTAGATTGAGATGGGACTCCTTGGACAGTAATTTTTCCACATCCTGTGGTGACTCCAAACTTCACACTAGGCCATTTGATGGTGATGACAGTAATGATGATATCACAGGAAGCAACCACATTGGAATAGGTATGTTGCATATTTGTGTAATTCGTAGCCTTCCCACTATTGTTCCCTTTGTTATGATTTGGCATGGGATTCTTTTATATCTTAATATCTTGGTTACCAGCCGGTACTTCAACAAATATGGTGTCATTTTCTATAAGGTCTTGGATAATTTTTTTCAATCTCATGTAGTTTGCCATTTTGTGTCCTTTGATTTTGTGAAAGTCACAAAGATCATGCTCATTGTACCAAGATGGTTTCTCTTGGGGTTCTTGGTAGTTTTCAAAGTTGGTAAATTTTATCAGGTTTGACTCTACCAATTTCTTCATGATGGTTTTGATGGGTTCCAAAAATTGTGTGTACTTGCATTTAGGATAGTTGTTCTTGTTAGGAGTTTTCCTTTGTTGCATCTCGATGTTTTTAACCTGATTGTTCTAAGGAGGTTTTGTTTGTTGCATAGTTGGTTGAATTTTAGCAACTTGATTTTTTTTTGGCCTAGGAACACTTAAGACTACCTTAGCATCTACCACACCATCATTTGTTACGTTTTTGTTCTTAGCCTAGACACGAGGCTTATTGTTTGAACTTGTTGATGGGTGATTGCAAGCTTGAGTATTTCCTTGTGATATTATAGCTCTCTCTATTTTAAGGGTTTTAGGGACAAGCTCATAATAGGATGTGATGCATTTCATTTTCAAGTGGAAGGAAAGATTTGGATCTAGATTTGCGATGATGATCCCCACTTGTTCTTCATCAGGAAGAGGCCACTTGCTTTTACTAGCTCTTTTTCTCCACCATTGTAAGAACTTAGTGAAAGATTCTCCTTTGTTTTGTCTGAGAGTGTACAATTCTTCCAAACTTACATCCATGTCAAGGTTGAAGGAGAAGTGATCGATGAATTTATTGGTAATTTCTTGGAATGTTTTGATACCGGGAGGTAGTTGAGAAAACCAATCCATGGCAGAACCTATTAAAATTTGGGGGAAGATGCACATTAAATAAGAATAATTTTAGGCCACCTCCATACACATGATGTTAAACTCTTTGGCATGGTCCATAGGACTTCCGCTCCCTTTGTATTTATTGAATTTGGGGATTTCAAAACCAGGAGGAAATGGCACCATTGAGATGTTTCGATCAAATAGATATGGACATAGATTTTGTGTATGGGGCTTATTTTTCTTACCCATTTGGATATCCTACATTTCTTGTGATAATGCCTTGAGTTGCGATGTGAGATCATCTTGTGGGTTTGGTGGAGAAACATATGTTGTGTATTGTGAGATGATGGATGGATTTGGGATTCTAATATGATAAAGTGTTGTATGGTGTATATGGCAGTGTGGGAATATGTGAAGGTGATTGTGGTGTTTATGCATATGTTCCTAACGTGTTTGTATTGACGATGTTCTATTGAGGATTATAGTAGGAACTTGGTTGTTGTTGTTGTTGTTGTTGGGTATATTGTTGAGCTAGTAAGGCTTGTTGTTGTTGGTGAGCTGCAAGGGTTTCTTTTTGTTGTTGTGCCACTAAGTATTTTTGTTGTTTTTGTTATTGTGCTAAGGCTACTTGATGTGCTGCTAAGGATGCTTATTCTTGTTGTTTTTATTATTTTTGTTGTGTTGCTTGTTGTGTCGCTGAGGTTGTTTATTGTTGGGCTTGTTGTTGTTGTGTTTCTTGTTGTGCCACTAAGGTTGCTTCTTGTTGTTACTTTTGTTGTTGTGTTGCTTGTTGTGCCACAAAGGCTTCTTTATCTTGTTGTTGTCGTTGGATGGCTTGTTGATAAGCCTGTTGTGCTTGTTGTAAGGCTAAGGCATGTGCTTGCAATGTAGGATTAGTTGGGTGTTGGGATAATTGTGATAGATTGTGGGTGTTGATGTTTTGGATGTATTGTGAGTTAGCGATGAGAGGTTGGGAGTTCCCTTGGTTTAACATTCCTTGGAGGATAGTGGATTGAGATGAAGGAATGTAAGTGTGAGGTTCCATTTGATTTTACATGGTAAAAGGGATCGTGGGTAAAGATGAGGATGGTGTCATTATATTTTGCAATTGTAATGACATACTAAAACCTTAATTCCATTGATTTAAAAAGTTCCCTTGTCCAACACCTTGATAATTTCCTTGCACTAGGGATGTGGACAAATTATTACCTATGTGATGGGATTTGTGACCAATGGATTGTGTTGATTCAGGTTGATGATGGATGGGATGGAAGTTTTTTATCAAACCAATGGTGTAGATGAACCAGTTGAGGGATTGGATAAAGATGTCCCTATTTGCATTAAGGGTTGATTTTTCATTATGGTGTTGGCATTCCCTTGTCGTTCAATTTGAGACACTTGGTCTATATATCCTAGCGAGATATTGGGTAAACTTATGGAGCTTGTGGGGACGAATGAAGATGGGTACCCTTGATATGTTGATGTTGTTGTAGATTCATGAAGTGTAAGTGATTGATGTTGATGTTGGCGGTGTTTATGAATGGTGGAAGTGCCAAATTTAGGTGTCCAAGTAGTGGATGGATTGGTGTTGAGGGTACCCACAAGTGTATTTCTCTCTCATGGAAGAGCTAGACCAAAGTCCTTAGCAAGACTAGTTGCAATACTAGGTGTTGATGTTTGATTCATTCCTAGGGATGGAGTTGTTGGAATAGTAGATGAAGTCAAGCCTTATATTAATGATTGTGCAAAAAAATATGGAGAAATAGGAATTATGTTTTCCAGAGCTTGATGTTACATGATTTCCTCCCTAGTAAGTCCAAATGGATTGGTCTTGATATCATCTATCTCATATGGCCCCGATGGTGATGAAGGTTATTTTGACGGGGTAACTTGAATTCTTGGATGAAATTCTAAAGGACTGGGATCACTTGAGGTAAATGTGACTTTTGTTTTCTCCATCATTCTCTTGTGTTGTGATCTTGTCTTTACCATAAATTTTGGGTCACTTCTGGGAGAGTTGTGTTGAGATTTGTAATGTTTGAACTCTCTAGTTGACTCAAATCTAGGTAAAAGGGATGCTCTAACTCTTTTTGGAGAAATAATGGAAATGGGAGATGAAAAGATGAGTGATGTGGGGAGCGATCTTTGCAAACATTTTGGGACAACACTTTTGACTTGAGTTTGATGTTTTGATTGTTTAGATAAAGAATGTTGGTGAACTTGGAAATCTTTAGGGTAGACTCATGACCTTCAAGATAAACTAGCTCAAAGATGATAAATAACTTAACTAAGTGCATGGAAAAGGATACATTTCTCATACAAAGTAGCTAAGTGAGAGATTGGTTTTAGATATTTTTAAGTCAAATGGTGTTGGTGTATTTGAAATTTTTGCAAAGTTTGATGAAGTGAAAGATGAAATTTTGATGAAGGGTTGGATGAAATGTTTTGACCCAATGTTAACTTAGAGTGAACCTTTGTTTGATAATACAAAGGTAGTGAGAAACATGCTAGACCTCTAAAGTTTTCAAATCCTAAAGACCCAATGTTTTAGAGAAGCTCAAAATTATGAAAAAGACTAAGGTTCTAACTGTAAAAGAAAGCATACAAGTCTAGATTATTCCTTGAAGCACGTTTGTAGAAGTTGTATATCAACCTAGTTTTGGTTTTGTGAAGTGATAAAAGGTATTTCTTGAGATATTTTGGACTAATATTCCTAAGTTTAAAAGGATGACCTGTAGACCTTCTCTTGGGGATTCTAATTTTGTGTGAGATCATTTGAATAAGTCTAAGATCATGGAAGTGGAGGAATATGTTTATTTCCAAGTGGGTGGTGATAATATGGGCCTTCCAGCCTCAATATCGGTTTGTTCCTCTTCTTCATCTAAGATTATTGTGGTGTTTATCCATTGGGTTGGTGTTTCTTTTATTTCAAAATTGAAGCTTCTCAAACTAGTAATTATATCAGATTGTTCTCCTTCAATGAGTTCAAAGTTCGGTTGAATGATAGCACCTTCAAGATCAAATTATTCAACGGGAGCAATCGGTCTCCAAATGGTCATGTGGGGTTCAAATTTTCAATTTATCTTTCTTTAAGTAAATTTATTTTACCACAAACACTTGTCTTGATTATGTTTTCAAACTAAAATTTCTATGTCAAAAACATCATAAATTTCACAATGTCCATTTCATAAAAAGGATGAAGTTCAAGCCATAGTTGCTTATGTTAACTTTTGAAAGTATGGATTGAGATATAATTCAAGATATTTAGAAATATCTAAGGATAGAAATCCCTAGGACAAGCATTAATATCAAGGATTTTTCAAAAGGTATCCATACTTAGACCAAAGGGTTTGAAATTTGGAGGAAAATTGTGAATATGTGTTTGTAATGTTTTGGGAACCAAGAAAAGTATTAAATTGACTCACAATAATTTACCACCTAGATTGAAATTTCCATACTTGTTGGGTCCCCACTTAGATTTATCCAAACACTAATACAATGCAAACAGTTGGATATTTGGCCTCCCTGGCTCCCCTCCATGGCACACACTTATCGTGACCACCAAATCTCAAAATCTTGAAAGATTCGAAGATCCTAAGGATTTTTTTGTTTCAAAAATGAATAGTACAAATGTGGGGTAGCTTTAGAATGACCGTTCTTGCACCAATAAGCATTAAGGATTTTTGGTAACTAAACAATTTGGTTCTTAGTAACAAACCAAGAACACCTAGCTGTATACACACCCGCTTTTCCACTTAAGGCTCTTACTATCATTCTCATTCCACTTAAGGCATGGTACTAGGTGCAATATGTTATATAGTCCAAGATAGAAGGTACTTTCTCATGATATCCCAACCTTTAATATATGATGAGAGCCATTTATGTCCCATTTTATGTCATATTTTAGCTTATTTCATATACCTTCATACCCACTTCCACATTCCATTTTGATTCCATATCATACTATTTCCCCATTTTATGTTGCATATGATTAATATGTATAAGTGGTATTTAATAGAGTTTTGGGTAGAATATGGAAATTAATGATTGGTTGTCTTTACTAATAATCATTGTGATTTTCAGACTTGAGAAATAAATCTTGCAACATGTTGATTAGAAGAACTTCCTGTCACTTTTTATGTAGAATATCTTCTTATCATTTTCTAGTCAGGAACTTTTGTGTATTACTTTGTGACCAGCAATTTATTTCTATTATCTTTTCAAAGATGATGTCAGTCTCCAAGGTGGCGTTGGTTACCTCTTTAGTGCCAAATTTGAATAAGCACAAGAAATCATGGTTATTTCCAAATGGAGATGCAACTGCCATCTATGAAGAGGAAACCCGCGCTAAGAGATTTATTGCTAGATAGCTGGAGAAAAATCTACAAACCTTCACGTCTTATTTATGTTTCCTATTTCCGCTCATTGTTATAACATAATCATTTTAATTTTTCATCGCATTATAGTTTGTTGTCCACGGCCAAAGAAAACATAATATTTTTGTTGTATTTAGTAGCTATGAACAACGTATATATAAATACGCATGTTGTAAAGGAGTAAATAGAATTTGGTAGATAGAATTTTATGTAGACTTTTGTATCATTATTTATAATAAATAAAACACCGATCTTCTGATTAAGGCAATGTAGAAAGGATTTTCGTTCTTTCCACCGTGCGAACCAGGAGCAAGGGCCCACTCCTTGGGGAAGCTCAATGATATTTTATTTTATGTATTTTGTTTGCTTATGATTTGGTTTGGTTAAGATAGACAGTATTTCCTTTTGAATGTGTGATTTCAATTTCAGCACAGTTTGGATAAAATAATATGTAATCTGGTTTATTTTCCTTTCTGTTGTAGCTACTATTATTATTGTTGCAAATTGCTATTGTTATTTTTGCAGATTGTTATAGTTTATGACACAGCTCCTGTCACTTCTGTCACAAAATAGAGCAGAATAGAAATATAAGTTTGAACCAAACTTTCATCATAGGTGCTCCTTTGCATGTTCTAGTTGCATTCATTCTCCCTTAATTCACTATTGTCCTCCCTTCAGGTATACTGCCACAACACTTCTTGCAAGCTATGATCCTTGGGTTGACACTTTTAGATCAAGCTGAAATCCTCTATTCTTTACTGTAATTTTGTCTATCATTTTGGCACCATTGTCGGGAAGAGGTGTTAAGGGTTAGAAAACCCAGTGAGTTAAGTTAGGCCCAATGTGTTAGGATGAAATCTCATGCAACTGCTAGCCTTGCTTGATGATTAGTCCTAATTTATGTTGTTTAAATCATATAGATGCATTGTTAGAATTTGTAGGTAGATTTTAGAAATTAAAACCATTTATATTCACACTAGTTGTTGTGAGTCTTTGAAAGAATCAATTTTGAAGAAACAACATAAAAAAATGTTGCATTTTCAAAGCAGTTCAAACACATCACTTTTCAGGGAAAAATGATTCAAAAATGAATAATATGAAGGCCACGCAAGATGACCCTACAAGAGGCGCTACCCCTTGACCCCACTGGGGGCTGCCGCCCCCAGACTTGCGCTTTCAAATTTAAAAATAAAAGAAGAACTTGGTTGGGGAATTGTGCCGACAAAAAGTGATATTTTTATACCCCCTTTGCATAAAGAATGCAACTTAGAATATATTGATCTTTCACCACCATTGTCACATGCATCTCAAATCTTATTCCTATAGATGAACAAGAACATATCATTGATGAATTTTTAGGACACTGGATTTTTTTAAATGAATAATTTAATGAAGATTTGACAACTTTTTGTTCTCTTTGTTGCAAGAAAGAAGATAAGTGCAAATTCCAAGTCGACATGGTGAAGGAGGAAGAAATTGTAAGCGAGCCTCAACAAAACAATGCACAAGTCTTATTTGTAACTAAAAAACAACTGTATACATCAAGTAGGAAAGATCAAGGTATGGTTAATAATTTTGAAATGTCTTATAATTCTACTGGATTTGAAAGGCAATATGTTTCTGTACAAAATGTTTCCCTATATAGTATGTGTGGTGAATGGAAACAATTACCATACTACCGAGAATGGCATAATAAATGCTCACAACAACCATACCCATCCCATATAGTACCATCTCCACCATATCCATCTTATTTATTGCCATCTTTACCATCTACTCTATATACCACATAAACTTTTACCATTGTCATTATCTCACCCACCATCCACCCCAACATATCCACCAAGGGAAATTACAATTCCTAATAAATTACTATTATCTAATAAGGTGGTTCAATCTACATATAATAATGAGGTTTCATTGATCCATGTACATTTTATTAATATTCATGAAATTGGTAAATCATAATTGCAATGCATTCACATAGCTAAAGGATGTGGTTTTTGTTTAATTGTATTTGAAGAACAAAATGATCTACTACACGATAATACACTTAGTTCTTCTTATCTACTTAAGGAATCACAACTTTTAGAAATAATTCACACACATAAGGAAATAATTCAATTTGATTTTAATTTTATCATTGAACTACTACATATGTGTGTTGAAATTAATCATAAAATAAGAAATGGTGAACTATTGGCCTTAATAATTCAAGATTTGTGTGAGATACATAATGAAATCCTACAAGATCTATCATTTATAAATATACTCAAACATCTCGATCTTGGGAGGCCCATGGTAAAATTGTGTATTCCTCACACACTTATTGATCTAGGTCCAATAATTTATTTTATGATTAAGAAGAACTAGAAGGGTTTGAATGCATTAATGAACATACAAAACATGCTACAACTAAATGATCATTCATTAAGGATCAAGGTATTATTAAATATTTTTATTTGGATTGTTCTAATACCCTCATGATTTTACAATGTGCAATTACGTTGGGGGGGAGATCCGAATTTCGGAAATCTTTGGTTGATTATTCATTGAACAAGGCTCAAGGTATTCTTAAATATGTCATTGCCATTATTTATTCTTTGGATTATCTTTATGCTCTCCTGCCTTTGTAGTATGAAGTTAAGTTGGGGGGAAATCCATTGAATTTTGATGATTCTTGGTTGATAAAGCCTTCATTGTTTGTTTCATTAGTGCTTCTCATAAAACCACATGTGTGATACTTGGACCATATAAAGGTATGCATTCTTGTGTTAATTAGAAATGATTTTTTATCATCTCTACAAAATCATTCATTGTAATTATATTCATCCATTTTATTATTATCAAGTATTTGTTCATATTAATAATTCTACCTCTCATTTACAAAAATGACTTAGCTACTTAATGGTGGAGGTATTAAATGGATGATATTACATTACCATACTTGATTGTGAGAATATGGTTACAGTTCTTTTGTCATGGTGGTCCGACACCTTTGCACCTATTCCAATTGATGATGCTTCTCTACATGAGAATCCAAAGACACACCTTGTTGGCCTTGCTATCTATACAGAACACCTCAAGTTTCCTTTGTGCTTCACTGTTGGAGATCAAAAGAGGATTTTTGGGTGAGTTTTTCAACATTCATGGACACAATTTCTCTTTGATGACAACTTTGATGCCGGATCATTTGGAGGAAAATATGCAACTTGGTATATGAGAAACATGATACCATGTTCTTGGCTAATTCTTCACAAGCCTCACATCCATAGACAACTTGAAGACATGCAGAGGACATATAAGGAGCTTGAACATCATCTAATACCAATCACTGCACTTCATCATGTGGATTAATTCTTCATCTCATCTAAATCTATATGGATACATTGAGAAACTCCATTTTTCTTTCACTACAAGCCTTGTCCTTGGAGGGTTGCTTCTATTTTAAGTAATCCTTTTAACTCAGTGATTGGGCATATATTCCAAAATTCTATGGTAAGCTTTCAAATATGGTAGCATGAGCTAAATAAGATATAGATCATTTGTAGCAATGGTGCTATGAGCTCGTTGAACACATAGAGATAAGTATTTGCTTACCTAAAGTTGTATGGATACATTGGACTAGTTGAGAGACTAGAAATAATCTCACTATACTCCCTTGTCTATGGTAAGGAAGTTGTATTTTCATACAACTTTTAAAATATTTATGGATATCTCTCATACTCAAAAGGACAAGATAACATAGCTTTATGAGAAATTGATATGATTTGTTTCAAAAATTTCATCATAGAACAATGTGTCTTTCAAAGATTGTAGTCATTGCAAGTAATTCCTTCAACCAAGTGAGTGGGCATTGATTCCAAAGTTCTGCAATCTAATTTATGATATGGTGGCATGAGCTAAATGGATCAATATTGTTTGTAGCAATTGTGCAATGCACTATGCATGGTCCATCTTGATGAATGTATCTTTCTTATTGGTCGTCATTTCAAAGTTCTATATACAACCTAGTTTCAACAATGACTTTTTTGGGTCATAGAGGGAACTCGGGTTTTAGATGGTGTCACTTCAACATCCATATAATGGGTTCCTTCTTTGTGGTCATTATATGTCGGTTATCTAAAAAAAGTGAAAAAATGAAAAAAAAGAAGGAAAAAAGCAATAAATTCTAACAATGAAAACCTTCAAGCGTTGTTAGAAAACTACAATTTGAAAACCAGTTTCTGGCTGATTGTAGTTGAATAAAATTCTTAGTGGTGAAAATTGTTTTCACAATGCCACTAAGCGGTAAGTGATTGAAAACTGGCTTGCCAGCAGTCACTTGTCATTATCAAAATTGAAAAAAATGACAAAACAGAAAAAAAAAAAATTGTGTTCTTTCTATGGGATAATCAGTTTGCAGGTATACTCTATTGCTTCATTGGTTGTCTGAGTACCTCCTAGCACCTCTTGTTTCTCACTTGTGTAAATGTACTCTTATTTGTTGTGGTCCATTTCACTTTGATCACTTGTCGCAAGAGTTACATTTTCAATTGAGGTGTTAGAAAAGAAGGAAGAGTGAATCAAGCTACCATCAGTATGCTCCCTACATACTTCATTCTAATGCAGATCTTTCATGTGTAGTGTGGATGCCATCTTTATCACATTTTTTGGTTCCTTCCTTGTTGGGCATTCACCATTGTAGAGTTACATTAGCTACCACACCTTGGCATACATGGACATGCGAGCTGGTAAATTGATCACTTTTATTTTTTATTATTTTATCTCTTAACTTTATTAATATTTATTATTATATTTATCATATATGCAACATCCATGCCTATCACCCTTTAAGTTGGGGTGAGGTCTACCATATTTTTGCCTCCATTATACTTATTTTATAGTATCCATTATTCGACCTTTAAATATCATTTCACATTTCTTATCATTTCATCCAATTCAGATAGCTCATAATTGTCAAGATAAATTTTTCATGACACCTCCTATATATAGCATTTCAAAATGTTGCTATGAGAAGTAACAAGAAAAACCAAGAAAAAGAAAAAGAGAAAATTAAAAAACATGCAAAATCAAAATTTAAAGGAGGTATGAACATTAAATGATAGATGCAAGACTTTTGAAAGAATAATGTAATTATGCATGAGCTATAATAGTTAAGGGTGATGAGGGAAGATTCCATAATCTAAAGGCTACCCTCTTTGAAATAAAGATTGCACGAGGAGATGCAATATGTTAAGTTGGGGGGAATGATGAGAGTCATTATGTCCCATTTTATGTCATATTTTAGCTTATTCCATATACCTTCATACCCACTTCCACATTCCATTTTGATTCCATATCATACTATTTCCCCATTTTATGTTGCATATGATTAAATATGTATAAGTGGTATTTAATAGATTTTTGGGTAAAATATGGAAATTAATGATTGGTTGTCTTTACTAATAAGCATTGTGATTTTCAGACTTGAGAAATAAAGCTTGCATCATGCTGATTAGAAGAACTTCCTGTCACTTTTTATGTAGAATATCTTCTTGTCATTTTCTGGTCAGGAACTTTTGTGTATTACTTTGTGACCAGCAATTTATTTCTGTTATCTTTTCAAAGATGATGTCCGTCTCCAAGGTGGTGTTGGTTACCTCTTTAGTGCCAAATTCAAATAAGCACAATAAATCGTGGTTATTTCCAAATGGAGATGCAATTTCCAGCTATGAAGAGGAAAACCATGCTAAGAGATTTGTTGCTAGATAGCTGGAGAAAAATCTGCAAACCTTCACATCTTATTTATGTTTCTTATTTATGCTCATTGTTATAACAGAATCGTTTTAATTTTTCATCGCATTATAGTTTGTTGTCCACGGCCAAAGAAAACATAATATTTTTTTTGTATTTTGTAGCTATGAACAACGTATATATAAATACACATGTTGTAAAGGAGTAAATAGAATTTGGTAGACAAAATTTTATATAGACTTTTTGTATCATTCTTTCTGATAAATAAAACAGTGATCTTCTTATTAAGGCAGCGTAGAAAGGATTTTTGTTCTTTCCACTATGTGAACCAGGAGCAAGGGCCCACTCCTTGGGGAAGCTCAGTGGTGTTTTATTTTCTGTATTTTGTTTGCTTATGATTTGGTTTGGTTAAGATAGATGTTATTTCCTTTTGAATGCATGATTTCAATTTTAGCACAGTTTGGATAAAAGAATATGTAATATGGTTTATTTTCCTTTCTGTTGTAGCTACTATTATTATTGTTGCAAACTACTGTTGTTATTTTTTCAGATTATTATTGTTGCAGATTGTTATAGTTTATGACATAACTCCTGTCACTTTTGTCACAGAATAGAGCATAATAGAAATATAAGTTTGAACCAGACTTTCATCATAGGTGCTCCTGTGCGTGTTCTAGCTGCATTCATTCTCCCTTAATTCATTGCTTTCCTCCCTTCAGGTATACTACCACAACACTTCTCACAAGCTATGATCCCCAGGTTGACACTTTTAGACCAAGTTGAAATCCTCCTTTATTCTTTACCCTAGTTTTGTCTATCAATATAACCCACCGGTAAATGTGCTTGCAAGAACTTGCCTATGAATTTCTCGTTGTGAGGTGTGTCTCATAGTAAGTCCTCTCTTAAGGGTGACACAAAGCATAAAGGTGTACTTATTTTTTTTCTCTTCACCCAAGATCGCATGAAGCGCAAGGGGATTAGATACGTACTATAAGTGCACACAAACAATGAAGTACACTTGGAGTGTTTCTCTTCACCCAAGATAGCACGAAGCGCAAGGGGATTGGATACGCACTACAAGTGTGTCATAGAAAAGAAAGCACTCATTCATTTTAACCTCTAAAGGTAAGATGAATTCATTTTATGCACCAAATGAAATTTTAAGTTGCCTTGTTCAATTTTAAACCCAAAATACAATGATGAAATGAAGGTTCAATTTTAGTCTCGTTTGAGCGTCCTTTTTAAACCCAAACGAAAATTAGTGAGGTCCTAAGGCATAAAATGAAAATCATATGAAATTGGGTTATAATTGCCCCAAAAGTGTCAAATTCTTGTTACAATTATAAGATTCAAAGATGAGAATGCTTCTTCACTTCAAAATTTAACGTCCAACCTACAAAACCCAGTTAGTCTAAAAAACCAGAACAATGTTAGAGGCATGTTAGTAATCTGATGAAGCAAAAAAAAAAACACATGTTGAAAAATGATCATTAAATTTCTTACCAAATTTGGGCATCACTATTCACGATAGCGTAACTTTGGTGAACTTAGGCGTCGCTCTGCAGAGAAACCAGTGACGATGATACTATCATTGTTTGAAGTGAGTCATCATTTATAAATATTTGATACCTTTAAAAACTATTAGCATCGTCATTCGTTTAATCAGCACCATGATATTAAATAGGTTTCATTGTTTCATATGACAATAGTGTCACTATATTGCGACACCCAGGAAAGGTGTCACTGAAATTATGTTGGGCATCATTGTTTCCTGAAAAAATCAAAATGAACAAAATTCAAGATAGAAATTGACTAAATATGATCGGTTTAGCCCTCCTTCTAGTGCTAGAATGTGACTGATGGATCAGTATGGGCCAATTATGATTGATCCATAAAGAATCGAAGCATAATGAAGCCACTAATTTCAAATCTCAACAAGATCATTCAAATAAAGATTGAACTAAACATTTATCAAAACTAACCATTCTAAACTATAAAAGTATCAAAATTTCTACTCTAACCCATCTAAAACTTATCTCGTTGTGAGATTGGTGTCACGTTGATGTGAAATGATGACCCTTTCCCAATCCCGTAGATAAATGAACTTGCCCCAATTAGTTTTATTGATTGAAAATGATGGAACGGTTGTGAGATGTGTATGAAAACATGATTTTAATCTAAATGAGCATGATGCAAGCTAATTTAATATGATTTTATGCTAAAAATTATCTAGATATACAAAAGCTAAGCTAATATGAGTGGATTTTAAGCTAAATGATCTAAACCCTAATTAATAAACAAGCTAAATGGATGCATTATGTGATCTCATGGAAGCTATTAATGAAAGCTCAAAACTAACTAATGCAATTAAAATGAACTAAAATATGCTAAATTTGTGCTAAATATGAGTGTGAGTGTGAGTGATTTCAATAGCATAAGTTTTATTTTGAAAGATGGATCCATTTGTCTCCAAATAATGACCTATTTATAGGAGGACAATGAGAATGGAGGATTGAGATCAAAAGGGCTAATCAATGGTCAAGGATGGAAGAATTTGGAGGCATGCATCATGGATTCTCATCAACAAGTGAGAATACAAGATGAAATTTAATCAAGGGTTCTCATTCCTTCAAACAAGCACACTTTTGACCTATACAAGAAGTCAAAAGTTAACTTGCATAAGAATTTACAAGTTAACTTGCACAAGAGGTCACGAGTTAACTTACACATGAAGCTAAGTGAAAATATTCCATTTTTTAACTGATTGCAAGAGAGAGAATATTCTTTGGAATATTCTCACGGGTGTGGAAAAAGGATATTTTCCAAATTAAAACAAATTTTATTTGTGCAAAAGGGGAAGGAATATTCCATGGAAATATTACCCTTTTGGAGGAATGTGCAAAGGAGGAATAATCCCTTTCAAGTGGGAGGGAAATTAGATTTAATTGATAATTAAACAGTATTAATTATGCAATTAAGGGATTAATTTAATGAAAAAGGGGAAAGGTGAAATGACATTTAATTAAATACCTTAGGGTTATTTAATTAAATAAGAAGATTTAGGGATTTAAATTAAATAGTTTGATTTATTTAATTTAATGAGATGAAATGTTAGCATGAAAGGGGATGAACTAACTTGATTAAATTAATTAGGCTAATAGATGCAAATGATGCAATTAATTAAATAGCTAGGAAAATTTAATTAACTAAGCGAAAAGAGGATGGGTTTCAAGAGGAAATGATGTTAGTATACCTGATTCGAGTGTATGATATCATTCAGGACATTTTTAGTGTCTACAGTATGCCTATATGTATGTATGTCTTCTTATATGTATGTATGTATATATTTAGAGGGAGGGAGAATTTTAAGAGAGAGAGAGAGAGTTGTCTAGGTAGGGTGGGAGGGAGAGAGGGAGGGAGATACTTGAGAGAAAGAGATACTTGAAAGAGGGAGAGGGGATCGGAGGGAGAGACTTGAGAGAGAGAGAGTGGGAGAGAAGGGTTTGGAGTGAGAGGGAGAGAGGGAGAGAGGGAGAGAGAGGGGGATGTGAGAGAGATACCTGAGAGAGAGGGAGAGAAAGAGCGAGTTAACTAGGTAGGGTGCCAGAGGGAGAGACTTGAGAGATAGGGAGAGAGAGGGAATGGGAGAGAGATGGATTGCAAGAGAGATAGAGGGAGTGAGAGAGAGAGACATGAGAGAAGGGGAGGGTGTGGGAGGGAGAGACTTGAGAGAGAGAGGGAAAGAGAGGGAGTGGGAGAGAGGGGGTTGGAGTGAGAGGGACATATCTAGGTAGGGTGATAGGGATAGAGAGAGAGACCTAAGAGAGGGATACAGGGTGGGAGGGAGGGAGAGAGGGTGGGTGGGAGGGAGATACTTGAGAGAGAGGGGGAGAGAGGGAGTGGGATATAGAGGGATGGTAGAGAGATATAGGGAATGAGAGAGAGACTTGAGAGAGCGGGAGGGGGTGGAAGGGAGAGACCTAAGAGAGAGGGAGAGAGGGAGAGAGGGAGTGGGAGAAATGGGGTTGGAGAGATAGAACTGAGAGAGAGTGAGAGATTTATCTAGGTACAATTCCAGAGCAAGAGACCTGAGATATGGGGTGGGAGGGTTATACTTGTTACATAGGGAGAGAGAGAGAGAGAGGGAGTGTGAGAGGGAGGGAGTGTGAGAGAGAGAGAGAGGGAGTGAGGAAGTGTGAGAGAGAGGGAGTGGGAGAGAGAGGGATTGAGAGAAAAAGGGAGTGGGAGAGAGATAGAGGGAGCGAGTGAGGGAGAGAGAGAATAGGGTTTAGGGTTTAAGGGTTGAGGTATTAAGGGTTTAAGGGTATAGAGTTGAGGGATTAGGGTTTAAGGCATAGTGTCTAGGGTTTAGGGTTTAGGGTTAAGTGAGAGACCTAGATGGCTAAGGAGGGATGGATGGCTAATGAGAGAGAGAGAGAGAGGGAGGGAGGGGGAGAGGGAGGTAGAGACTTGAGAAAGGGAGAGGATTTGGGAGAGAGAAACTTGAGTGAGAGAGAGTTATCTAGGTACGATGCTTGAGCAAAAAAGCTAACAGAGAGAGAGAGAGTATGGGTAGGAGGGAGAGACCTGATACATAGGGAGAGAAAGAGTGTAAGAGAGAGGGTGGGAAAGAGAGGGAGTGGGAGAGAGAGAGAGGGAGTGGGAGAGAGAGAGATTGAGTGTGAGAGAGAGGGAGTGTGTGTGTGTGAGAGAGAGAGAGAGAGATATGGGTTGATGTATTATGGTTTAAGGCATAGTGTCCAGGGTTGAGGTTTTAGAGATAGGGTTTAGGGTTAAGTGAGAGACCTAGATGGCTAAGGAGGGATGGATGGCTAAGGGGGGAGAGAGAGAGAGAGAGAGAGATGAAACCTTTAGAAAATCAACATTTTCATAATGTGGGTGTGTTTTGAAGAAGGTGAGATATAGCCCTTTTGTATACAAATACAAAACATGCTCGTGTTATAATGTGAGTGCATTTTGGCTAGCTCTAAAAATGGTAAGTCATAACACCTATGATCCAAGCCCACATGTTATGTTATTCTATTTTTTATACATGTGTTCCAACAAAAAGGATATTTTTGATGTTTTTGGGAAGTTTACATGCAAATTATTCACATTCTACCACCTTTGCATGAACTTTCCACCACCTTTTTATGGTTTTCCAACTAAGGAAGGAGGAAATAACAATTTTTTCACATCAAATTTGATATATATCAATTCAAGTCTCCATTTTTGTAGTGTTACAATGTTAATTATGATTGAATCGTAGGAATTTAACATTATACATTGGTTATTTGTATTATTGTTAGTAATTATATTTGAGTGATATAAAATTAAACTTTGAAAAGGAAGAAATCTTGTGAAAACTCAAATTATTGAGGAGTTTGATTCAAGAAGAAAAAAAGACTACATAATTGGGTAGTTCCTCCATTTGAATCTCTATTTTTTAGGTATTTCAAGTATTTACACATTTTCTTTACATTTTCCTTAATTCTATTATGTTTCTTTAGCATCCCTCATCATACATGCTTAATACAATTCTTTGATTTTTTTATTATGCATATTCCATGTTCATCAAATTTTTTTTTTCTCATTATAACCTTAGCCCCTCTTGACACATTTTAAACTACACAATTATTTACACTTACCAATTACATTTTAAACCACATCTTTTTGAGGAATTTTGTTAAACAATTGACCTACCTTGTGTACGCTTCCATATGTTTTATACACATTTATGAGAGTAGTTATAACTGTGTAATATAATACATCATTTCTAATTATTTTTTTATGGATGTGCATACCCCTTTCCAAAGCTTCCATTTTGGTATAGGCATGGGGGGTGTTGGAAAATTATTTGGAATTTGATTTTACACCTAGAAGTTGCATTTTCTTGAAATTTTCTAAATCCTTTTCAAAAAATCCATTTTGGGCATATCCTGCAATCATTGTAGTCCACGAGGACATATCTCATTGATGTATTTTGTCAAATAGTTAATGTGCCTTGTCTATACATGTCTACCAAAGAATTTTATCAAACATGTTAGACAAGGAAATGATTTGTTTGAAAAAATTTCTCAAAGAAATGTGGTCTTATGGTGATGGAATTCATGAGACCACATTTATTTGAGGCATTTTTTAAAACAACTCACTACCTTGTCTATGCTACCACATTTTCCATACATGTCTACCAAAGAATTTTATCAAACATGTTAGAAAAGGCAATGATTTGTTTGAAAAAACTCCTCAAATAAATGTGGTCTCATGGTGATGGACCACATTTCTTTGAGGCATTTTTTTCAAACAACTCATTCCCTTTGTCTATGTTACCATTTTTTCCATACATTTTCCATTTTGTGCATATCCTGCAATCATTGTAGTCCACGAGGACATATCTCATTGAGTTTTTCAAATAGTTCATGTGCCTTGTCTATGCATCCACATTTTGCATGTTTCTACTTAGGAAATTGCAGCCATAACACTCATGAAAATCCCCCCTTTTATGTTTTGATAGATGTCATACCCCATTCCAAGGTCCCCATTACAAGGTAGTATGCTTACTACCTTGTCTATGTTACCACATTGATAAGGTAGTATGCTCACTACCTTGTCTATGCTACCACATTGACAAGGTAGTATTCTCACTACCTTGTCTATGCTACCACATTGACAAGGTAGTGAGTTGTTTGAAAAAATGCCTCATAGAAATGGGGTCTCACGATGATGTACTACCTTGTCAATGCTACCATATTGATAAGGTAGTGATTTGTTTGAAAAAGTGCCTCATATAATTGGGGTCTCACGGTGATGTACTACCTTTTCAATGCTACCAAATTGACAAGGTAGTGAATGAGACCCCATTTATATGAGGGATTTTTTCAAATAGCTCACTACCTTTTCAATACTATTGCATTGACAAGGTTGTGAGCTCACTACCTTGTCAATGTGGTAGTATTAACAAGGTAGTAATATCACAACCTTGTCAATGTGTACATCACTGTGAGACCCCATTTCTATGAGGCATTTTTTTCAAACAGCTCACTACCTTTTCAATGTGGTAGAATAGACAAGGTAGTGAGCCGGTACATCACCATGAGACCCCATTTCTATGAGGCAATTTTTCAAATAGCTCACTACCTTGTCAATGCGGTAGCATTGACAAGGTAGTGAGCTATTTGAAAAAATCTCATAGAAATACTTCTTTACTATTTTTTCTTGTAGAAATCCTCATTATATTCTTACATTGAAATACTTTATTTATATAAAAAATCAAAATAATAGAAAAAATAAAAAATTATGAAATGACTTCATTGCATTCTTTATTTTGTATTACAAAACTTTATCTTTGTTTAAGATATTCATGGCATATCTCTACCCCATTTTCATATCTCTTGCAACAATGAGTACTAATCTAAGATGATTACCCATAGCTCTTTGAGGCATTTTTTTCAAACAACTCACTACCTTATCAATGCAGTAGGAATGACAAGGTAGTGAGTTGTTTGAAAAAAAACCTCAAAGAAATGGAGTCTCCACTACCTTGTCAATGTGGATGCATTAACAAGGTAGTGAGCATTGTAAGAAAAATTCCTCAAATAAATTGGGTCTCATGGTGATGTACACACTATGAGACCCCATTTCTTAGAGGAATTTTTTCAAACAACTCACTACCTTCTATTCAATATTTCAAACAATATTCCTTATAATCCCACTTATAGATAGGTGACTTTTCTATTAATTCATTGGTTGTGAGTTCATTATTTGACTCAATAGAAGTTGGCCCACTTGATTAAGTAGTCAATTTTCAATAATTTATTTTGTATTCATCACCTCATTCTATCATTCATCCTATTGATTTTGGCATACCTTTGTGAGAATGAATATTTTTACTCAATGATTAACCACTAGCAATACATCCTTTAAAAAATCAGTTTGATTGATCTCTTAAAAATGTATGTTTGTGCCCTTTCCTCTTACATTTTATACCATTTTAATTAACGTCCTAAATTTAGTAGTGTAAATGCATTGTTTTACATTATAAATCTAAACTCTAACTTTGACTATATTTTTCTTATATTGTCCTTTTATTATTTTTCCTACAAGGTAGCAATGACAAGATAGTGAGTTGTTTGATAAAATGCCTCGAAGAAATGGGGTCTCATGGTGATGTATATCACCATGAGACCCCATTTCTTTGAGTCATTTTTTCAAATAGTTGACTACCTTGTCAATGTGGTAGCATTGCAAGGTAGTGAGCTCAATACCTTGTCAATTTGGATGCATTGACAAGGTAGTGAGTTTTGTAAGAAAAAATGCCTCAAAGAAATGGGGTCTCATGGTGATGTACATCACCATGAGACCCCATTTATTTGAGGCATTTTTTCTTAGAATTCTCATTGCCTTGTCAATGCATCCATATTGACCACAAGGGCATGTCTCATTGAGGCATTTTTTCAAATAGTTCATGTGCCTTTTCTATGCATCCACATTTCGCATGTGTCTAATAAGGAAATTGCAACCATAACACTCATGAAAATCCCCCCTTTTATGTTTTGATAGATTTCATACCCCATTTCAAGGTCCCATTGCTGCTATGGCTAAAACCCTAAAACATGTGCTTTTGACCAAACTATGGATGCATGGAAAAATCTATCAAAGCATAGACAAGGTATTGAGTTGTTTGAAAATATTCCTCAAAGAAATGTGCTCTCATGGTGATTTCCATCACCATGACACCACATTTCTTTAAGGCATTTTTTCAAACAACTCATTGTCTTGTCTATGCTGCCACATTTTCCATACATTTTCCATTTTGTGCATATCTTGCAATCATTCCAATATTTGTGGGCAAATTGACAAATGAACAAATAAAGTCAAATATTCTTGAACTTAAGAATTCCATGGAGAAAATATGATTGAAAATAGATGATAAGGAAGAAGCAATATGAAATGTAAGTGAAAAAAAGGATAATCGATGTGGTGGAAACCTGAAAGTCTTATATAAAAAGGTAGATAAGCTCTATAAAGAACCTATTAAAAGAAAAATTTGCATTCTATAATCAGAAATACAATTCTAAAGATGATAAGAATAGTTTCATATGCAAAGGAAATAGTTGGAAGTGTTGAAATTGAAGAAAAAAAATTGAAGACTAAAATTAACCACTTAGAAAAAGGAATTAAAAGACAAGAAGAAGATTTTATCATCGATAAAAAGGAGGTTAGTATGCTCTAAAAAAACTTGAAAAAGAAGCAAACCAAATTGAATGAGATACGTAATGTATTCAATGAAGAGATTATTCCTGCTCTTGAGAAGTTGAGGAAGGTGTGTGTGTCGATTCTTCTCTGTTCGTCATACAACCAAACCAACTATTCCAAAATATCCATATGGCTAGGTTTATTCTATTCAAGGTTCTCATTCACACCCAAACACATTGAAACAATCTGAGCCACATTCTACCAGTGAAGTCTCTTAAGAGACCAAAGTGCAAAAAGGCAGCAAAATTTGATGAGCGATTACTCGGATACCATGGCACTTGGAAATTTTTTATCTAAGGCTATGAGATCATATAGAGCCCCTCTACAATAAACTCTCTCTATTTTTAATAGTTCCAAGTTGTTTGCCTGTGGTGAACAAATTTTAGTTGATGGAAAACGGGTCAGTTGCATGTACTATAAAATTGGGAAATGGTGTAACTTTTGTTATGTTTGTCATATGAGTGAACTAACTATTCCAACACACCTGTATGGGTGGGTTTATAATAGGAAAATTCCTCTTTTGCACCCAAACATGTTGAAACAATATGAGCCACATTGTACCGACAAAGTCTCTTAAGAGACCAAAGTGCAAAAGGGCAACAAACTTTGACGAGCGATTACTTAGAAATCATGGCACTTGGAAACATTTTTTATAAGGCTACAAGATCATGTAGGGCCCCTCTAAAATAACCTCTCTCAGTTTTTGATAGCTCCAATTCGTTTGCCAATGGTGAATAGATTCCAGTTGATGGAAAACGAGTCAGTTGCATGTAGTGTAAAGTTGGAAAGTGGAGTAACTTTCATTTTGTTCATCATATGATCAAACTCATTGTTCCAACACATCCATATGGGTGGTTTTATGCTAGGAAAGGTCCTTTTTTCACACTCAAATACACTAAAACAGTCTGAGCCACATTCTACCAGTGAAGTCTCTTAAAAGACCAAAGTGCAAAAGGGCAAAAAAATTTGATGAACGATTAATCAGAAATCGTGAAACTTAAAAAAAATCCATTTGAGGATACATGATCATGTAGGGACCCTCCACAATAACCTCTGTTGGTTTTTGATAGCTCCAAGTCATTTTCCATGGTGAATAGATTTCAATTGATGGAAAGCAGGTCAGATGCATGTATTTGTAAAGTTGGAAAGTGGTAACTTTCATGTTGTCCATCATACGACCGAATCGAATATTCCAACACATCCATATGGGTGGTTTTATGCTAGGAAAGTTCCTCTTTTGCACCCAAACACGCCAAAACAGTTTGAGCCACATTCTATCGACAAAGTCTCTTAAGAGACCAAAGTGCAAAAGGATAGAAAACTTCAACGAGCGATTACTCAAAAACCATGGCACTTGGAAACATTATTTTTGAGGCTATGAGATCACATAGGACCCCTCTCCAAATAAAATCTCTCAGTTTTTGATAGCTCCAAGTTTATTTCCCATGATGAACAGATTTCAATTGATGGAAAACGGGTCAGTTGCATGTAGTGTAAAGTTGGAAAGTGGTGTAACTTTTGTTCTATTCGTCATACGACTGAACCGACTATTCCAACACGTCTATATGGGTGGTTTTATGCTAGGCAAGGTCCTTTTTTGCACCCAAACATGTTGAAATAGTTCGAGCCACATTCTACCGGCCAAGTCTCTTAAGAGACCAAAGTGCAAAAGGGCAGGAAACTTTGATAAGTGATTACTCAAAAAATGTGGCACTTGGAAACATTCCATATGAGGCTATAGGATTACATAGGTCCACTCTACAATAACCTCAATTTTTGATAGCTCCAAGTCATTTTCCCTTGGTGAACAGATTTCAGTTGATGGAAAATGGGGCAATTGCATGTAGTGTAAAGTTGAAAAGTGGTGTAACTTTCATTTTGTTTATCATATGACTGAACCGACTATTCCAACACATCCATATGGGTGGATTTATGTTAGGAAAGGTCCTCTTTCACACCCAAACATTCCAAAATAGTCTGAGCCACATTCTACCAATGAAGTCTCTTAAGAGACCAAAGTGCAAAAGGGCATCAAATTTCGACGAGCGATTACTCAAAAATTGTGGCACTTGGAAAAAAAAATGAGGCTACGGGATCATATAGGGCCCCTCTACATAACCTCACTTTATTTTTTATAGATCCAATTCATTTTCCCATGGTGAACATATTTCAGTTGATGGAAAATGGGTTAGTTGCATGTAGTGTAAAGTTGGAAAGTGGTGTAACTTTCATTTTGTTCATCATACGACCAAATCGACTATTCCAACACATCAGTATGGGTGGTTTTATGCTAGGAAAGGTCCTCTTTTGCACCCAAACATGTCAAAATAGTCAGAGCCACATTCTACCGGTGAAGTCTCTTAAGAGACCAAAGTGCAAAATGGCAGTAAACTTCGACGAGCAATTACTCAGAAACCATGGCACTTGGAAACATTATTTCCAAGGCTATTTGATCATGTAGGGCCCCTCTACAACAACCTCTCTAATTTTTTGATAGCTCCAAGTTGTTTTCCTATGGTGAATAGATTTCAATTGATGGAAAACGGACTAGTTGTATGTAGTGTAAAGTTGCAAGGTAAGCTACTTTTTTATAAGTAGGAGGTATTTTCCACAGCGTTTTAAATTATGATATTTTTGATAAGCTACTTTTTTTTGTTCCTCGTGGGGCCAAACAATTACTGCCAACATGTCTAGGTGGGCACATCTACGCTAGGAATGGTCACCACGCTTCGTTATAAAAGGTTTGTAGTCTTTCCTATTTGAAGGGTCACAATTTTTTGCCTTTGAAAAGTCACAACCAAATTCATATCATCACTATTCATGAGAACCTAAATTGATTTATTTATCTTTTTAGATATGCTTGGGGAAAAGACAGTTCTTGAACTTTCATTTGGTTATGTTTTTGTCATGCACGTCTCTTGAAGTTGTTTATTGACTATTGTAAGCATGCAATTTTAACTTTTAAAGTTGCATTCTTCTAATTATTGGGTTTGAATTCATGTTTAGAAATAGAATGAATATCTATGAAGTTTGTTTTTTGGAAGGTTAATACATGGTCTCTTAATCTCCAATAATCTAATTCCCTTATGATCTTTAATAAGACTTGCATGTCTTGAGTTTTTGTTTGTGAGACTTAGTCGTTACTTTCCATTTTCTTTTTTCAATAGTTTTATGATGTTTTCTTTATCTACGTAATACATGAAGCATGAAGCATACAATTGAATGGTAGCATGAAGCATACACGTGGAATGGTAGATGTCTTCCTCAATAATATAAAGCATGAAGCATACACATAAAGCATGAAGCATGGTAGCATCAACCATCAACCATCAACCATCAACCATCAACCATCAACCATCAACCATCAACCATCAACCATCAAGACTCAAGACTCAAGACTCAAGCATCAAGCATCAATTTCCTCTGTGAAGCACATGAAGCATGAAGCATTACTATATTTGATTTAATTTTCAATAATCTTACAAGAGAATAATGTTCAAACTTTATTATATATTTACAATTATAGAAAAGAAGAGTGCATGGAAAACACTTGGATTTTAAATATTTGAAGTAAACCATCTACAAATATCTATTGAAAGCATGATTTATAATGCAAATATGGACACCATCAATAAAAAAAGATTTGTATTAACCAAATAGCCATGTATTCATACATCAATATATGTCGATATAAGTATAAAATATATACAAAATAGCGATATAGGCTTACAAGAATTCCAAATAGGCATACAATGTCCAATATATGCAATACAAAATATGTCCAAAAATGCCATATAGGCATACAAAAAATGACCCCAATCAAAAGTCATTGCCCTCCAGGTGAAGGAAACATATGGGTGGCCTTTGTTGTTCAGGTGGATTTCAATGCGTATGACACTCATTTACTTTGAATTTGAGGGTTTCTCCTCCTATTTACTTCCATATCAAGCTTCACCTATTACAATAAAAACTAAATACATTAATATATTGAAATTACATTATAAAAAATTATATATTTAACAAAATAATCACTTACCACCACCAAACGATCTCTCTCCTCAAGCGGAAGATCTACATTCTCAGGCTCTGGCATGCCAAATTCCTATAGAAACCATCCAAATAGAAATTAAACTATGAATCAATAATCATTTGATTTTTCAATAATAAATAGTTATAACAACAAATGTAATTTGAAATTTACTAATTTGCCTATATCCCTGTGAGAGCCATTGAGTTGTCTATTGTGGAAGATACACCACACTCCATTTCCCTATCAACATTGGGAGGTGTTTCTACTTCCATCATATGAAAATAAAATAACAAATTATTCAATCATGAAAACGAGAATAGTGATGCAGGTCATGGCTTATAATGTATGAGATAATCAACCAAAAATTTAATACTTATTGAACTATATATTTCTTACTATTATTCTTACTATTTTCCCTATCCATAGCTTGTTTGAAAGAACGTGTTTTAGGCTTTTATCCATAGCAGAATGGAAATGAATTGTTTGTTAAAATGCTTTGGTAGACATGTAAAAAAAATGTGGTAGCATAGAGAAGGCAATGAACTGTTCAAAAAAAATCCTCAAAGAAATGTGGTCTCATGGTGATGGAATTCCATGACAAAAAAAATTTCATGGCATTCCATCACCATGAGACTACATTTCTTTGAGGAATTTTTTCAATGAAATGTGGTCTTATGCTAATGGAATCGCATTTCTTTGAGGCATTTTTTCAAAAAATTCATTGCCTTCTCTATGTTATTATGTTGGGATAGGTTGGATGGTATAGTGTGGTCTTGGTTATGAGATGGAGGGGTGTCATGACATGAAGAGGGAGGGGTGTTCTGATTATGAGGGGAAGAGGATCATTAGATGGGTGGAATGCTTATTTTGAGACCACATTTCAAGAGTGATCATACAATGGATTGGAAGAGGTACTTTGATTTGGACACAAAAGGATATCATTAGATGAAGTGGGGGAGATGGGATTGTGAGAGGGGGATGAAGGGATATCTTGCTCTTGATATGGAAAGATATCATTAGATGAGATGGAAGGGATATGTTGTTCTTGATTGAAAATGGGATCATGAGATGGAAGGGGATCATATGATGGAGAAGAAGGGTTTCCTTGATCTTTATATGGAGGGGAATCTATGTTAGCATGCTTTTTATTAAGATATGGACATAGTTCATTTGATATGGATGGTGTGACGATGGAGGAAGGTTTTATAGACTCTTCAACTTGGATAGATGGATTTATAGGGGATTCATTTAAGATTTAGGGTATTAGGGCTTATCTTGATGTGCGGATGATGAAGGTGGGTGCATGATAGGGAAATATTGCACCACTTTGTATTTAAATGGTGAAATAGCCACCTTTGTAAATAGTCCTTGGAGGAAATTATTATGAGAGACATGGGATGACTTTGCTTGGTAATAGTAGGGTGATGTGGATTTTAAGGATGTGGGATATGAACAAGTGGAATAAGAGGTGGAAACTTCCATGGATTGGTAAATTGAGGATGAGGATGAGGACCTTGAAAAGGATTTGGAGGGAAATTTTGGATAAAGGCTTGGTTTCTATTGTCAAAGGAAGGAGAAGGATAAGCAAGAGGAGATGGATTGGGATTGGATGAAGGTAGGGAGGATGGAATCTTAGCACTGATGCCAAGGATAAATATAAGCATGGCATCCTTATAATTATGGAAGTATCAGGTGAGGATAAAATTAGTGGTGGTGGATGGGGATGATATGGATGGGGGATTGGTGGAAAATTGGAGCATTCTATCTATTGAAAATGGATTCAAGGTTATCCATAATGCTCTCATTGTCATCATTGGGATTATATTTGGGTTGGTCAAAAAGGCTATCCTCATCATCATTTATATGGTTGGGGTTAGTTGGAATGGATGAAGGATTATAATAGATTATGTTCTATGGAGGATAGATTAGATGGTTAGACACGGTGGAGGATTGATTAGAAGAAAGATTGGTATTTATATTGGAAGAGAATGGAAATTAGGATGATGGATTAGAAATGAACTTGTGGATTGGAAGAATAGGATCTAAGGATGAAGATGGAGTATGGTATTAGATTTGGGGATCAAATACAAGACCTTAAAATGATTTGATTTGATTAAAGAGGATTATCTATTCTTAAGGAAGTGAGCTATTTGAAAAAATACCTTACATAAATGTGGTCTCATTGTGATGGAATGACATTCCATCACCATGAGACCACATTTCTTCGAAGCATTTTTTCAAACAACTCACTACCTTGTCTATTCTATTTCTTACTATTTTTCTTTGATATATTATTTCCAAGAATCCATAGTTTGTTGGAAAGCACCTATTTTAGGATTTTAGCCATAGCATCAAGGAAGCAAATTGTTTGATAAAATTCTCTAGTAGACATGTATGGAAAATGTGGTAGCATAGATAAGTCGGTGAGCTATTTGAATAAAATCCTCAAAGAAATGTGGTCTCATGGTTATGGAAATCACCATGAGACCACATTTCTTTGAGGCATTTTTTTTCAAACAACTCATTGCCTTGTTTATGCTAATACTTACTATTATGCTTTGATAGATTTTTTCCAAGCATCCATAGCATAGACAAGGTAGTGAACTATTTGAAAAAATTCCTAAATAAAATGTGGTCTCATGGAATTCCATGACAAGCAAATGCAATTGGAAGTTTCTTCTAGTTATTATTTATGCTATGTGAAGTAATTACATCACTACTTATGTTGACTTTCTAAAAAACTAGATTGTAATTGAAATTTTGTCATCTATCAACATCTAGTTATTAGTTATGCAATGTGAATTAATGCTTTGAGTTTGAAAGATGTGTAATGCAATGTAATCAATGATATGAATATAAAATACACAAATCTATTGAGTACAATTCATTAGTTAAACTCTTTATTCTATTACCTGAGTGAAGTTTTGAATTCCACTGCCACTAGGAGGTGTTTCCATGAAATCTTCAATATTAACCTATTCAACATCCAAAATAAAATATTAGAATTATATTCATATAACAATTCTATTCACATGTAATATTTATAATTGTTTACTAGTTACATACCTCAGCAGTAGATGTCATGGAGTAATACGGAGGTGGAGGGCTGGTGAAAATAGTATGAACACTATGACCTTAAAATTTCATTACAATAATTAAACTAATTTAGTTAATTTTTCATTTCAAAAATGAAATTTAATAAATTAAATTCAATGAACATGCTAACATTTACCTAAGTATCAAGGTCAAAAGCCTCATTCAAGATGGCATTTGTCATCGTCAACTGGTTAGTTGCAAACATAGCCTACATGCCAGCCTCTTGACTATATGTGGGGTCATATGTACAGGTGGACCCACAATCCTGACAATTATGGGGTAGAACCCTACCCCTCAAAGTCTCCCCTAGCTCATGTTGTACTGCAGGGCTCGCACGCTCTATGATACTATAGGTCAAAGAACTAATAGATTGTAGAGTCTCTAGTTTTGCACTCTCCTTCACAACAAAAGGAATAGCAACGTGCTCATAATTCGGTCTAGTGAGTGCTCATCTCATTGGCCACTAAGGATCAAGACATTCCCCTAGTTTATCTTGTACCAACCCACCACCTCTCCCTTGGAAGGCTGACATATCAAAATAGTTGGGGATTTTTTTAGGACAAACTCGTAGTAGAGTTTCCTCAAGAAATATTGTGGAACCTCGTTATTGTTGCATGGAGGATGGTCAAAATCCATCACCACCTCTACCAAAAAGTGTCCTTTATCCCTTGGTGTTTGCACCAATTGATAGGAAACCTCTTTCTTGTAGGGTGAAGAGGTTTATTTGTTCGTGGATTGGTGAATAGTGAACACAAGTCAAATTTTATATTTTTTTCATTTCTGAGTTGTGTGTAGGATAGTTTATTTGCATAAAAATCTCTATACTCCCATCTCTTATCTACCCAACCACTTGATTGCTTGATAATTGCATATACATGTGTTAACATATCTTGAAGTGAATATTCAAGCGTGGTTCTTTGCGAGGTTGAACCTACATGATTGTTCAACCTTTCAATTAACTCCTCAATTTGTTTTTTGTTATTTTTAATTTCCACCATTAAATTTTTTTGAGTTCCAGGAGGATGTTGAGGAATTGTTGGAGGAGTTTGTTGGGGTGGTTGTTCATCAGGTATTTGGTCATGAGGAGGAGAAGTATTTTGAGGAGGAGAATGAGGTGGATTATCAACTCCTAAAAATTAAAGAAATTAACATCAAAAACATATTAAATCTACCTATTTAACAACAAATTCACAAAAAAACAATTAAAGCTTACTCCTTTGAGCTCCCCATCAACGTGGTGGAATTTTGGTGAAGAATTAGCAAAGATTCGGTGAAGCAGTGGAATTTTGGATCTCAATAACGCGAGTGCACCTTGGAAGGGTTTGCAAGCCATGGATGGAGGAAATGTGAAAGTAAAAATATAAATTCACTTTGCTTTTTTTTCTTATAACATGTCATAATGCACTTGCATTATAATGTGAGTGTGTTATAGGCTCAATGTGACCGAGCCTTATTCTTGGTCACACCAAGCCATAATGCAAGCGTGTTATTGCTTTTCAATTTTATAAAAAAAAAAATTGGCCACTTTTTGGCCCCCAACTTTTTGCACCCACCTGGATTGTAATTGCAAAGGAAATGGTTATATATAATTGAGTTATATGAAATTGAGATGACAACCTAGAGACTATAATATTCCAAATTACGTTAAAATGGAGATATTTCATCTATTTTCATTATTACTTACAAAGCTACTATTAGATTACCAAATTTTGGAATAAACTTTCTAGTAGATTGTTATAAACCTTATTTTCAAAAATAATTAACTTTTTAGTTTTCTAAAATAGAGTAGACTTCATTATGTGTTGATTGAAAATGTTAGAAAAAATATTAAAATACTAAAAATTAAAATCCTAGCTTATGAAAGAAGAAATAATGTATTAAACTTCATTCATTTTTATTGTTGATCATTCTACTACAAATTCCTCTCACAAACTATTATATCTCAAAAATAGAAATCTCTTTCAAGCAATCTCTTAGTATTTAAAATAGAAGCCCATAAATGTTTTTGTCCAAAAGTTGAGATTTACAATCACCCAAAAGAATTCATAAATTTAACTAAATGAACTTTGAAATATTTGAGATTATAGTGCAATAGGTTTCTTTGAATCCAATTATAGGGAAGCATTGATTGTTTTTGAAATATTAAGCAGCATTTTCAGGGCGTCGTACCCTTCACAACGAGTCACAAGGGCCAAAAAAGAGAGAATATAAAAAGAAAACATTAAGAATATAGAAACCAGAGATAGAACACTGGTAGCATTGAGACCATAGAGAGACAGTCGACAGATAGGACAATGGCACAGGTAGCAACTAACTGGCGTTTTCCCAGTTTTTGAGTAGGAGGTCCACAGCCTCATCACCCACCCAGTCTTTGTTCTCCTGACTATTATTTCCCTCCAGCTCCTCCTTGATAGCATTAGACAGGGTGCTAGTGACAAAATGGCCCAACTTCATGGTGAAGCGGGTCAACCCATGGAACCTTTTGTCGAGCATGTCCATTCTCTTCTCCAAATAATAGGGCTCCTCCCCAATGTCCATGGTCCTCGGGACCTCACCAGGCTCTTTGACCAGAGGATACGGAGAGTGAGAGGTGGAGCCAACTTTAGGATCCTTGTTGTCCTCGAGAGTAAACTGGGGCCCCTTCATAATCTCATCCTCATCATCTTCAGTTTCCTCTTCCTTGTATCATTTTCTATCAGACCGTTCCTCCTCTGAATCCTCAATAATCAGCCTCTTTTTGTTGTTCTTTGCAAGCCTCCTGGATCTCTTTTTGGAATTTTCCCCACCAGTCATCTCAGTAGTCCCCACAACAATCTCTCCTTTGGATTCTTTCCATATTATGTTCCTGCCCTTTCCTTCCCTAACAATCGGGTCCGACGTACCTTTCTCCTTCCCTTTTTTAGTAGTAGTGGCCTTGTGGGCCGAATCCATCGGAGTGGATTTCAATTCATAGAGACCCTCCGTCATGCTAGCATGAGCCTTACCCAAACCACCCTTAAGTTTCTTGGTGGTTATCTTGGCTTTGGGATTCCCCGCAATGCCCGTATTGGATTTCTGGGGAGGGTTTTTAGACTCGGCCAAGGAAATATTCATAGCCGATAAGGGTTCAATATCCTCAATGAGAATAGTCATAATAGCTTTAGGAGGATAGAGGACCAGGTGGAAGTGATAAAGTCTTAGAATGAGCCCCTAATGGAGTGGGAGTGGTGATAGATCACTAGGGTTAAGGCTGGCAGACTCTTTGCATTTTTCGATCGAGTTTTCCAAATCCATTAGAAGAAAGAATGGAGAACTAAGCAACATCTTGTGTCTAAGATGATTTAACAGGGGGGAGTGATAAAAAAAAGCAGGTTTTAAACCTACCTTCCAAGGTGACGTACTTCATCAGCGCTAGGCACACCTGATCCCAAGGCTTTAGGAGGGCTTCTCTCTCAAACCCCGACTGGTTCCGTACCGGGGCCTCATCACCTCTAAAAAAATCTTTCAAGCTTTCATGATCCAGTTTCTTGGTGTGCTTGGGGTATTTTTCCCCATACACTGTAAACCCATGGCTTGCGCTATGACTTCCTCACTGATTTCAAACAAAATTCCTCTGATTGAGACCCTTTGATCCTTCCATGAGTTGGAAAACTATCCTGACAAGTTAGGGTCATGGCCGACCAAAATCTCCATAAGCGGAGCAATGCCTCCTTCCACACAGATGTGCCAAACTAAAGGATTGTTCTGAAACTCATCGCAATTATCCAGCTTAATTCTCACCTGCTTGCCACCCATTTTTCCAACCTGCATAGGAAGCCCAAGAGTTTCTAAGAAAAACCAAATGTAGACACCACAGATAATTACCACATTGTATTCAGTTTGGCAAGGTATATGGCAAAGGTTAATTAAGCCAATGTACCGATCACATGCGCGGAAGGAAAAATCACCACAGGGTGACTTGACAATGAAATTAATGAGGATCTTGGGATGATTGTGGCTAGCAAAGCAGGAAATGGCGGGCATGTAGGGTTCCTTCTTCTTGGATAAAATGTGCATAAAACAAGGTAGATTGGCCATATGACTAAAAATAGAAACCATCCTAAAGGTGCCATTGGAGACACGTGCTAAACTAGCTAGTCCGAAGACACTAGGAGGCAAACTTCCATAATGAGGAGTCAAATCATTATAAAAACTCTCACACAAATTGATGCACAGATGAGATAAAATGAGATATCTCATGATCCCCAAGATAAGAGATTGCACGGTATGGCTCCTCAGATTCAATGAAGTCACATCCTTCCATCTTTCCTTCATCAAGCTACCAAACTTATTCGTATTACCATGCTTCAAATTTAAACCCCACCACATTTTCGTCACATTAGTATGCGGACCCATCCACCAAGTCCAAAGGACAGACATGTGGAACCTCCAAACCATGCCCCACACACAAAAATCTCTAAGCCTATAGTGAGTCAAAAAAATAAGAGTCCCTCCACCTGCACGCCATCTTAGTGTTGACACTCATCCACCAGACCCCCAATAAAATCAAGTGGACCCCCCAATCAGCTCTCGTCATCCAAAGATTTAAATTCATTGCAAAAATTGGTTATTTTATTCCCTCGCGATGATAGCTTGAATTTTAGGCAGAAACCTTTCCATTTTCCTCCAACATTTAGCAAAATCCCAACAAGAGCCAAGATTAGCTAAGGCATCTGCCACTTGATTGCCTTCTCTAAAAATATGTGTCACATTTGTATTCCTAAATTTGGATAAAAGGAATCTGTCATCCAACAATATATCCTTATTATTCCAACCAACTAGTCTTTCTTTATTTACAGCATCCATAATAGACTTGGAGTCTCCTTCAATGTGGAGATTAGCAATCCCCAGAGAGACATCAATTTTGAGGCCCATTAGCAGCGCATGAACTTTTTCCACTATTGAAGACTGGAACCCAATACCTCTAGCAAAACCCGCCACCAAAGTCCCCTCGTGATCTCTAATCACTCCACCAATACTTGCCCTGCCTGGGTTGCCCTTAGCAGCCCCATCAAAGTTGAATTTAAACCAGCCTCTATCTGAAGGTTCCCATTTTGTATTTTTTCTGGCTAAGAGTTTTGAATTATCAGAAGAGTTAGCCTTTAAACCTTGATGCCATGCCTTGGCCATTCTTATTTCAAAATCCAACAGCCCCATCTCTGAGAGTTTCCCATTAAAGAGAGATATTCTCCTCAATGAGATGAGCACCAATGCCAAAAACATCCTTAGGGCTCCTCTCAACATTCCTAAAAACCCTGTTATTTCTCTCCATCCACAAACACCAACCCAAAATAGGAGGGACCTGATTCCAAATTTCACCAGGTAGAGGGTGGGAATAGGGACCATACCAATCCATAATGAATGATAAGAGATCCTTGTTCATAACCCAAGGGACATCAAGTTTCTCAAAAGCTAGCCCCTAGACTTTGGCAGCAAACGGGTAGTGTAACAATAGGTGACTGACAGCTTCCTCCCCATTCTTACAAAGAAAACATCTATTGGGAAAACAAAAACCTCGTTTCCTCAAATTGTACTAGGTAATAATCCTGTTATGACAGGTCGTCCACTAGAAGAAATTAATTTTAGGGATCATGTGGTGATTCCAAATCTTCTTGTAGGGTCCCTCAGCAGTATTTTGGTTTGTCAGTAGTCTGTAAGCTGACCAAACAGAGAGATCCCCCTATTTGTCAAAGGTCCAAAAAAACTCATCCTCTCTGTCATAAGATGGAAACCTGGTGCTAGAGAGAATCACCTGAAGGGACCGATCCAGACAACAAAGTTCTTGAGACTAGGGGCAGCAGAGGATAAGGTCTCTCCAAATCCTAGCTCCAGGGGGTCCAAAAACATAATCACTAATATGGATGCCAAAGAATCTCTGGGTCGGACCCATCAAATCCCTAAAGTCAGAGCAAGCTAGAGGGGTGTCAATTAGCCAAGTATCCTCCCATAATCTAATTCTATTCCCATTTCCCATTTTCCATTTAATCCCTTTCCTTAACAGTCCTTATGTGTTGCAAATGCTCCTCTAGACAACTGAGCCCTGGGGGTGAGATTCTGAAAGACAATTGATCAAAGGCCTATCCTGAAGATATTTGGAATTCAGAATTTTACACCAGCCCTTAGTGTTCCTTAACTAATCCCAACCAACCTTGGCCATCAGATCCCTGTTAGAGTTGACAATTGTCCTGACTCCAAGTCCTCCACAATTTTTGGCCTGGCAGACCCTTTCCCATTTCACCAAAGAAAGTTTCTTCTTTTCCTCAGTCCCAGACTAGAGGAAATTCCTCTGAATTTTTTCACACTTATCAGCAATGTACTTAGGCATCTTAAAAATAGAGAGGAAGTAAGTGGGGATACCTTGGAGAGCCGCTATGAGTAGTTGGATTTTTCTAGCATGGCTTAGGATAGAGCCCTTCCACCCAGCAAATTTCCTTTGGATCCTTTTCATAATCGAGTTCCAGAAATTAGTGGGAACCTCCTTAACCATGAGGGGGAGCCCAAGGTAAACCGATGGGAGAGTTCCACTGACACATCCCAGGATCGCAGTCACCCTGGTTTGAAAATTAGGCATGCAATTAAAGAAATAAATCATATTCTTATTGTAATTGATGCATTGACCAGAACAAGAGGCATAGTTGTTAAGACAAGCTTTCTATTTCCTGGCTTCCACCACAGAGGCTTTCCCGAAGAGAAAATTTTCATCCACAAATTTTTGCACAACAACCGGATTCAGGGATGAAGCCGCTCTAATGCCCATAATAGAGCCCTCTGACAGCAGACCAGTGAAGTTCTTGTTGAGCACATCAGCAATGATTATGAAAATATAAGGATACAGGGGGTCTCCTTTTTTGATCCCTCTTCTAGTAGAGAAGAACCCAAAGGTGGATCCATTAACAATAACAGAGTACTTAACAGTATTAACACATTCCATAAAGAGTTTGATGACCAAATTATTGAAACCAAACTTAGCCAAGACCTTCGGGATGAAGTCCCATAACACTTTTTCATAAGCTTTGGAGATGTTAAGCTTAAGAGCCATCCCCGCATAATTACATCTATCCATTGAGTGGAGCAGTTCATGGGTGGTCAAAGTAGCATCAAAAATATGTCGCCCAAGGGAAAAACCCTTTTGAGTAGGACTAATGATTTTATCCAGAAGAGGTTTGATACGGTTTACAAGAATCTTATAAATGATCTTATAGAAGGTGATACAAAGGCTAATAGGTTAGAAATCAGTCATGGATTGAGGCTCACTAATCTTGGGGATAAGAGAGATGAAAGTGTGGTTCAATTTTTTGAGGATCTTACCTGATTTGAAGAAATCCCTAGCCGCAAGCACAAGATCCCTACCCACAGTATCCTAGAAAATCTGAAAAAAATTAGGAGGAAAACCATCAGGCCCCGGGCTTTGAAAGCCCCCATGCCAAAGGTAGCCAGGTGAACTTCTTCCATAGACACAGTTCTAAGAATCCCCATATTATCTTCTTGAGAAATGGTGATAGGAAGATGGTAGAGAATCGCACTGTCCAAGGCCAAATTTGGCCCCTCGACTGGGGTCGAATAAGCCATCTGGAAATAGTTAACAGCACAGAGGCCAATCTAAGCCCAATTCGAAATCACCTCCCCAGAAGCATTAGTCAGCTTAGAAATTTGATTCCTTTTTCTATGCTTGATGGTTGAAACATGAAAGAAGGAGGTATTCCTATCTCATTCCTTCAATCATTGGACTCTTGATTTTTGCTTCCAAAAGACCTCCTCATTTTTGAGAACCCATTCCCATTCCATCCTGGTTTCCCATTCTTGGTTGTGAGTCTGCTGACTGTCATCTCCCTCCTCCATTTTCTTATGTAAAGTCCTCAACTCTCCTTCTAACAATTTTTTTCTGAAAACACATCCCCGAACACATTATTGTTCCAACCTTTTACCATGTTTTTAATATGTTTAAGTTTGAAGAAAATCCTATACATGGGGGAGCCTTGGACAGGAATATTCCACCATTTAGCAATTTCATTTTTGAAATCAAGATGAGAGTTCCACATTATCTCAAAGTGGAAGGGAAACGGACCAACAGCAGGGTGAATATTGGTGGTTAGCAAAAGGGGGTTATGGTCAGAGACCATCCTAAGTAAGGTTATTAGATTAGCATCTAAGACATTAGTCCAATGAGGAGAGTAGAGGAAGTGGTCAAGTTGGACCTTAATCAAGTTACCACTAGCTCATTTATTAGACCAAGTGAATTTTTGGCCCAAGAGCTCAATATCAACTAAACCCGAAGAATTCAAAAAATTAGCCAGGTCAGACATACTATCAAAGTAATCCAAAATTCCACCACTTTTATCCAACGGAAAGAGGTGAGAATTAAAATCTCTAGTAAAAAGCCAATGGCCTCCCCTATTCAAATTAATTTTAACTACCATGTTATGCCACAAAATACTCCTCGCATTCCTCTGATTTGGAGCATAAATATTGATTATAGACCAGGATTCACCAAGGTAAGTGAACAAGGCCCCCACACTATTTTTACAATGGAATAATTCAGAGCTCTGAACAATAGATGGGTTCCAGAGCACAGTCAGACCCCCCGAAGCACCCTCAGCATCACTATAGACATAAGATGCATTAGGCCAAAAAAAATTAGAAATTTTATCAAAATTAACCTTCGTCATTTTGGTTTCTTGAAGTAGCCAGACATCAATCCTATGATCCACTATATAGTCCTTCAGAGCACTTTTTTTGTGGGAGCTATTGAGCCCACAAACATTCCATGGCATAACTCTCATTTCTGACCTTTTTTTGAGGACACATCCAATGTCCTCTACTTTCCTAGGGCAATCTCATTTTTTGTTTCTCTCATCCTAGTGTACCTTTGAGAAGGTCTCCCTGGCTTGGAGTCACCTCCTACATCTGCCTTCTTCTTCCTTCCTTTTTTCTTAGGCATTGTCCATAGTCCTTCTTCCCCAATTTTCTCAAGCTTCAAACTCCCCATACTTTCTGTAGATTCATCAATCATACCAGAGCTCTCTTCCTCCCATATTTCACCATCCTCAATCAAAGCCTCACAAGTCCCCATAGAGACCGCACCAAATAGAGGATCAACAGTCAAAGAGCCAGGGTCCTGAGTCCCTATAGAGACCAACGCAAGATCAACAACCAAAGAGCCAGAGTCCAGAGTCATATGGATAGACAGGGGTTTAATAGCAGACTCCGATAAATCATTAGGGTCAGATAGTTCAGAAGGTGGGTGGAGGCAGGGGATCCTCAAGTGGATGAGAAGCACTCGAGGGAACAAACCTGGAGTCATCTAATAGACGGGGAACATTTCCAGAAGGAGTAGTGGGATTTTCCACAATACAATTAGCTTTGACCTCTCGACTGACAACAGATTTACGGTCAGAAATCAGATGCCCAGTTTTAGCACACTTTTGATAGTATACCACAGCATTTTCATAACACACTGGTTGTATCTAGCTACCGAACTTAGAGCACAACTTGATAGAGTTCAGGAGGACTTTATCAACACAAATATTAACACAGAATCACGCAAAGACTAACCTAGATTTTGACTTTGTAATAGAATATGTGGTGATGAATTGACCCAACGAATCCCCAATACCTTTGAAAATGGCTTCATCCCAATACTCCAGAGGTAAGCCCAGCAGCCGCACCCAAATTGGGGCCGACTTATTCAAATTTGTAGCAGGGTTGAAACCGGGTTTCCAACGACACAAAGCCAGGTTGTGTTTCCCATAAACCCACGGACCCGATGACAGAGTCACCACCAAGTCTTCCGCAGTCATGAATCTAAATAGGAAAAGACCACCAGCCATCACGGAGATCTCCACACTACCCTTAAGGTGCCACTTTGCCGCAACCCATTTTCGAACCATATCCACCATTGGACGATAAGAAAGAAATATACCCACTACAGCATTCTCCATGGAGGAGAGAATCCTATCACAAATCAAATCAAGAATGTCAAACTTCATTCCAGAAGCTGAGACAACCTTAGGTAAAGAAGGAAACAAGGAGGAGACTTGTTTTTCCATTGGATAGCACATCGTTCCAACCAACAACCAGAGAGATCTCCACCACCGGCATAGAAGATTCACCCAGAACCGCCAAAGACTTTGAAAAGCTCGTAGGAGAAAGCACTGACCCCACAGGGGTGGTACCCGACAAACACGGTCCCAAAAGAGAGGAACACGGGTCAAGGGGGGCAGAGGGGGACCAGTGGGTTCCCCAAAATAGAGTCCACCATGCAAAATTAAAAATTAGTATTAAAGGTGAATCATTCTTACCTAATTTTCTATTGTAGGAGAAACTAATTATTGTTTAACTTATCACTTATATAAGGTAGAGGTATCAAATTATGGGTCGGCCTTGCTAGATATGTGCAAGCAAATAGTATTTCCTTCTTTTGTGGGTACATGCTCTTCTTGGGTGTAGTTGCATTTACATTATGATTAAAAATATTTACTGTATAACTCTAAATTTATTCATTTTAGATAGTATTAAATGACTATAATATTAAAATTCAAGGCTGAAATAATTTTATGCATTAATTAATGTGAAGGTTGCAATAAGAGGTTAAATTCGTAGTCAATCATTTTATTCAACAAATATATTGATGAAAAAATATATCAGGTTCTGGGCAACCTGTTGGCTGTTGGTTAGCTATTGGGTGGTTGAATCCCCATGTTTTTGTTGGGTGTTTTTGTCTCTATTCTTCGGGCAGCTTGTTCTTCCTTGTGTGGGTTTTGGGTCCCCTCAAAACTTGATGGTTTCGGGTCCATTCAAAACCTTATTTTCCACTAATCAAAAATAAATATATTGATGAAAAAATTGAGCATATGATTGGTTGATACTAGACAAAATAATTGAAAAAATATATATATCAAAAACTTGAGTATCTTCCATGACAGATACTAATAATTTGTCCTTCTTTGTTATTTGGTTATTTGAAGTTTAACTAACAAACAATGAGTTCACAATTCAAGCAATCATATATTTTAGCATCCAATATTTATCGTGTATTGGCTTACTAAATCTCTAGAATATCAATGGCTTATTCTCCAACCTCTTTTCTCTTTTTTTCTTCTTAAAATAACTTAGACAAGAAATTTCGCTAAGCTTCTCTATAGGTGGAACACTCAAATGAATATTATTTTTTAAATTAATAATACAACAAATAAAATTTAAATATTTATTTTATTAATGTAATAAATAACAATTTAGATATCAATGTTAAATTGACTTAACATTTGTTATTTTTAATAAAAAAAATAAGATTGTGTAGATATTGACATTTCTACTATTTAAGTAGATTACAACATGATGAGAAAGTATATATCTAAACTAAAAACTATTATTTGAATAAGTTGTCATGAACAGGGTGAGCTAGTCTATCAAATTCACTTAGGGGTAAATACAATAATCAAGGAATTACAATGAATATATTTAATGGATTTAAATCAACAACAAAAATATTATAATTTCATCATATAACATAGAATTTACATGAAGGAACCCTTTGTGAGAAAAAAATTCACCAAGAAGAGAGGTCAAGCATGTATTAACTTTAAAAATAATATTATAATATAATCTTACTTTTAGTCTCCTATTTTCCTCCAATATGATAACACTCGTTCTCCTATGAACAATCTCAACGCATTCAACTATTTATCTTATTATTACATGTTCAAACATTTTATTACATTCCTCTCTTTTAGCTAGCTAAAGATTCACATTTACCACTATCCAAGGCACCAATTATAGAGCCAAAACCATAAATGGTGCCCAATACTCCTCTTCTAATTTCCAAACTTTGGATTGCCTCCTGAAATGGGAAATTCCATCACAAATGTATCCAAAAATTCTTTGTTCTCAGTTTCCCAAATTCTCAACTTGGGGAATGACAAAGGACCCATCATAAGACATTCAAAAGATCATTTTCCTCACTCTCCCAAGTTCCCAAACCTAGGTAATACCAAAATACACAAGTTAAGAACTCAAGAGTCATTTGTGACTCTTTTCCAATTGCTCCATTTGTAGGTGGAACTTTAATTAATTATTTATGTCTTCACAAGTCATGTTTACCACTATCAATGGGCCCTTCCTTCCTTGTGAATGTATTACAAATAACAAAGAGACTAAACATTACAAATTAGTTTCGACTAACACCCTAAGTTCCTAGAGACACTTTCCAAAGATGTTGGAAACATGCAAAATGACATACAATTTATAAGGTAGATGGCACCTAAATCCTATTTTTTTCCCACTTAACATCATACATTATAAATAAACCCATAGGAATAACTAACAAGTGAAAACACATCCCTTAGCCAACCATATATCATCTAATGCTTCATCATGTTCTTGTGCTCAAAAAAGGTACTTAAATAGCAAGCAAGTTAATCATCATCTCAAGCAATAATTTATCTCATCCTCCATCATGCCAAAACATGATAGGACAAGGACCATGCCAAGGTGGAACATACCAATTATCATGGAATCCTACACCAATCTATATATGAACACAAACACCAAATTCAAATGGTAACAAATGGCTCTAAGTGGTTTCCTCATTCATACCAAATATAATATAAACCACAACAATTTGCTAGCTCATCAAATCTATCCATACCTTTAACCAGGGCATGTAATCTAATATAGGTAGAATCCCACACCTATCAACATATCAACCCAAAAAATTAAAATCAAATCCTTGTATATCCTTCATCCTGTAAAAAGAGATCTCAAAGGTAATAAAACACATATACATGTGAATAAAAACCTTGAAAGCATCTTAAAATTGTAGTAAAGTGTGACCAATCCAAGAGAGGGGACCCTATCACATAGAGCACATATACATTCTAAAGCTTCCATTGCATGGGTAAGGAAAAATCTAAAAACTAGATCAATACATTAAAAATTCCACCTATAGCACTCACATCAAGGACATGGTTAAATCCTATATCTCATAGTGTTAACGAAACATATAATGATACGTAAAATACATTACCTTATAAAATATATCTCATTACCAATCTCAAAAAACTCTCCCAAGTACCCTGCATCAATGAAAAAAGAGATCAAGGAGCTACCAAACCACTACAAAAATAATGAAGTAAAAACAACACTTGACTCCATAAAAACCTCAGTTCCATAGGTATAAGAACCTTCAAGAAAAAGACCATATACTAAGGAGGAGATAACCTACAAATTAAACCATGACCCTGTACTGACACTAACATGTGCAAATTTGTGTAAAGTAAGATCTCTTCCAACACTCACAAGATGAAATGATATCAACATATAACCATTCAAATCAAAGTGAAAACATATAAGAAATAGATTTAAATCTCTCAAATCAAAGGTAGATCAAAAATAATCCAATCATTTGCACAAGGAATATTCCTAAAGATACAAACCATTTTTTCTACCTTTCCAATGGATTCGTTAGAATTATTACCATAGCTTAAGACTAAAGCACAAGGAGAACAACAAGAATCCATAAAACCATTCACCTACTTCTCAACAAGCCTTAAGAACTCAAAAATTTCAAGACTAATGCACATGATAAGATTAGATACAAATGAAGAATACATTTTATAATCAGATGAATTAAACCTTTCAATTTATTCACCTTTTGAGTAGACCAAAGGTGGGATATGTTGACGATAATTTCACTCACAACAACAAGGTGAATAAAAATCTCCATAGACAAACCATGAAGAAGCCTATCCTTCTTGAAAGATATGGAACAAGACAATCTCAAAGGGGAAATCTGCCTTAACAGAACAAAAAGATTGGCTCAGTTCAATCCCAAGTCTCTGATAATTAGGTCATGATCGTACTAGGTTCACTTTAGGGTATGATGTGAATTTTGTTGTTAGTCTCAAAGGGAATATGTTTGTTTTTGGTTTTATCAAAGATCATAAAATTTTCACTAAAATTTTCCAATTCATTCATAAAATAACATCATGAAATCAAAAGATTTAAAATAATGATTCATGAACATCAACAATTTCATTTGCTATCACTTAAGTAGATTTAGCTTTAAGCATTCAAAAAAAATTAATATAAAACAAAATATTTTCAATAAATTTCATCCATTCATCTATTTTTTGGAACATTTTCAAAATTTAAGCATATATTCTAAAACAAAGCATAAAAATACTAAAAATTAAATTTTTCTCCTGATTATTCTGCATGCATGCCCCAAAGAATTAATTAAATCAAAGCAAACTGCTTTATACTTCACCAAACTACTTCATAGCTACATACAAAATGGTGTGAGCTTTTAAAGAGAGGGTTTTAGTTTGGACACCGAGTAGTTTCAGTATGCACCCTTAAACGGTGCAACATACAAGCTTGTTTGACTGAACTAACAAAACCAACTACAAAAGATTCATGAGATAGGTAGATATCAAATTGGCTCTGATATTAATCAATATCTATGTGCATATAAGTTTTTAGACCGGAATGATTCAGAAAACAAGAAAAAAGAATAAAACTTAGAAAAAAAATTGTCTCTTCTGACATCCACAAATTTTGAACTTAAAATGAAAATAAAACAAGAAATGGCCTTTTATAGAGACAATGCCCCAAGAGTTTAAACTTAAAGTCTTTCAAAGAATCAGAAATAGAAAAACAAAAGGTAGCACATGGTGTACGCCAACTATCATTTAGAACATTCTAGATGAAGTCAAAGATTTGAATTCATTAGTAGAAACACTCTTCACTCTTTACTCTGGTACACAATACTCTCATAAACCAAGGCTATCAGCACCCTTCTGAATACCGGACAAAATACATCCATCGGGATCGAGAACAGCCTGCAAAACTAAAAAACCAAATATTATCGTAACACCTCTGGCATCCAGTATCTTTTGTCATTCAAGACTCGGGCTAGGACTCCTTTCTTTGTCTTTCTTCTCTTGATACTCTCAGAAAGTGCCCAATGCTTGATGTATATGCTCTTTTGAAATTCCTTGTATATCTTTCCAAGTGATTTTAATCCTAGTATACTCTTCTGATATCTGAAGTATTATATCATTTATTTTCACTTTGTTTATTGCATATTTATCTATAATTTTCATATACTGTATGATCTCATCAGTAACCTCCCAAGTTAACAGTTGAATAGGGTCTTTCTTTATTCTTTTAAGCCATTCCTTGAAAGATTTAGATTCCTTACCCACATGTCCTAATATTTGAGGATCACAACTTTGACATGCTAACAATTCAATAAAATCTTGATGTTTATCAAACAATTTCTTACTTGAACCATGGTGACCTATTCAAATCCTTCAATACATTGTATCAACATGTCACCTTCCCACTTCATTTTTTTCTTCCATTTTTTTGGCAATAGAGCTTCATGCTCTAACATTACACTTCCTTGTATTAAACCTTGGACATTTGTTTGTATAATAATTTCAATATCTTGCTTTTCAATACTAATTTGTTCTTGACGAACCCTGCATTCACTTTCAAAGCTTTTGTATTTTTCAGACCAACAGTATGCTTTCATATATTTCCCTATTGCATCTATGATGAATTCTTCTCCCTGTTTTACCCAATACTCAATCCATTCTTCGAATACATTCATTTTATGGTGGATCGTTGTAATTGCATCCACCTGTTCTTGTGGAATTAATACTAGATGTTGGGGAAATTTTGTCTATGCTTGACCAGATAGGGTTAGATATTTTATTGAATTTTCTAAGGTAGCAACCCTTTCTTTCAATTCTCTTCTCTTATTTTTATACTTTTGTACTATAGCAATAGTGGCATCCAAATTCACTTTTATTTCATCCAACTCTTGCTTCCAAGATGAGTGTCCAAGATTAATACTTGTTATCTTATACTCCTTAGGCATTATCTCGTGTATGTCTTTATCAACTATTGGAGTAGCTATATGGATGGTCTTGTCACCATCTTCACTTCTTTGTATGACATGCTTTGTTTTATATCTGTGCCTAGGCTTTCGAGTATTTTTTTCCTATACAAAACTATTAAGGTCTAAAGACAATATTCAATGGAAGCCAAGTCTCTGATCAACCAATCAGGTGCATCATTATTTAGCTCTACCTCTATAGCATTCCTTTGTTCCTTATTTTCACTAGGTTCGGGAATTTCTTCTCTTATTTCTTCAACTTTATCTGTTACTTCCTCTAAAATGGGAACTTCTTCAATAATTTATGGCATAGAGTCGGGATTACTAAGATTTGGCATTGTCTCCTCTATTTGGCGACTTATATTCTCCTGTCTATCTAGATGCTCAATATTAGTTTCTTGAAAATTACTTTCCTTATTCTTTGCTACAGCAAGGTTCTCCTCATTTTCAACTTCTTCACCCGAACTTTGTGTAGCTTCCTTTTCAACTTCAATTCCAACCAAGTCTTCTTCTAATTTTTTGAAGACCTGTGATTGTTCATTATCATTTGGCACATTCCCAAGCGAAGGATGGGAATCAAAATTATCTTCAACATTTGTTTCATTAATAGGATTGTACTCTACAGTCTCTTGTGTTTTCATCTCAATAATATCAGGTTCCCCGCTTTTGAGGTAAGTGTTACTTGTATGAATTATTCTTCTTCAATATTTATAGGGGTAGACCCTATATCAAGAATTTCTTCTATCACTAGGTGTACCATGGGTTTGTCTTTAGACTTCTTTTCTTTTACCTTCTCCCACATAGCACCCCATTTATCCATTTATTCTTTAATTTTGGCCTCATCTGTCTTGGAAATTTCTTCTAAGCCCACAAGAGTTCCTCCCAATGCCTATTTCACATTAGCCATATTAACAGAAGGAGGAGAATTAAATAGTGTTACAGCCCTTTGAGATGTAGACCTTGTCTATGTACCAATATTTTTTGCTACTCTTGTTTCTTCTTCAATAATCAGCTTATTTCTTGGTTTTGTTGTAGAGGAGGATGCACCTTTTTTTCTTACTTTTGATTTATCCTTATTTGATTCTGCATCCCTTCATTTATCAAATAGTTTCATTGGAATTTCTTGTTTTGAAACTCAGGGGTTTTCTCTTCAATTTTTATACAAAGAGCCACTTTATTAGTTCTTCTTTTCTTTTTAGCAGGTTCCCCACTCTCAAATGCAATTTCATTTCTTTGTTTTCTCTTTTTATCTTCTGAGAATGTTGGTTCAATTCCTCTTTCTCTCAAAGATTTCCAAAAATCATTTATCCAGTGTTGAGTTTCAAATCTTCTTGCAGTTCAAATCAAACCAAATTGAGTTCATGCAGAGCTTCACTCCAAAGTTTGATTGGTTTCTGGGTGAGGACTTCACATTCGTCTAATTTTTTGGCTTCACCAAAGAGCCCTTTCAGCTTCTGGCATGTCTTATAGATCAGACACTAGTGCTTGAAGTGTTCCACCAGGTATCAATTATCGACGTCACCTTTTACAGTAGAAAATCAAAGAAGGGATTTTTCAACTACCCAATGAGCTTCAAGACCATAATCATGGCCAAGAAGAAGGCTCATGACTCACTGGAAGAAAATCTGGATCATCTTGGGTTGGTATGGATTTGCGATAAGTGGATTACAACCTCGATGATGACTTTTTGAATTATTATTTCAAGGTAACACACAACCCCTAGCCTTACTAGGAGAAGCATCAAAATCTAGTGTCAGATGTGGATGAATTTATAGTCAACCTAGCTCATATCCCAACCGAAGGTGGTCAGCCTCCCTGGCTCAGATTCTACTACCCAAATGGGATGTATGATAAGACAAAGTAGATGGGGACTACTCTTTGCAACAATCTAATAAGAAATTACAACTGGAAGGAAGAGAATATTAATGATTTCTCGATATATCATCACCCGACGCACTGAGACCCCTTATGATAGCGAGGATATGGATGACAAGTTCGAAAAATTATGGAACGACAAGCATCTAGATTCTAATGAGAGTGATGAGAAAGACTCTAGTTTGGAGGAGGCTGAAGCGTAGTCAGATGAAGGAGCGGAACTAGACACAGAAACACAAAATGCCTCGATGTGGCAAAGGGGAAAATTCATGAAACAACTTAGTAAGGTTTCCTCTAATGTATGAGTAAACATATCATGTGTGAGGTCTTCATTGACTCGCACCTAGACTGCAAGGAGGACCAGGGCAATGCAACTGCAACAATCTAAAACCAAAGTAGTAGAAGATGCACCAATAGCAAAGTGGCAACGCACTAAGGCATCTTCTAGAGAGTGTTTGCAAGACCCTAAGGTGAGCAAAGATCTAGCAATGGGACAAGGATCACAATCATCTGCATCATAGGTATCTTTTGCTCCCTCTTCTCTTATTTCACAAACCTTAGTTGCCCCTATTGTGACCGCAGCGCCCTTGCCTTTCAACCTCTACTTCAATGGTCGCAGAGGGTTTTGCACAGTTCTCTCATGCGACCCCATTTTCCCTTACTCTGCTATGGACCCTTACACCATTTTCCTTGGCCCATTTCATGTTCCAAAGCATCTCACACTTTTCCTTTGTTTCCTTCATTCATACATCTCCTGCCATTTTCATGTCGACCCAAATCCAATCTTCCTAGCAGATGGAAACCGCCATGACTCTGCTTCCTTCGAGTCCTCCTACTAGTTTGCAGTTCGGGTCTTGGAATATCCCTCCTTTCTCACCTCAAATAGTTAGTGTTCCAAAGAAGAAGTCGCTCGAGACCACTACCCTTTCATTCCCTTTCGCCCTTCCTCCTGGTGCACCTTTCGTAGGAAGACTATTCAAGTCACCCTCAAAATTCTTATCAAAAGGCGATAAAACTAAGTAGGAACGAGAAATCAGAGCCCAAAAGAAAAGAGCTAAAGATGCTAAGAGGTTAGCGGAGCCAAAATTATAGACTATTTTTAATGAGGCTCAGCAATCACTACATTTTGTGACTATGTACCCGACTATCAACAAACCACAAGGAGAAATGCAGCAAGATGAATACAACATGTATGTCATGGGGCTCAACTTAAGCATAGCCTGGCCTCAAGAAAAGGTGGAGCTCATAGAGAAAATGTAGCGGGTGGTAACCACCAACTTTCTTAAGTATGGTCACTAGCTAAAGAAGAGGGAAGAAGAGTTGAAAAGCATAAAGGATAGATTCGAGGTCTTGCTCGCTAAGGAAAAATCTAGGGATGTTGAATTTAAGCACTTATCCCAACAAAAGCAGGTGGAGCAAGCGAAGCTCTGAGAGGAACTTGCAAGGTTTCAATCCCTTGATCCTAACTTGGTCATTGAGCTACAGTGGAAGAACCAGGAATATCAAGACTAGTTGGCACGGTTTGGGTAAGAAGTGCGACAAAAGGATGAGGAGTTTCATCGCCAGCACGCTCAACTAGAGCAGAAGATGCAATAGAAAGATGCAGGCTTCAAAATCTGGCGGGCCCAATTAGAGAATGATATTTTAGAAATAAATTATTCCTTGGAGAAGGAATCAACAAACAAGGAACAAGTCGAGGCTACTTGGGTCATAGAATCATAGATCCTACAAGGACAACTCACCATGGCAAACCAAAAGGTTACGGAGCTCACGCATGATATAGAATTAAGGGATACAAACATAGTCCTATTAAATAACTCTGCCCAACCTCCTATCGTTCAATCGAACCTTCTTCAGATAGCCCAGCAGTTATATGTTTCATACTGGGAAAGAGTGAAGGCCTTTTGCCTAAATATACAGCCAACACTCCAATTCATGGTGGAGGCAACAATTTTGGGCAGAGAGGTTCGTGAAGCAATCAAGCGGTTCCCTCAATCCATCGTAGAGAGAGTTCTAGAGGCTGGGAGATTATTGGACAGGCTATATATGGTCCCAAACAAAGTCTTGGAAAGTGTAGGGGTTGAAGACCAAAAGGCAGCTACTATAATAGCTAACAAGTTCATCCATTGCCACATAACCATCCTTCATGCCAGAGAGTGTGCCACCAAATTAGATTAGACCATGAATAACATGCGGGCTAGGTTCTCCCACCTAACTCAAATGAGCTTACCATACCCATTTCTTGAAGATGAATCGGTGGCCATAATGGAGCGTATTGCGGAAAAGATCGAGGAGAAGCAACGGGATGCATCTACTTTTTTAGAGTTTCAGTCAGCCTATTGTTGCAAGAGATATTGAGAGTGTCATTCATCTGATTGCATGATTTATTTTTCAACTAGAGTCCTAGGTCGTTATATCGATGACGCTTCCCTACAAAGAAATGATTGATCTGCATGGAGCATAGAAACGCTTGCACGACATATTGACTCCATCTAAGGCTGAATGGTTGCCTCTGTAGAACACCCTCTCTAAGCTCTAATTACACTGCCCAATTGATAGTGCTCTAGTCTTCAAACCATAAATTTTTGGGTTCCTCATTCCACAGGCGAAACGCCCCTGATAAGTCACCAAAAGATGTGAATATAAATTTCCCAAGCTCCCTTCGGGTTATTTTATTTTTGCTTAAGTACCAACCACGCCCTCCTATTAAAAGCAATATCAGGCTCCTTTCGCAAGGATTTATCTAAACGTCACCACTTGTCAGTCAGGTGCTCCTCACAAGGTTCCTTTCTCTCACTTTTCAAAAGCCACCACCATGCTTCCAAATTTTGATAGTTCACACTCTTCAGTGTTTCTTTCTATCGCTCCTCTTTCAGGCCCCAATTGCATGGCATGTAGCATCAATCCATGCACATTCCTTGGCGGCCCCCACCTTTAGTGCAGTATGTTGGGAGACCTCCACATGTCTTCACAGCGTAGGTATTCATTGCATAAAGAGAAGGATGAACATCAACCCTCGTCCGCTTTCCATATAGATCTTTTAAGGGCTTCATCGCGAATGGGGGGAAAATCAAGCAACAACCTCACAACAATTACCACATTTTGTAACTGTTGTCATGAGTGGATGACACATGTTCACACTCTCATCTGTTGGGACCACTGCCATCATTCGCAAGGGATGCATCTGGCTCTGAGGCGTCCTCGTTCATGGCTCGAATATTTTTCCATTGCAACGGCTAGGGGAAATCATTTCTAATGCATCATTGCTCACAATCAGAGGATCTTTTCTGTTACTAGCTCACCAAGTTGGGATTTTATTATAAATAATGCTTCTTCTTTCGAAGCAAGAGTTCGAATTTTGATAGAAAATTTGGTAGAAGAGCTAGACCTTTACCGCTTTTTTAGATTATTGTAAATACTTACAGACTTTTCCATTGTTCGGCCTTTATGTTTTCTTAAAGATTTTTCATAAATTTTTACTGTGCCATCATGATACTAAATGTTTCATTTGTAGAACTTCTATAAATTTAATGCAAGTTTGTTGGTTTAGATCATGTCTTTGACTCGTCTTTTTAGTAAATTTACATGAATATTATTTTATGTCATTAGGTAAATCATTCAAACTTCTATCTTTATTTTATGTCATTCTAAGACATAGCAGATTGTTGAATAGGCCCTTAGACCGCATCTACAAGATAGGTTTATCGTGTCTTACATATAAAATCTTGGTGCATCACCCTAGTTAGATCTTTTATTTTATATATGCTTCCTTTTCCCATTCAAAACCCCATTTATAGAATAAGTTAGCTTCTTTAAAATCCAGATGTTACTCAGTTTAGCACAATAGGTCCCCCCTTTTAACTGAGTTTCTCACAAAGGGTTGTTACCTTGTCAATTTTTGGCATCAACATTATCATGGCACAGGAGTAAATCACATATGAAGACAAATAGAAACATCTAATTTTGGGAAATGCCTTTATCTATTCACATAATTTTTCACTAATAAACTTTCCCCAATTCATCTACACGGGACTCTCTATCAATCTAGATATAACTACAAACATCCAAGGTTCAAATTTACTAGCATCTCTTAAACCAGCCATCCTGCTTAGCAGAGTGATAATGTCTTGAATTTCTTGGTTGAATATAGACCTTTGAAGTACTTTGGTATGTGGTGTAATTGGCTCATGGCACCATTGGGTACTCATAATTTCTCTATTGTGAGCTTCAACATTTTGATATGTCCTGGCCTTCGCCTTTCTATCAATATTGTACATTTGAGTGAAAGTAGGAATCCCAAATGTGTATATAATTCCTTTTGGCGTGAGGTTAGCATAAATTATTCCTTCCTTCTCAAAAATTATTTTGTTAGGGTTATAATAATTCATACATTGTGTAACCAATTCAGGGGCCTCCATTGTTGGCAAAACCCTCCTGTTGAGAAGAACCCACTTTCTATAACATTTCCAGTGCATTGAGAATAATTTTCTTTCCATACCCGAGTGTTGATTTCAACATCAGAAGACCACCCCATATGAGTGTCTCCCACTACCATATTGATTGGTATGGCCTATGAATTGCAATATTTGAACTCATCTTTTGCCCTTGCGTCAGAAGTACTCATTTTTGCTGGTATTTTTTGCATTTTCAAATTTGTGCCTTGTGTGTGAGTTAGGGTTAAATTTAACCAAGAATTTCTTACAATTTATAAAACTTTCATTCACCTTTCATTTCAATTCAAAATCAAAGAATAATCATCATTTCAATTTCAAATTTTTTTAAGGGAAAAAACATCTTTCGAGATCTTTAAACATCAAAATGGCTAACATAAAATCAATTATTTAAAACATACCTGGTTTTGGTTGATAATTATAATCTTTTGGAATTAAACTCCAAAACCCTTTGTAGTTGTGTTCTTGGTTTCTCAAAATTCACCTTTCCTTGTGCACCAATATGATTTCATTCTTTCAATGTCCTTTACAAATTTGCAGCATGACACAAAGTAGGGTGTTACAAAAGCAACTATATACTTAAGGTGATGCCAAGTACATGATTAGTTCACCACCTTCATTAATTACTTGTTACAATGTATTAATTTCTTGAATAAGGGTGCAATCATTACGGATTAGGGTTCAAATTATGAACACCTAATATTTTTGTGGGCTCACTACTAGAGGAAAAAGATGACGTGTTGATTCTATGTGGCACTGTGGTGTCACTCTGATCACCCACTAGGCATGGACCATCAAAGATATGTGATCAATTTGTGATCACCGGGATCGACACTTTTTGGTATCAACTTTTGGGAGAATTATCGGGATCTAGGAACTTACTTCCTAGCTTCAAAAAGAACACATAAAACAAAACAAAACAAAAGACCAAAAATCGGGCTCAAGAAAGATCAAAACATTTCAAAACAGACCCTCCAATTTCTGAGTTACAAATAAAATTACCGGACTCCGATACAAGAATAAAAGACATCGTCGGGATTGGTGACTTTTTGGTCAGTGACTTATCGAGTGGGGTTAAGACCAACTGAAGATACAATCACTTTGATACAATTGCAGGGCTCTGATATTATGGTTTCATGTGATATATTGAACTTCATAAAAAGACTGAAAACTAAATCTTGGAAAGAAAACATAGAGAAAAATAAGGACCAAACAGGATTGAAAAAGAGAGATTTGAAACCAACCAAGCCGCAAAACAATGCCAAAGAAAACAAAGTCAAAAGAAACAACAAAAAAAGAGAGGGAGTCCACACTTTTCCAAGGGTAAAAATGGGGTGTGTTGTGAGACCACTAAACAAGATACAAGATTATCTTGTGCATAAACAATCAGTAATAAAAACTCACAATAAACGGCAACCTTCTCATCAAATCCATAACAGACTTAAATCCATATCTAGGTGTAGACTTCTTAGTCTTTCTATTGAGAACTCATAATGAGTGGTCATATATATCTAATTAAAAGATATATCTAAGCTCATCCATGTCTCTCTAGTATCCATGAGCATCCAACTAATCAATCCATTCCAAATTCAAATGCAAATTGCAAAATTATGATGCTCCAAACAAATGATAAATACTCAAAACCAAAAAGTACATCCCATCAAAGGAAAATTATAAACAAAACCTTCACTAAAGAATCCAAGAGTCCTCCATGGAACCCAATATGTTAACATCTCAAAACAACATGAAAATAACCATTCTCTATTAATTGAACCAAAAATAGCTATGAAATTTTACTACACACCAAATGCAAGTAATAGGAGCTCCTCATGACACCAACAACCATCACAAATAAACCAAATCACTACCAATACCTTCCACACCATATAATAATCCCCCTCCTAATCAATATCAAGATGTCTCATCCACTTCATCACATGATCCCCTACCATCTATTCCATCTTATGGTCCTCCTCCATCCCATGATCCTACCCCAAGTCAAGATCAAAGAATCCCTTCATCTCCATGCCATGACCCTAATCCTCCACAATATCCCATCACCCCTATCCAAACTACCCATGAACCCCACACCTATCAAATGGGTTCTTCCACCTTCATCCAATCTAGTATCCTTCAAGAACCTATCATTCCTTCCATATCATATCCCCTTCCAAATGGACTTGTGTCTTTCTTCCAAAACAACAAGTATCCCATTGGAAAAGGGATTTTTCAAAACATTCACTATCAAGGCAAAGGGTTAGGCCTTCATGAGCAAGGTATATTAGAACTCGTCTAAATCTAAGAAAATCCTAATTTTCATGGCATTGGCTATCAAGCTCAAGACGTTGGTACTCCTCCCAAAACCAAAATCCCTCCACTTAAGTCCTATAACATCATAAATTTCCACCCTTAACAATCTCATATTATTTTTTGGTCCCCTTTAAGTAATTGGGCCTAATTGAACACTTAATTTCCTAAATTATGCATTTCGTGGCCTATTTTAATCATTTTCCAACAATTTGCAAGTACAAAAAAAATGCATTCATTTAATATTTTACCCCTGACTCCTTAATTCCTAAAAAGTAGGTTTGGGATACTGGTGCCTAGGGCACCTATGTCCCCGTATTTTGGCTCCAAATTCAAATATGTCATGTCAGCATTTTATTATTTGAATTTCAAATATCTAAAGTTGACTGTCGGGACTTAATTTTTGGGAAATTAGAATAATTGCATATAAATACCTAGTTAGTGCATTATTTGAAATCCATCTAGCAACAAGTGAGCATTATTGAGCAAAACTTATGATCAAGAACATTATCAAGAAAGTCAAGAGAAAAATTTCAAAGATTTATTGCGACAAATTCAAGATCCAAGCATCATGCCAAAGTGTATGTGAGATTTTCTTTGTATCAGAGATAAGGGGTAAATCATTTACATTAATTCCTAAACATTATCACTTTTGTACACACTATTCAGCATATACTATTCTAATTCTATATAGAGATTTGTCAATTTATATGTAGATATACATAGTAGTTACAAGGTTGAGTTTATATGCAAATTTACAAATTAGTTACATTTTTAAACTATCATAATCATCTTGGTATACATTATAAATTAACATTTTTAGTCTTCAACTTTGTTTATAGCATATTTTTCCCACAGGATAGTTCATTGACTAGTATTTATTTGAACGTATACCTTCATTCACTTGGTGTGTGGCCATATATTTTTCCTTCTTGGCTATATCTTTCTTTCCATGGTTGTACTCCTTATGAATCTCAGCCATTCTTTTTTGCATTTGTGTGCTTTCCTCTTTATCAAATGCCCAACTATGACCAAATGTGCTCTCTTGCATGTTCATCATGATTGTGTTTACCTCTAGCATCTTTAAGAACTTGTGCTTGGAGAGATCCATTGATATTTCAACTTGCAAGGATACAATGTGAAAGATGAGTTTCTTATAGAACTTAGTAAGCATTCTTTTAACACCCTATATTTTTTCCTCATTTATCTTGAGCCAAATCTCTTATAAAACTTCATTAGTAAGAAATAACCAAAATTGATTGCATTCCTTATTCAATCTATCAACTTTTCCTAATAAGATTTTAGGCCAATTAATTTTACCTTTCCATCCTTGGAGATGAAAATAAAATAAATTCCAAACCTCTTTTGCATATAAACATTCAAAGAAAATATGTTTTATTGTTTTTTGCTGCCTACAGGAGTTGGAAAAATCAATGTTAGTGTGATTAATCTTATAAGGGAGATTTTGAAATAATAATAACCATTTGAAACAATCTTTCTTTCGTTCAATAAAATTAGACCAATTATTACTAAATACTTTTTGCCAAGAATTGTTAGATAGGGAGAGATTACAGCCATGGTTAAGGGAATCAAAGATAGCATTGTTATAAGTTAGGGTCTTATAGATTATTTTTGAGTTAATTTTTTGAATGGGAGTGTCATCACTCCATTTAATATCCTTAAAATTTTCTTTAACATTGTTACAAGATTTTGGCAGATGAAGAGTCCCATGTGCACTTCTAATCATGGAGTAAGTTCTCTAATTAGAGATGGGAAGATCAAACTTTGTGCTCAGGTCATTCCAAGTTTTAATCTACCCATTCAAGAGAATGTGTTCAAAGCATATTATCCACTTGGAATCCCAAATATTAGTTGAAGATCCCTAGATAAGTGCAAGAGGTTTATTATTATGCTTCAAGTTCAACCAAATTGATCTTTCTTCCAAAATTTTACTATTACTATCAATTATGAAATTATCTTTAATATTAACATTTATGCTTTCCCACGCCTTCCAAAGACTTTTGAAAAATTTTGAACCAATAGGGATTATTGGGAAGGAACCAAAGAGGAGGTCACTAATATGTAGCAACTTCCATGATTTGGCTTTCCTAGGTACAACCAACTATATATTTTTCCCTATAAGGACATTCCAAGGTTCATCACCTTCCAGGTAATTGATTATCCATTTAGTTTCTAGAGCCATTCCATGTGTTTTGAGGTCTTTCAACCCTAATCCCCCTCTATCTTTAGCTATGCAACACCATCCCCACTTAACTGAGTGCTTCTTTTCTTACCTTTTCCATCTGACCAGAGGTATATTTTGATTCTCTTCTAAATATCATTCATTTAATAACTACTAAAGATCCAAACTGAGGAGTATTAAATACTATAAGATACCAACAGCTTTTGGCATACTTGCATTCTACTAGCTAAGGATAGGTAGTGCTTATCCCACTTCCCAAGTTTTTAATCAATATTCCCTTTGATTCATTGCCACATATCTTTCAGGTAGTTGTTCATTCTAAATGGGATCCCTAAGTACCTTACCTTCTTGGAAGGGCCACCCCATTAGATCTCAAATCTCTCCAACCAGTTTGGAAGGTTGTCTTGCCAACTCAATAGAATAGACTTGGATTTTGATAGTTTAGCCCCTAATTCTTTATAGAAGATCTCTAGTTTTAGCATTAAAGCATCCATGTTATCCTCTTCCAACTTTAAAAATATAGATGTATCATCTACAAACTATATATTTAGAAGTTCGTCTAGATTTAAGAGGGAGATGCCCCTCATTTTGGGTGTAGCAGAGCTTTCTCTTAGCAAGTAGAAAATTTCTTCAGAGGCAATGAAAAATACGGCAAGCAAGAGTTATTTCCTTATTCAAAGAATCATTTATTTCTATCTATGTAGTAGCATCCTTCAGGAGATTTTTGATCCAATGGCAGAATTTATTTGGAAATCCAAAAGCCTCTAGTATTAGCAGCAAAAAATCCCATTCAATTCTATCATAGGCCTTCTTAAAGTCAAGGAGCAACATAGTCACCTTTTGATTAGATATATTGGCCCAATTCATGGCCTCCCAACTAGTAAAAAATTTCTCTAGAATGTACCTCTTTTTAATAAATCTAGTTTGTGTAGGATTTATAATACTAGGGAGGATGTTAACTAGTCTATTGGCAGGTGTTTTGGCCAATATTTTGTATGATACATTCAATAATGTAATGGGCCTCCAATTTTTAAAGAGAGCTTTGTCCCCTTACTTTGGATTCAAATTTATATACCCTTGTTAATTTCTTTCCCCAAGGTCCCTTTTTGGGTGGCTTCACTATATAACTACAAAAGATCTTCATCGATCCAATCAATATTCTTCTTATAGAATTCCACTGGTAGGCCATCAACCCCAAGGGATTTATCATTGTTCAAAGCCTGGGTTGCCTTTATAATTTCATCTTTATTTAATTCCTTGTCAAGGTTGGAAGTTTTCTCTTCAAAGAGCTTATTAGGGATAACAAGTTCACAAACCTCTCTTGCCCTAAGGACATCATTGCTAGTACCTTCTAAGGAGAATAGCTCCTTTTAGTATTCACAAAAGGAATTTTTGATTTGTTCTTGATCAAGGATGACCCTATTATCTACCCATAGTTTTTCAATATTCTCTTTTGGTTCCTTGTTCTTTAGCATATTGAAGAATTATTTTGTTCCTTTATCCCCACTTTGAGCCAGTTTATTTTGAACCTTACTCTCATTTCCTAAGCCTTTTTGGACTGAAATTCTCATTAAATTCTTGATCAAGGTAACTTCCTCTGACAAGGTATTATTGGAGGGATTTTCTTGACTGATTGCTTTTGTTTTAAGAGATATTATTCAACTGGATTTTAGTTTGTCTATTGTCCATGGATTTTTTCTTACCAATGGTTTGGTAGATTATTTTCCATCCTTTGACAATTTTTTCCATCTTTCCTCTTGTGTTTCATCATGAAGCATCCATTTATTTATCTCTCTACAAGTGAACATTGCATCATTGTAGTCCTCATCTCTTAATAGGGTAGTATTGAGCTTAAATATATTTCCCCTTTTGATCTTACCTTGACCTTCACCATTCAAAAAATTCTAGTCAGGATGGGATGATGATCTGATAAGGTGTAGGGGCAGACTTTAACAAATTTCCCCTCTTCATCTCTGTCAAAACTAATAATTTCTTTATTGGCATAGAACCAATCTAGTTTGCAATAAATTATGCATGTGCCTTTTCGTGAGTTGCACCAAGTATACTAGATATCTTTATTTTCTTTCTTATTCCCAAGTAGTGGGTCAATTATCTTGAGCTTATATTTCATCTTGGACTAAAAATAAAGCTCATTTCCTTTCCTCTCCATTCTAATACCCCGTGTTTTATCTTCTTGACTCTCTATCATATTGAAATCCCCCCACAATATCCAAGGAATGTTGGGGAGCTCATAAATCCATTTCCAAAGGTCAATCCTACCATTATATTCATTTGGGCCATATACTAAGAAAATTCCAAACTTAATACCATCCCTTTCTATAAAAATCCATGTGGCTCTTTGACAAGGGGAGGATCCTTTATTTTCCCAATCTTTGGACACTAGTATTACAGCACCTCCCTTTCCCTTTTCATGGATTGTGGTGTACTTCACTGAGTCTTTCCAAATTAAGTTCAAGTTGGTTTCTATGGTGAAGAGAGTTGCCTTTACTTCCTACAATAGCACCACATCTTGTTTTCGTGTTTATATTTAGGAACTTCCTTACTGCGTATTTTTTGTCTAGGGACTCAAGTCCTCTTATGTTCCAATATATATAGTTTAAATCCATCTAGACCCTTATTCAAAGGTTTCCATTGGCTTCCTAAAGTTGTTATATAATTTAGGTAGACTACTTTGAGCATCTAATCTTGTAGTGAACGGGCTTGGAGAATCCTTGGTTCTCAATATTCTTTTGTGGCATGTCTCATCTGAGTTGTTTTCCCTATCCTCTCTTTTAACTTCCTTCAATATTGGTTCCTTCTCAGTAATCCTTACAAAATTTTGTAGGTTTACCTTATTATAATCTTTTGTTAGGAAATAATGCATTCAACTCACATTATTAATCCATTTCCTACATAACCCCATGAGAGATAAACATGCATACAAGTGACCATAATGCATAGATCAAATATAAAAACCACAAGATATACCCTAGGAAAACCCTCAAGAGGGAAAAACCCATCCTCTAAAAGCATCCATACCCCATTATATTATTTAGTAATAAAGAAATACAAGAGTTACAATGAATACCTCTGAAGAATAAAGCATCTCAATGCATCCTCATGTGTCCAAGCATGAATCCACACATCCCATCCCATGCCTCACATATGCACTCCTCAGAAATACTTAATAATGATAGCCCACTCACCCAGCCAACCTTAACCACTAAACATGTGCTTTCCTTTATAGATTCAAACTCACACAAATACAACCAAGTGGTAAGATAAAACCATGTGTCACAAAACCATGTGAACACAAAACCACTAACCCCTTATTTAATATTGGCTACTAAGTTCACTTTTTAAATATTTTCCAATATTAAATTATTATTACAGGTCTCCCACACATTAAATATTAATACAATGTTACAATAAAACATAAAGTGGTCCCCAAATAATTACCTAGTGTGATTAACCACACCACCTAGGTACGTCACAACTAATTAATTATTTAATTACAACATTATAATATATCAAATTATGCAATGGTGTACAACACCATATCCCAACATTCTCCCACTTGTTGTATACATTGTTTAAGGGATCAATACATGAAATGCATAATCATAGCCATACATGTAACCACATTAATCTCCAACATGCTCTCATGCTCCATCAAGATACCTATAATAAAACCAAAGTGACCACCATCTCAAGAAATAACTCCTCTCATCCTCCAATGTGCCACCTATGGAATAAAAAGAACATGCCAAGGTGAAGATACACCAATCCAAGAACACAAGAATCAAATCCAAGTGATAACAAAGGCTCCAAACAAGTTTTCAAATGTAAAAACCCACATGATTGGAAATAGCATCCACAACACATGCTAATACATCCAACCATCCATACCTCCTAGGTATCAATACATCAATAAACTCATGCCAACAACATATGCAACCCATAATCCACAATCACAAGCTCCATGTATCAAACCCGTCAATGAAGAACATACATATCTAGGAACTCCCACTGCATAGGTAATGTCAAATCATATCAAGTCTACCAATCAACACTATATCAAGGTGTGATAAATAATCAACAATGAAGTACCAAGAATAATAACAATGATCTACACATGCAACCCAAATAGTTGCATAATCTCTCACAACATGTTGCCACCATCCTCCCAAATCATATGAAAATAAACCTCTGAGAAGGAACCATGAAGAGAGAAAACTTGTAAACCATAACATGTCCTTCTACCAACACCTCAAAAGTGAAATTGTTTGTCAAGTATTATTTCCTAACAACCCCAAATGAAAAGCTTCAATAACACCCAAACCAACATTCAATCTCTTAAATCAAACAACATATGAATTGTGTAAATGCCAACATGGATACATAAGCCTCTCTAAACAAGAAGATCAAACTCAGAGATAACCATTTTCAAACAAATTAAATCAACCGATAAACCATCTCCTAAACTCCTCATCAATGAATGATAACATAAAATCAAATGCGCAAGGAGATAACCATGCTAAACATCCCTCAAATGAATCCTCTAGAACTAACTATCCATAGCTCAGATCCATATCTATGAAAGATAAATCATATAAACTCATGCTAAACCATCCTCAAATGATTATCCAAAATCAATCACCATGAATCAACTCATTCTAATGAGAAATAAAAGCACAAAACATAACACATCTAAAAGAAATAATGGGAAAATACCTCTCAAATGATAAACCATTGAGTAGACAAAGAGTGGGGTTTGAGAGTGCTCCTCCAGGATAATAAATTCATCATGACTCACTCCAATAATAATCTCCTCTATCATTCCATCATGAATTCACATCCATTTCTATGTGAAAGCTCCTCGGTCTTCTTTCTAAAACCTCCAAAGAGTAACTATCTCAAGAAAATGTCTCTAAACACGAGAGAACTCCAACCTCACCCACGTCTCCAAGTTTCCATGAGCACTTGTAACTAGTCAATACATGCCAAACTACAAATGAAACATAGCACCATCATTAAGTAATCAATAAAATAATCATGTACTCAATACAAAGAGAACTACTAAGATCAATGTCAAAGCTCCAACCATAGAATCAAGAACCTATCATGACAACATGATCTAACCATCTCCTCGTAGGATATCACATGCACCAATGCATACATCTTGGTATCAAGAGAACGTGTACCATGCCAAACTCTAAACCAGTATCAAGAGTATATCATGACATAATAACAAACACACCCTAAACCAAGAAACCACATATCCAATCACATGAAGATAACCAACACCAATGATGCATCCACGTCACTGCCAATAAATCCCACTGGACTGTGATACCGAGCTATACATGGCATCGTGACTTCCATCACCTCCATCAATATCATCTAGATCTACACACACTCAAATGCAATGTTAGTAACATACAAGTGAAACCAAGATCTCCAAACCAAGAAGGTACAACCGCCATCAAAACATCAAGAACCAATCCTACACTGCCAAGTCATCATTTTCAAAAGCTCCCACTGAAAATGTATAACTAATGAATGTACCAAGCTATCATGACATCATGATCAAACCACATGCTAAAAGTCCCATGAACTGACTAATCAGGTACCCTAACCATTCATCCTCTCATCCCAAAGCAACATACTAATGCACAAATGACCACAGACAAGGCCAACTAATGAAATCTGCAACAATGAATCAAACTTGGTGGAAATAGACAGTCCAAATCTGATTCATCCCACTGCAGCTGAATGGGTGATCAATCAATACAACTGCATAACTCATAGATCCAACCACTGAAACATGAAAACTCGTCATCACATTAGTAACCTACAAACTGAGATATCAAAGAAGATAATCCTGTAGATATCAAGACTCAAACACAAAACCAACCACATATTTGATTTTCCAACCTTTTCCACAAATGAGTAACCATAGTCAAGGAAAAAAATAAGCATCAAGAAGATAAGAACAATCTCCTAACACCAAACCATATCACTACCAAACAACCACATACATGATCATGTCATGCCAATGCATAAATCTACCTGCATATCCATGACACCATAACCATATCCAAATTTGTACCTGCACTCAACTATCACCCATATGATACTCAAAGTCTTCACTCATGTCAAACCATGTCCTCAAAATCAAAGAAATCTTGTGTACTTGTCACCATCAAATTCCAACACTAAAAAACACCTGTAAACCTATACCAAAAAGCACCAAACTAATAATTAGTTGTACCATCACAAATATCATATAGAAACATGTACTCCCTCAAGGTTTTTCCTTGTTAGAACCCAAAAATTTCATTAAAATCCCTAAGGTTTTAATTGGAATTTTTCCCTTTTCCTATCTTTCTCCTAAAATATTTCACTTCATCGCTATTCATAAAGCTAAAAATACCTTATACCTATTTACCATCACCCATAAAATTCAAATTCACTACATACCGCCTTATCGCGGACAGTTGGGCGGTAAAGGGTCGGTCTGGTGGTTCAAATAGTCATTGTGCTACCGCGCGTGGTCTAACCATAGACCGCGATGACCGTGGTGGTCGGTTAGCAAGCGGTGGTGGTAACAATCAGTGGGTGAGTGAATGAAGGTAGGTGAAGGTAGCAGTTAAGGGGCAAGCATAAAGAGCTTACCGCGCCACCACGCGTGGTCTACATAGACCGTGGTAGTGCGGTGGGTGGTAAGTTACTGGCCAGGCACCGGTTAAGAGACCCCACCATGGTACCGCAGGGGGGTCATCTCACAGACCGCGGTGATTGTGGTGGACTAAGGTAGTGGTCAGGTTCAGTCACACCACGGTATCGTCGGCAGTTAGCATATAGACCGCAGTGATTGCGGTAAACCATTAGCAGGCAGCGAAGGCGGCTACCGCCACACCGTGACTGGCCAGAGAGGGGACCGCGGTAGCATAGTGGACGATGGACAATGGCGAAGGTAACATTAGATGTTAGTTGCAGTATCGCACGCGGTGAAAGGAGAGATCATGGTAACACGGTGGATTGAAGCGACAGCGAGGCGAACGGTTGGAATATGGTTACCGCGGTACCATGGGAAGGTGGTGGAGCGACTATGGTAAGGTAGTAAAAGGAGATGGAGGGGTCAGAGAATTCAAATACCACCACACTGTAGGAAGGCAAGACGTTGACCACGGTGATGCGATAAAGATAATAAAAGCCTCGTGTAATGAAAAATAAGGAGCGGCAATGTATAAAGCAAAATTATAAAGAGCGATAAAGGTAAAAGGGGAAAAAATTAGAGCAGAACTATTGTAAAATATTTAATTTTCCGAGAGGCATCACAATTAAATATTTTAATTGTTGTCATGGAATAACAAATGGTTTTACCAGAAACTGAGGAGTTGTGACTTCGAATTTTATTGTATAAATATGTTGTAAAAAAATAGGAGGAAAGGGGCAGTAGTTAGAGTAGTTAGATTTTTCCCGAGAAGGGACTGGGATGGAAAGCATGTACAGACTTTTCTTGGAGCAGAAGCAATGAAGACTAATGTTTTAAACTGGTGAATTTCTCTTTGGTGTTCAGTTGTTGTGATAAAATAATACATACTTTTTATTTTGTTGTCTCCAACTCGAACTCTTTAAATCATTTAAATCAATGTATCAAGTATATTCCTGATTTATCAAAGTGATTTTTCCACTTTGTGTGATTTAATGAACTAGTGTCTGCAAGTTAGAATTAAAATCTTGTAAATAAGTCACAGTGGTTTTAAGATTTCTTTTGGATAGTTAAAGAAGAACTAGATAAAGAAACATTCCAGCACAATTTATGCAAGTCATAAATTAATAAAGTTTTATGCCAGTCATAAGATTTTCAAAGTGCCTAACAAGTAGAGTTAAGACAGAGAAGGAAACACACATGATTCATGATTTTGACTCCATTGCCCATGTGGACAGAAGGCACTGATCTGCCTCAACCCAGAGATAAAATTTCATATCAAACAATTTATTTAAAATCCTTTCTTTTATGCAGTAGGAGTACGAGTAGTTATCATTTTGTCTATTCACTTCCAATTTCCATTGTGAATAGATACGTTGAGCAGGAAATATCATTTCAAAATCTGCATCATTCATTAGGTACACCTGCCTTGGTCTAGCAGAACCTAAAGAGAAGAAGGTTCAAAATTGCATCAATTGGCCTTGTACGTTGACCAAAAGCATTGTGGGAGCTTGGGAACCTCTTGTGGTTCAAACCTACATTTTTGAGACCCAACATGCCTCTTGACTCGTCTAGATGCTCACACAATCACACCTTGAATCTCAAGCACCTACAAGTTATCAAACAAGTACCAAACTCATCTTATCCCACAAACTAAAAAACTATCTGATCCACTATGTAGTACACATCACATGCTCTTCAATGCCTCTTCGAAATCAAAAATCTAACTCTATATGCAAAAGTTATGAACAAAATTGTGAAATAGAGAACATTTGGCTTCTGGGCTGAAAAAACTAATCAAAATAGAAAAATCGGGAAACTAAACATGTATCATTGTGTAGTGCTTGCAACCATCTTTCCAATGAGTATAAGAAGTCAAAAAATGGACTCCATGGGTGAAAGTTATGTAAGTTTGAAAAAACGTTTGATTTGACTATATAGACAAGTTTCAAGTGGACCCCACTCCAAAGTAAAAATCAATTTAATTTCTGCAAATTTAAAAGTGGCAGATTTTTTCTTTTAATATTTAAAAAATTAAAATCTTCATAAATTATGGAGAGGTGGGGGCGGAGAAGTTTTTAATTTAAATTTTGAAATATTAAAGATTTTATTAAAAGAAACTTTGGTCATCTTAATTAAGTCAAAGTCCAAAAAGGCCAATGGTTTGTTAAAAAGTTTCATTGGTGGTTGAAACAAAGTCATGGCCAGGTACGGGTAAGGCTGATGCAGGACAGAGGGTATGGGATTTGTACCACCCCATTAAATGTTTTGTTTTTGCTTTAACCTTTTCAAACTTTTAAAAGCCAATAGAAATAGAATTTTTTATTTTAAAAAATTATTTTGCAGGTACTAATTTTTACACTGATAGGTAATCCCTTTTTTTTTAATTTTTTATTCTATAAACAGAATTTGTAGGCCGTATGGCCTACAGCCAAAAAAAAATCCTTTTTTCAAACTTGACCAAACTAGGTCATATTTTATGTCATTTTTCATGTCTCGAGCCTCTAGATCCAATGGTGAGGTCCAATCTTGTCTCAAGAGGTCATCTACAAAACTTCCTCTACAAAACCCTCATATTGAAGCACAATCTAAAACCCTTTTGACCCAAAAAATTTCAAACCCCAACTTTGTAAACAAACAACCCATCATAATAACAAACCCAAAACCCTCATATCTGCAATAAACAACCTGAAAAACGCTCATATCTTGTAATGCCTCAAATCTAGCATGCATAGCCATGGCTTCAAATTTGCAAAAAACTCTCAAACTAGGGTTATAACAAAAAACCCATCAACCATGAAAGCTTTGATACCACTTGTTGGGAAATAATGCATTCAACCCACATTCTTAATCCATTTCCTACATAATCCCATGAGAGATAAACATGCATACAAGTAACCATAATGCATAGATCAAATAGATAAACCACAAGATATACCCTAGGAAAACTCTCAAGAGGGAAAAACCTAGCCTCCAAAAGCATCCATACTCCATATTATTTAGTAATAAAGCAATAAAAGAGTTACAATGAATACCTCTAAAGCATCAAGCCTCAAAATTCATCCTCATGTGTCCAAGCATGAATCCACACATCTTATGCCATGCTTCACATATGCACTCCTCATAAAGACTCAATAATGATAACCCACTCATCCAGCCAACCTTAACCATTAAACATGCGCTTGCTTTGATAGATTTAAGCTCACACAAATACAACCAAGTGGTAAGATAAAGCCATGTGAACAAAGAACCACTAACCCCTTATTTAATATGGGTACATGACTAAGTTTACTTTTTAAATATTTCCCCAAATTAAATTATTATCACATCTCCCACACATTAAATAGTAATACAATTTTACAATACAACATAAAGTTGTCCCCAAATAATTACCTAGTGTGATTAACCACACCACCTAGGTGCATCACAACTAAATAATTATTTAATTACAACGTTATAATATATCAAATTATGCAGTGGTGTACAACACCACATCCCAATAGCTTTACTTATAGATTCCTCAACAATGTTACCCAAATTAATATTTGTGTTTTCGTTATTAAGGGAGACAACAAATTCTTCTTGGTGTTTTTTCCTATTATCAACATTATTATTAAGAGATTCTTTGGATTCTTGATTTGTATTTGTGGAAACCTATGTTGGCTCCCCATTAGGATAATCACCCATTTTAGGTGTTGGTTTAATCGTGTCCTTATTTGAGTTAATCTTGGTGATGTTTTGAAATCCCTCAACCACCCCCTCGGGATCATGTATTTTCTCATTACTATGCCTTAAGTCCGAACTAGGGTTGATTTCAATATTAGGTCTAGTTTGTCTAGATTGAAGGTTTTCCTTCTCATAAATATGATGTTTCCCTTGTTGATACAAAGACCTAGTAATAGGCCCATGCATGCATCTAAGGTTTTGGTTGTTGGTTTCAATTTCATCAACCAGGTTCTTGACCTTTGCTCCCTTCTTGTTTTTTGGCTCCCCAAAATTCACAATAATTCTAGTGCATAGAGGATCCTTAATGGGAGAAAAAATCTTTTTTACTTGTTTTTATTTTTCTTTTTCTTTATTTTTAACAACAATATTATTTCAGATTCTCTCCAACATAATTTGTTGTGCATTCTACTTCAATTTGAAGGAGTGAATATTAGGAGGCTCTTGATTATAGGAATCATAATTTAGGGTTAGGACTCCCTTTGGGACCGAGGGTATTGCAGATTCAGCCCCGTGAGCATGAACTAAGGAGTCATTTTTATTGGAATTTGAGGATTGTAATGAGTCATCTTCAATTGAGCTTGGGATAGAATTTGTAAGCTTATCAATCCTATCATCCTCTTTATCAGAACTAGAGACATTATGCCTAGAGGCAACTTCCACTTCCTAACATAGGGAAGACTCAAATATTGGTTTAGTCAAAGTTAGGGCCCCGTCAGATTTAGAGGTCACAAGGGGTTCTTCCCTCTCCATTTCGAGAGATAAATTAGGGTTTTCATCTCTTATAACCCTTGATCCCAGGTTAGGGTTTTGCAGATCTTTTTTTAAACTGGTTTTATTTTTTGTAGTAGGGAAATTTCTTTGGAAGTGACTCTCCTCCCTACAAAGATAATAATCATTAAGACCACCAAGAATTTCAATTTCATAACATATCTCCACATCTTGGTTGAAAACCTAGCTTTCCTAGGAATTTCCAATCCCAGAAGAAGGGTTATTAGAACCCTAGCATCAAGATGAGGAAGTGTTACCCTGGCGTCCTTGATTCTTATCACATTACCGATTAAGGAAAGCAATCTATGTAAAAACTTCCACACAAATGGTAGGACATTCTTTATTATTACCCATCTAGGTCCAAACAAAGCCAAACCTCTTGATATATGGCCTTGGGAGACCAAGAAATGACTTTGAATGTAAAACCACCAATATTCTAGAATTTCTTACTTATGATAATCTCTTGCATTTTTGAATTATGGAAGAAAATTTCAAAAAAACCCTTTGAACCATTTTATAGAAAGAAATATTAGCCCTAATTGTTTTCCCCCACACATTGACAAACCAATCATCAATATTTTTTCTTATGCGGGAACTTTTTTGGAATCACTGGCTACTAAGAATATGGCTAGGGATTTTAATCTTTTATTTTCATTACATAGAGCTTTCATCATTTCTGGACTTGTTGAGAGAGACAAAATATCTAGGGTGTTAAAATAAAACTTACCTTCCATGTTTCCATTGCGTTGAGGGACTCCATCTTCACAGGCTAGAATAAACTAATCAGTTGGAGAAAGAGAGAAAGAATCCTCCACAACAACATTGTAGAAGGATTTAACCTTCATTGTGGATTTGGGTTCCCTAAAGGGGTCATTTGTAGGCTCATCCATTGTTGAAGAAAATGCATGAACATAATATTTACTATGCAAAGCATTAACACAATCGATAATCAAAACAAATTAAAACTACAAATAGAGCCAAACAAAATATTAGGGCATCAAGTGTAACAAAATGAGGAGAAGATAGAGTGTTGAAAGCTTTCTTACATGGGAGAGTGCAAACCTTGAGTGGAGGACGAATAGCTCCTCCTCCACAAGCCCTTGAACACCTACCACATTATCACTTTGGTCGATGTGTCCTTGCAAGGAGCGTACCAACTTGCAAAGCCCTCTGGCTAATCTCTATGTGAATTTTTTCATGTTTATGTTATCATATTTTTTGTGAACGCTAACCCTTATAGGTCTCCAAGAAATTTAAGCAAGAAAGATTCAAGCCTTGAGGATATTAGTATGACTTCAGTCCTTCAAGGAATACTTTGAAGGGTGGTGAGTTGTAGCACTTTGTTGATTCATCATTCCTTTATATCATTTATTCATTTATCATTGAATGTGGAAGTGGAAACACTAACACGAGAAAATTGTGGAAGTGGAAATAATAACATGAGGAAATATTATAAGTGGAAACACTGACATGGGATTTGACTAAGGAAAACCCCTAAATGGCACAACCCCTTCTCTCTCTTTGAATGTGCAAGTTTTAGATTTAAGGAAGAGTGGAATAATTTTGAAGGTCAATTACCCATTGTTGCAATCAAATCCTACACCTTGACAACTCACAAAAACTTAGGTACAGAATTATCCAACAGTGATCTGATAGTGCAACAAGTGGAGAATGGAAGCTCTGACCTGGCATCAAAGGACTGTGAAAATAGATCTTAAATTGGTCAACAAGGATAGCAGCACCCTTGAAGGAAACATCCTCTAAAATCAAGCTCAAATTTATACCATAGGTGCACAATGTCCTGCTCGGTCCATTTTTTTAGTTTGATTTCCTCTGTGACTTCTTAGATTTGTTGTTTTTGCATCAAAACAGTCACTTGTATCATTAGTTCAATTGAATCATTGCATTTCATCCCTAAGGTCATTTCAAATTTGGTCAAGGGAAGTTTAACTCACCTTCCATTATTTAATTCAATCATATATCTTGTTCAAATCCCATCAAACCCCCACTACCTCAATTCTGAAATGAAATGTTGTGGAAAAGAAACCATTGAAATCCTAGGGTGAGAATTATAGGGTTTCACTTTTCATATGTTTCATTTTGGTGAACCTGACATTTTAACTTTATATACCTTTTGAACTTTGAAGAAATTCATCATAGACCTAGGTTTTGCATTGCATTACTTTGCATTGTTCATTTAGGCATTCATTTTTGCATCAAAAATGACATAAAAATTCAGAAAAATTGCATATCATATTGTATCATAGGTTACAATAGGTTTTATTTCGGTCATTATATCTCATATCTACATCTCAATTTCATTCACAAATCTGCAATAGGTCATTTAAAATCTGAAAACAAATTTGAAAGTTTCATTGCATTCATTTAGCATCTTATATATAGCTAAAAAAAGTGAACAATTGCATTATTTTATTTCAAAGAGCATATCAACATCATCAATTTCAAAAATTTGCATATTAGGATCAGTTATTTATTGCATTTTAGATCTAGAAATTGCATTTACATTTTTCTTTTATTTATTGCATTTTAGATCTAGAAATTTCATTTACATTTTAGAACTTAAAATAGTATTATACACAGTCAAATTTTTAATTTTGCAAAAGCCTATGCAAGACATAGACACCTTGGGCGCCCTTGTCTAGGTAAATTGAGCCCAAGTTACTATATAGAATTTTGTCTTTGATCTCTGCCCAAATCTAGCATCAGTTCCTAAGAATCAGTTCTATAACTATTTGTTTTGCTAAAAAAGTGCTAGATTGATTCATAGGACATAACACAATGTTCTAAAATGTGAAAAAATCTTGTGTTATTATTACTCATGTTCTATTGTCTGATCTTGTTAAGCATTTCAAATAATTTTTGTATAAGCATGTGAAAATGAGTTTATTTCTCCTCTTTTGTTATTTTTCATTGATCCCTCTCCCACTATCTCTCCTATGTGTGAGATTATCTTGGTGCAAGAGAATTTAATCATTGGGAATCATGACAATCATGTTTTTTCTTCTCTTGATATCTCTCCTATTTATGAAGAAGATATCTTGGCATTAGAAGATCCAATCATTGAGCATCTTGAGAATCTTGTTTGTTTCTCTCCCAATACCTCTCTTACTTGGTAATATATTTTGGGGCAAGAGAATGAAATCATTGATACATTTCTTTCAAAACATAGTAAGATGGATTGCATAGATGAAGATGTTAAGGTGACATTATATTTCCCCTCGATAGAAGATCATCAACAAGTGATTAACTCAGTTGAGGTTATGAACACACAATTTACTATTAGGTCTCCTTTAATTATTGGATCTCCCATAGTTCCTCTAATTATTGTACCTCCTAAATCACCTTTCAAACCTCATGGCCATATCCTAAAATTTTCAAAACAACTCACTAGTAATCATGTATCGCAGCAACCAGGTTATCACATAGTTGCTCACAAATATAACACTCAAAACAATAAGAAACCAAAAAAGTACCAACATCCACCCCATTTCCTCAACCATACCTTCCACTTGTACCTAATATCCCTCAATTTAGTAGTAACTAATATGATCTTATTGATTTTCGTAACACTCCTACAAATATTTATTTGTGGGATTTGATTCAAACATCACCTATTTATCATGGAATGCTTTATGATGCTTTATAAAAAGTTGTTGTCCCTCCTAGTGTGCAACTAAATGATTTAGCATCTTTGCTTGAATCTATGAATGAATCTAATTTGGATATTTTCTTTCATCAAAATGTATTACCCCATTTGGAAACGTAAAAACAAAATGATGCCTTGATGATAATGGTTTTTATTAACAAGATTGGTATTAGGCATATGCTTATTGATAATGGTTAAGGTATTAATGTTTGTAGCATAAATATTTTATATAAAATTGGAGCAGACAAAACTTTAATTCAACCCATTGATTTTTCAATCAAATTTTTTGATAACATAGGAAGACAACCATTTGGTGTGATAAGTTACCTGTTAAAGTTGGTAAGGTTGTATTACAAACTCCCATCCATGTCATGACCTATAATCTTTCATATAAGCTTATCTTTGGTTGACCATGGATTCATGAGATGAAAGGAGTGCCTTCAATGCTTCATCGTTTAATGAAATACACATACAACAATAAGGTTTATATGATAAAAGTTGATCCTAAGTCTAAAATTATTTACAAACTAAAACAAGAATGAAGAGTCCCTTTAGCACATTGATCCCAAATTAAAAATTGGAACCTTTACAAATTAAATACAAAGATGAGTGTCTTTCATCGGAGACAAAATTATTGGATGATGAGTGGGGATTGCTATATTTCACACCTACATTTATGGGGGAATACAATATTACACCATCAAAATTGGGAAAATATAAAGAAGTAACAATGGTATCAACATAATCTATCACCAAATCATCAAAAACATTTGATTCCAAAACCTCTAGCAAGGAGGAAAACACAAATTACACATCCACTTATGATGAAACTGATTATGAGAAACCACGTTCCTTGAAAGAAATGGAAGCCATTTATGGAAGAGGTTATCAACTTTTTAAAAAAAAATAGCTATAATGGAAAAGGATGTGGTGTAAAAGAAAAAGGTATGTGTGTCCCCATAGAGCTCAACATGCAAGAAACAACAAGAGGTCTTGGTTATTGTCCTTCAAAAATAATGAAAACATCAAAAATATCTTCACTTAATCATGCAAGATTCTCCCATGAAAAATAGCATTAATTTCTTCTCCTTGCCATGTGGTAGTTGTATCACACAATACTCACTACCATGTATGGGGGTATAAATTAAGTTTTATGCAACCATATTTCATCTTGCAAGGAGCAGCATGTGATCATCCATTTTGGGCTCACCTTTCTCCCTACACTTGAAAGTCAAGGGATTAGGTATCCTTATCTTAGGTACATTCCTTCTTGAAAGTTATCCCTTTCCATCTCCTTATAAATTTAGTGTAGCAATTACACTAACATTTTAAGGGGGAGGCATATAGTCCCCCTCTCATTGTTTGCATAGGAAATGGTCCCTTTTTAGTGATGATAGCATGCATCTCCTAGAAAGTGTGACCTTATCAATGGAAGTGTGGCCTTCTCAATTTATGTTGTGTCCCCTTTCTAGTGATATTGGGCTTGATATCCTCTAATTGTGTGACTTTTCTTGGCATATGATGTTCCCCTTGGTGGTAATGCTACGGATAATATTCCTTAATGTGTGATCTTCTTATTCCATGGTTTTTCCTCTCTTAGTGGTGATGTTATGTGTGATATTCCCTAAGGTGTGACCCTTCATGTATTGAGTAATGCCCCTTTTTTATTTTTAAAAGCGCCTTTTCGATGGTGTTATTTATAACACCCCTTGAGGTTTTGGCCTTGTCTTGTATGTCTTCTTGGACATTTATGCACTTTCTTAGGTGATTTTATGCACCTTCGTAGGTGAATTTGTTGTCATCTTCTTAAACTTTTATGCACCTTCTTCGGTGAGTTTGTCATCATCTTCTTAAAAATTTGTGCACCTTCTTAGGTGAGGCTTTGGCAAGATAGTAAATGGATTCAACATAATGGAGCTTGTTGGGTCTTGGACTTGAGCATCCCTTTTGACATGGTCGTTGAGCATAATGCAACTTGCTTGACAATAGAGCTATTTTTTTTATAAGTGGCTAGCATAACGCAACTTGCTAGCCTTATGGAACCCATCATATTGCATGGACAGCTAACATAACACAACTTACTATCCTGTAGATCCATATAGCTCATGAGTGATTTGGCATAATGCAACTTGTTAGTCCTCATGGGAGCACTCCTTTTTCTAACATTCATTAAATGGATGACATTTGGTATTTGAGAAAATTTTAAGATTGAGGTATTTTTGCCTTACTAACTCAAATCCCTTTAGTACAAACCTTATGTTTTGTGGTGTGTCTTATGTGTCTTCCTATTTGCATTATGTTTGCTTCATGTTTATTTTAATTTTATTGCCATCTATATGTTATGTTATATCATGTGTATTCATCGTGTATGCTTCATATTTTTGACATGTATGTTTGTGTATGTTGTATTACTACATTTCATACATGTGTGTGTTCCTTTGTACTCGTGTTCGTTTTCCATGGGATCTTGGATCCTAGGGGCTTGTGTGCTCCCCCTAGATCCTTAACCATCTTATATCTTCAACATTTGCACAATTGGACCCCTCTTGACACATTTTCTACTTTAGTGTGAGTATGAGCATAATTTCATACTCTCACTGAAGTGGGGGCTAAATATAGCATCATAAATTGCCACCCTTAACAATTTCACACTATGTTTTGCTCCCCTTTAAGTGATTGGACCTAATTGAACACTTAATTTCCTAAATTATGCATTTTGTGCCCCATTTTAATAATTTTCTAACAATTTGCAAGTACAAAACAAATGTATTCATTTAATACTTTTCCCCCAACTCCATAATTCCCAAAAAATAGGTCTAGGACACTAGTGCCTAGGGTTCCTATGTCCCCTTATTTTAGCTCCAAATTCAAATATGTTGGTGTCGGCATTTGATTATTTGAATTTTGAATATCTAAAGTTAGTTGTTGGGATTTAATTTTTTGGAAATTAGAAAAATTACATATAAATACCTAGTTATTGCATTATTTGAAATCTATCTAGCAAAAAGTGAGCATTATTGAGAAAAACTTATGATCAAGAGCATTATCAAGCAAGTCAAGAGCAAAATTTTAGAGATTTATCGTAGCAATTCAAGATCCAAGCATTATTTCAAAGTGTATGTGAGTGTGTTCATGTTTATGTTATCATATTGTTTGTGAAGGCTAACCCTTGTAGGTCTCCAATCGATTCAATCAAGAAAGATTCAATCCTTGAGATTTGTATGACTTCATTCCTTCAAGGAAGCCATTGAAGGGTCGTGAGTTGCAACACTTTGTTGATTCATCATTCCTTTTCATCATTTATCCATTTATAATTGGCATTGTGATTGTGGAAGTGGAAACACTAACACGGGGTTGGACTAAGGCAAGCCCCTAAATGGCATAACCCCTTCTCTCTCTTTGAATGTGCAAGTTTCAAATATGAGGAAAAGTGGAAGAATTTTGAAGGTCACTTATCTATTGTTGCAATCAAATCCTACACCTTGACAACTCACAGAAACTTAGTTACAAAATTATCCGACAGCACGACAAGTGGAGAACGAAAGTTCTGACCTGGCATCAAAGGACTATGAAAATAGATCTAAAATTGGTCAACAAGGATAGTGGTTCCCTTGAAGGAAATTTCATCAAAAATTAGGTTCAATTTTATACCACAGTTGCATAGTGTCCTGCTCAGTCCATTTTTATAGTTTGACTTCCTCTGTGACTTCTCAAATCTATTGTTTTTGCATCATAACAGTCATTTGCATCATTAGGTCAATTGAATCATTTCATTTCATCCTTAAGGTCATTTCAAATCTGGTCAAGGGTAGGTTAAATCACCTTCTAGGTTGTAAGTCAATCATATATCTTATCCAAATTCCATCAAACCTTTGCTACCTCAATTCTTAAATGAAATGTTGTGGAAAAGCAATCATTGAAATACTAGGGTGTGAATCCTAAGGTTTCACTTTTCCTATGTTTCAAGTCCAAATATGCATATCTTTCATCCTCCAAATCTATCTTGGGTCCTTATATTCCAAAGCCCAAGCCTTCATCCCTTCCATCTATTTTGGGTCCCTATATCCCAAAGCCAAACCAGTCATCCCTTCCATCTATCTTAGGTCCTTACATCCCTCCATCACTATCATTGTCAATCCTATTCCAAAATACATTTATCCTATTTATCCATCACTTCAAATCCCTAATCAATATCAACCAAGGCACACATACTTTAAGCCCTTATAATATCCTACATATATTAAACCATCCATAAGACCTACATATCATTCCTCTCCATCCATCAATCCCATCACTTTTGGAAGCAATTTGAATGTCAAATATAAAATGCATAAATCCAAAAATCCATATACATCTAAGGATAAACATGTCCCCACAAAAAGATATTCTAAAACAAATCCAAATAGATATAAAATAAAAAATATAAATCCAAAAGGCCACAAAGGCCTATCAAGAAAACATTATACAAAATCCATGTGAATCCCAAAACTACTCATTGAAGCAATGTATCTCAAAGAACAACCAAAATTGGCATCCAAACTTTCTAATACAATAACTTCATCCACTCCTAAGTCATCCAATCCTCCATCTAATAATTATTCATCTTCCAAATCCATTTTGGGCCCTTATGTCCCAAAATCCATATCCACTCCTCCATCTAAATCTCAAAATCCAAAATCCACTTGACTTCCACAACTCCACCACCCTTCAAGGTGTGTTCCAATGTTGATCTTTCCAAAATTTCCATCCACTCATCCACAATTTTTCCAAGCCTCTATCTGTCATCCAAAATTCATCTTGCATCATCCTTCTTTAATCCAATCCTTTCTATAAATCCATTTCAACCCCCTTTCCATCATTCTACTAATGTTTATGAGCATACCTCCAATTACCATGGTCCATTATAGCACATCATCAAGGGATACCACTTATGGAGATATATGTTTGATTCATTTCTCCATATACATATCATGCATCCACTATCTTTCAAATCCAACTATTCACATCCTTATCCTCATCCTTCTTAGTCCTCTCTATTCCAAATACCCAAAAAAAAGAAAATTTTTAAAAAAAATGAAAAGATGAAAAAAATAAATAAAAAGTAAAGAAAATCATTCATCCAATGGTGAAAAACAATTTCTTCTAGTACTTTGGGAAAGTACCATGATGAAAACCTAGCAAACAGATGTCATGTGTAATCCCCATCCTTTTGTGCTCTACACTTGGAAGCAAGCTTCATCCATACCACATCTTATCCATACCTTCCATCTCCTTCCTCCTATCCTATCCAAATCCATCCACCCTTCCTATCTTTGATCTTTATGAGGAGCCTAGGGGTCCAATATCCAAGCTCTATTCTTTCATGCATCCATATCCTATCCGCATCCTCCACAATCATTCATCCTCTATCCATCATCCTATCAAATTCATCCTCCCTTTTCACCCTTGATCTTGATAAAGCTAGGGGAAAAATATCTATGCATGCTTTGGAAAATGCAAACCTTGCTTCCCCTAGCATCCATATCCCTTATACACTATCCTTCCATATCATGCATCTTCTTCCACCATCTTCCATCCATGATTATACTACCTCTAGTGTGGGGCATCCTAATCCTTTTCAACATAGTCCTTAGAGCTCCCTCCTCCTATCCTCCTATCTCATATCCTTCATCCATCCACAAAATTCCTCCATCCTTCCATACTTTACAATGTCTTGGTTCTCCCTTGTCATTGGATCCCATTCCTCTATCCTATTTTTCCATTCTATTTTAATGCCTTAGGTTTCCCTTGCCATTGGTTTCTATCTATTCCTTTATCCTAATCCCTGTATCCTGCATCTATCCTTCTAATCCAACCATCCAAAATGAAATCAATCCTAATCCATGCAACCCAATCTTGAAATATAGTTTGTCATCCATAAGCAATCCATGATGTTAATTAAAATCATTTGAAATCAATTGATCCACAATCCAATTATCATCATAGGGGTGTATCCTTCCCAATCCACGTGTTGTTCTTATCGTTAACAACACAATCCTTGTGGTATACATCATTCTTATCGTTAACTTTTCTATCCTCCTCATCATCAATCAATCAATTAATTTATTTAGTTTTCAGCTTGACTTGGAGCATAGTCATGGTTTTCTTTTGATTTGTTGTGCATTCTTGCTTGTTGCTTGTGTGTTTTCATTGTTTGCATTCATCTGGGTCTTTGCATGTTATTTCCACAAGGGAATCATGCTCTTCCATATCATGGTGTTATAAGGAACATGTTTGTATTTGACCTTTTTGATCATGTACTTGGCACATTTTCATCCCAATTTCTTATAACTTGATGCATAACATCAAGTACAATATCAAATCTAGGTTACTTGTATTATTGCAGCATGATGATCATTCATCCTCCCTCTCTCATCCATATCTTCATTATCCTTATCTTCTCCCATCCATAATTTTCCGCTATCCTCTTATCCTTAATCCTCTAGCCCTCACATCCATTTTGAGAGCACATCCATGTTCTTTGAAACCACATGTCCTCTCGAGGGGTCATACCTAACTCCCATCCTTCCAATGATTGAGGAATCATGGCACTAGTCTTTATCCCTTGCCTACCCACTATGTTTTATTCTTCTTTGAAACGATGTTACTTCTCTTAGTTGCAACATTATCTTAAAGAGGGGCAAAATGTACACATAAAATCTAACCTTACCTAGCCACACCTCATTCTAGTCTATATTAAGTATTTAATTAATTTATCCCATCACCTTTATCCCACATTATTTTATCCAATTAATTAGATAAATATTCATTATTTAATTAATTAATTTATCCATTACATTTATCCCCAAATCCTCCAACTAAACCAATTAAATCCCTCCACCTTTTCCTCCATTATTTAATTCCACTTTATCCTTCAATCCTTATCCATTTATCATATTCATTGATTCTATTCAGATGGATCACAATTTAAACTTGTCATCATGTGACAATTGTCCCTCTCAAATGTCTAGCTAAACCCTTGTCGAGATTCATTGAATATAGACACTTCCCAAAAGTCAAATTAATTTTCCATCTCAACCATTCATTTCATATCCCACCTCTTAATCCTATCCATTCACGTAAGGATTTTTCCCTAAAGCACATTATAAATCTAGCCTGTATCCCTCATGTGAAACTTGTCACATGACTACAACTTTGATCCCAACCCTAATCCTTATTCAATCCTAGCCATCCATTAACCAACATCTTGGCCCTTGATTTATCTCAAGGAAATTCTATAAATGAGAGGCCTTCCATCCCATTTGCAATTATCTTCCATATTCATAGCCTTATGCTATTGAATTTTCTATCTACTTCTCTCATTTTCTATCTAATTCTTCTATAGCTTATCTAATATTTCATCATCGTATCCTCATCATCCTAATCTTATCATCATGTTGTTTGTTTGATAAGCAACCACATTCCTCCATCAACACATCAAAAAATAAAATCAAGTAGAGCTAGGGTGCACTCTATTTCAGCTCTATCTAAGGAGAAAGAAGGGTTTTAGGTGAAAGTATTGTATGTGAATTTTATTATCTTTCATGTTATTTCACTTCATTTCATTTTCTTATCCTCACAAAGATCATCCATGGCTTTCACATAGTTAAACTACACACTACAACATCAAAAACTTTAAAACAAGAACAAAGATCTTGATACAATAAAATATTAAGCTACCATGTAACCACCCAAAGCTCCCTTTGAAATTGATATCAAGAAATGTATGGCATCATGACCAACATCACTCCCAAAGCTCTACTATAATTGAATAGAGTCTCTCGTGCACCATAACCAATTGCTACATGTACCACTATACAACTATATTAGGTACTCAAATAACCATCTCTCTTTCTCATTGCAATAAACATACTAATACAATAAGGTGACCAAAAAAGGCCAACCAAATCAAATGTGCATTAAATAATTCAAAATATCTCCACATGTGTAACATCTCAAAGTAGAAAATCATGGCTATTGCTCCAATCTCAAATAACTAAAATGCATTCAACGTTATTGTTCCTTTTGCACTCACACCCCATTTTGGCAAGGCCAACCAAACAAAATGTGCATTAAATAATTCAAAATATCTCCACATGTAACATCTCAAAGGATAAAAGTATGAATAGTGAACCAATCTCAAATATTCATGCTCCAACCTCAAATAACAAATAGATTCATCGTTATTGTGTCTTTTGCACTCACGTCCCATTTTGGTACACCAAAATGGGAGCCCCCTTGCTTGTTTTTTTTTTTTTTCTTCTCTTATTTTGTTTGTTTCTTTTCTCCTTGTCCTTGTATTGTTTGTCAAACTTTCATTGTTTGTAATTTTGGAAAGATTCTTTCATGGGCCCCAACCCATGATTGCACTTCTTTCTTCTCCTTGCAAACCTATAGATCATTGGGATATTGGACTTGTGCATTCAAGCATGATAGCATGAGACACCCTAATAATTCAATTCCTGGCACAAGAGGTGTCTAGCCAACTCATTTACTAACAATGTATTTACTTTTCTTACATGCATTAATGGCAATATTTGGTGCATAGATTGGATGGGTTTTTTATGGTCATTCACATTATTTTGATGGTCATTTTTCTCTCATTTATTGAAGTATTTGTGTAACCTCTACACTAGCTTTGTGTGCTTGTGTGCTTTGGTGTTCGTGATTTTGTGTCTATGCATGGATTTTAATTTGCTTTTGTCCTTGTGTTTGTGGTTTTTGGAGCCCCTCTCAGTGTTGTTCATGTCTTCCATCATTGTTATCAAGAAGGATTCAAGCTTCATTTTGATTTAATGACATTTGGGTTCTATAATGTCGTAAAATTCCACCCCTTTCAATTTCACATACATTATTTCACCCTCTTTAGTGTCCACTCCATTAGCATTTGTGTAGGTTCATTTTAGACCCTGCATCATCCTTGTTCCCCTCTTAGGATATTCAAAACCCCTTTTCGGCAACTACCCTTCGCATGTCAGCTTTGTATCAAACCTCGTGTTTTTCCCATTTTTTTCATTTTGTAGCATGATGTGTCTTGACACTAGCGTGTCGCATGCACTTCCGCGTGTTGCACTAGCATTTTGTGACATTTTGATGTTCAAACAACTATTTCTGAGCATGTTTGCCACTTGTCAGCTACTTTTGTCAGTGATAACGGCCCATGATTCCTTGTAACCACTCTGGAAGCTTCTTTTCCCTCCTCTTCTCTCTTTAAATGCTATCTTTTCAATCTATTTTGGCCTTCTAGATCTTGCTAGCTTTGTCTCTGGCCTTTTCCTCTTCCCTTTGTCTTGATATCTTGCTTGCACAACTCTCTAAAACAACACTTTCAAGCTCTCACAATTTTCTTTGTAGCTCTCTTGGCTCTCGTAGCTATTGCTTTCTCTCTTTGGCTTCCTTAAGCCTTGCAAGTGATATATTTCTTATCTTGCACCTTTGAGCATCTTGGGATTTCTGACATCCCCTATCTATTGCATCTCTATCTCATGATACGGGTTCTCCTCCTTGAGCAAGGATTGCTTTTATCACTCTACATTTGCCTACTTTGTTCATTTTCTCTATCTATCTAGTTGCTCGTGGAGGTGGGAACACCAAAATGAGGGTTTGATTGAGGTAAACCCCTATATAGCCCCAACACTTTCTCTCGATCTTATGTATGCAAGTATTGAAGATATTCAAGTGTTGGAGGCTTCATTACTTGGGTTGTTGTGAGTAGTTTCTTTCCCTATCCTCTTTAGTTCTATCATTTACTTTACTTTATTCTAGTTTTGTTATATTCTATTACTTTCTCGCATTCTTAAGATTTCCTAGCAATCTGATTGTTATTAGTCATTTAGTTGTTTTTTTGTGATAAAATCAGTTCTTGGTCTGTATGAGACGCCAGTGCACCTCTGAAACTTCAACACGCCACGTTGTTGTCCTTGTTTTGCACTATCGTCCTTTGGCTGAGAGCCCGTCAGTTTGTCTAGAAAACCTTTGTGATTTACTCTTTTTGATTCTAAAACTCTTGCTTTGTTCCTTGAGGTAGTTTAGGGTAGTTCAGCCCTTGAGATTCTCGTGAAAATAAAGAGACTCATGAGTAGGAATCCCCCTTCTCCACAGTTTGGTGAACCCAACATGAAAACACCTTACGCAAGATTTTTTTGGGGGCGATGACTCAAACCCCATTTCTTGCTATCAAATTGATGGGCCAGCCTTTGATTGGCTTGTTTATACATTGTTTATTATATTTAACTTATTACTTCCAAAATGAATTTAATATCCTCTTTTATCAGTTCAGTTTATACTTTTATTCAAAGTGTTAATGATGTTCTATTTCATGCATGTGATGGTGACTTGGCTTTACCCATGTGACTCGGTGTCTTTGATCATTCTCATGAAATTCCTCTTGTTTCAGAGGATATTTTGTTGCAAGAAGATGAAATCATTGATACTTTTCTTATCATTACCTTCTCTCCAATCCAATGCACTCTCTTATAGAGATGATGCATTAGTAAATGATGAATATTGTCTCTATTTCAATGCACTCTCTTCTAGAGATGATGCAGATGCAGAGGTGGTGGTAACCCAAGACACAAATTGACATAGCTTCTCTCAAATATGCCAACCAAGACATCAACCAAAAATAACTCAACCTTGTAAAATAGCATCAAAACTCAACAAGGACCCTATAGAGGTTGTCAACATCCAAGAAATGACAATTAAATCAACTTTGCAAATCCCCAAGGCAGATTCCTTGAATTTCCCAAAACTCACCATTTGACACACAAGTTCCCTTGTAGTAGTTGGAAACTAGTTTTTTTGGAATTTTCACAAACCTTTCCCAAAACACTTGCAAAATAAAACATAGATTTGAATACCCTTTTTGGAGTTACACCACATACTAGAAAATGACATATGCTTCCTTTGGACCGAGTGCCCCAAAAATGAGATTTTCACTGTTTTAAGCCCCAAATTAGGCCAATTTCCAAAGACAATACCTTTAAAACTTCACACAAGACCTCCAAACCAAAAATAATTATTGAGTAAGGTTCCAATACCAGGGATTTTCTAGGTTTTAGACTTCCAAGTGCTCAACTAAATCTCAAATCCAAAAAACCCTCCTAAAAGCCTAAATAACTAGGGGTTTAAGGCACCCTTATTGAAACTTCACACTCCCAATCACTCCCAGCCAAACCAAATGCTCAGACACCATACATTAGGTCCTCCCATGCTTAAAAAACAATCACTTGTCCTTTGTCATCGTTGCTTTATCATGTCATGGGTTTGAGCCACCATTTTCAAGGGAAAAACTTGCATTTCCAGCCCTTGGCTTGATCTTTTCACCATGAACTCAATCCCAAAACTTACTAAATAGGTTATAGATGTATTTTACAAGTTAGAGGACCCATTCCATAAGTTACAATAGGCACAAAAATTGGAACGGGTTGAATTACATCATGAACCCTTCAATCCAAAAACACTATTGAAGTAGGTAGCAGCAGTAAAAATTGAATAACTTTCACAAAACAAAGAGTTAGAACCTAAAATTTGATGCAAATTAAAGCTAACTCATAGGACCACAACTTCCAAAAAAAATCAGAGCATTTTGAATCTGTACCAATGCGTACCACAATAAAATGTAGACAAAAACCAGTAATTTTCTGGAAAACAATGTTTTTATTGATCAAAAAGGTCCACCAATCTCCAACCAGCCCCTCCTTCGATCCATACAAGGTTTGAAATGCAATTTTAGGCCCTTATTTAACTGATCCACGTCCATAACCAACCTATAACCACCTTTTTTTGAGAAATACACTTCATAATGTCAATTAGTTGCATTTTTGCAACTTTACAAATTAACAACTTTTACAAAATTGACTCCTTATGACATTTTGAATTCCTCCAACACCTAGACCACCTAGAAACATTGAAATGGACCTAATAACCTTATCTTAACCCAAAAACATGACCTTGCACATAAGAATGCTCATTTTCCACATTTTGACAACTCTTTACAACAATGACAACTTTTGAGCATATAATGCAACTTTACAAAATTGGGACATAAGACCTTAATTTCATCAAATTCCATCATGACATGGTCTCTTAGACCTTATTTGACCTTAAAAAAACTCAAAAATCCTAACTCCCTTCATTAACCTTCAAATGTTGAAATTGACATGCATAGGGTGAGGTGCCCTTGCACCAGATGCATTAGTGAATTATGAATCTCTTCTTTATTCCAATGCACTCTCCTCTAGAGATGATCCATTAATGAATGATGAATCTCCTTCCACATTTGATCCTCCCCAGATCGATGTTGAGAATATGTTTTTGAATAATTATTCCATTAGTTGTGATGATTTTGTAAATGTAATATATGTCTCGGTTGCCCCTCAAAGGCCTAAGAGACCAGTCATTTACCTAAATCCAACTATTCCTTCTCCTAAAAGGATTTTTTCTATTAATCGTGTTCCATTTGATAGTGATTCTTCTGATCTTTCTGAGGCTCCCTCTTATAGAGAGGTAGCCCATACTTATAATACTAGAAAGAATAAACAAAATGTTGATCAGCTTGCTTCTTTATCACCTGCTCAACCAAGTCTTCCTTCAGCACCTAAACCTACAACTAAAGCACCTAGTGATTACGATCTTGTCGAGAAAATTTGTGTCACTCCGGCTAAGATCTCACTATGGGACTTGCTTTAGTCTACTCCGGTTTATCAAGGTATGCTTCAGGAAGCCTTGCAAAAGATCCTCTTGCCTTCTTCTACAAGGCCGATGGATGTTAATGCGTTGATAGTCCATATTCATGCGGATCCGCTGAATATTACGTTCTATTCGTAAGAACTCCCTCCTCTGGAAGTGAAAAAGCAAGCGGACCCTCTAATGATCATAGGTAATATTAATAAAATTGGCATTAGACATACTCTTGTTGACATTGGTTTTGCGCTCAACGTGTGTAGCATTGATCTATTTCCTAAGATTAATATTGATTCATCTTCTCTTTCTTATTCTTTCGTATGCATTCGTGAGTTCTATAATCATGGACAACAACCTTTAGGCACGATAGTCTCACCTTTGAGGTTGGGACCCGTTACTGTACCCACCCTCATATATGTTATGTCAAAAAAGTTACCATATAACCTTCTCATCGGTAGACCATGGATTCATTCTATGGGTGTAGTCTCATCTACCTTACATAAATCTATTAAGTTCATTTGTAACAATGAAGTCACAGTCAGGGCTGACCTTGATGCTATGCACTTATGTAAGATGGCAGTTGTCAGTCATGCTTCGGTTGTTCCTACTCTTATCCCTTTAGTGACTTCCAATGTGTTGATGTCTACTCCGGTAGTACATGTTACAAAGGATACTCTTGAGGCGGATGTCCCTAAAGAAGACCCTTCTAAAGCGAGAAATCCTAAGTCTACTCCTTCTACCTCTTCTCAAGAGAGTGCATGTCTTAGTGATGATTGGGGTTCTCTAGATTTTATAGAATCCTTCATTGGGGAATATAAAGTTGACCCGATCCACTTAGTCCTTCCAATAACATCATCTAAACCCATTTTCGAAGATGATCATTCTTTTGCATCATGGGGTAATATGAACATGAATTGTAATGTTCTTAATGTTGATCCTCCCCCTTTTGAGGGAGACAATCGCACCTCTATTAAAATGGCTAATACTAGCAGTTATGTCAAGAAGGCTAATTGTGATCTTGTAGAGGAGTATGATCCCCATTGTTGGAATAATGCTCTCTATGAAGATCCTCCTCAAGATTTGTAAGTACATTATGGCCCTGGCTTTAAGCTTGTCTCTAAATATGGTTATAAGCATAAAGGTTATGGGCATAATGAACAAGGCATTCAAGTCCCTATAGAATGCGCACCTCATAAGCGCAATTTGGGGTTGTATTTCTTGAATGAACAATCTAAATGGAAACCACAGTTGAATATTGACATGATTTCCACTCAACCTAGTTCTCTTAGACTAATGCATCCGTCGTTATCTGCTATATTCATGTCTTCTTCTTGTGAGAAGTCAAGATTTTCTTTGCAAGAGAAAGCATTGCTTCTTGCTCCTCATTCTCTATTTGAGCAAGAGTGTATTTTGTTGATGCTTCTGAAAGCCCACTTAATTACTCTTCCTCCTCCTACACATAAGAAATTTCACAAGCATGATAAAATGAAACATTTTTTCTATGCATACCATTGAATTCCTGGCCATTCCACTAGTGAATGTAAGGCCTTGAAGGATAAAATACAACTTCATGATTCTAGTGCCATTACTTCTTTTTTTATATGCAGTTGTCTCTTCTTCAAATGATAAGTAATATCGAGGTCTACCTCTATCCTATATGCTCTAAGTATCTTGCATGGTTCTCCTCCCCTGTATGATGGGGATAGTGATAATTTGTTTTGAAGATGTGCGTCTTTCTCAAGGACCCCCTCTCTTCTCTCTATCTTTCAATGGGAGTGTTCCTTTGAATGGACCCCTTTGTGTCTTGAAGGGTTCCCTGCTGAAGGAACCCCCTTTAAAAACTTCTAATTCAAATGAATTTGATGGTGTTTAGTTTGGCAGCAGCCTAACTAGACCTTGCTTTTCAAATAGTGCATCCCTTGAGTGGACCTCTTTTCTTTTAAAGGGTTCTCGAGGGACCTAAATTAAAGCTTTCAAATTGTGGATTGCCTAAGTGACTGTTTGTATGTCTGTCTGTCTATCTTTTTCAATCTAACATGTTTTATCTACAAATTAACATGTTGCTTTACAAGTCTGAGCACTTGTGAATTTGATTTTTCAATCAAACTCTACAGAGCCTCCCACATCGGGCTTCCTCAGGAGAGAGTACCTCAGGCACCCTCTTTGCAAGTCTGAGGACCTGTAAAGCACTTTCATCCTGCCAGATCTTTTCACCATTGGTCCATAGACCTTCGATGCACTTTTTTCAACTTTGTAGCTTCGAGGACCTACAAAGTCTTTTGTTCACCTTCCGTAGGCCTGCGGATCTATGGCGCATTTTTTCAATGCTCCTCAGGAGAGAGTACCTGTGGAGCTGTCTCTCTTGGAATTTTCATTCCTTTCTTTCTCTTAAATTCTCTTCTCTCTTCTTTTTCTCAAATTATATATATTAGATCAAAGATCAAAATCTTCTTCATCCTGAGTATATGCTCTTTCTCTCTTCGACATTGGTTGCTTCTCTGAATTTTGGGTGCATTCTTCTCTTGAAGTAATCAATCCTTACCTTTTTCTCTCCATTTAAAAATTCTTCTATGTGTTATTTTTTAATTTGGGGACAACGCATAGTATTGAGACAATCTTCTACATCAAGGTCTCTTTCACTTTGTTGACTCAAATCATTTAGTTTGTTATGTACCTGCGTGTTTGTGTGTTTTATATGTTCTAACCCCATGACGTAATGGCTTTTTATGTTCTAACATTGTTGTCTTGTGTAGATCTTTATTTTCTAATGTGTTTGTTTTGTAGGTCTTTAGCTTGGGGGCATGCTTCTTTGGTTCGATGAGTTGTCTACTTCCTCTAGAGTATCTTTTTGGTATCATGATGTAATTTATGTTTAGTATATTTCCTTTAGCATGCATTTTAGTGTAGATTCATATGCCCACTAAAGTGGGGGGAAAATGTAATATCATAAAATTGCACCCCTTCCAATTTCACATACATTCTTGCACCCGCTTTAGTGTCCACTCCATTAGCATTTGTGTAGGTTCATTTTATCCCTTGCATCAACCTTTTTCCCCTCTCAGGATGCTCAACACCCCTTTCGGTTGCAACCTTTCACACGTCAACTTTACGTCAAACCTCGTGCTTTTCCCATTTTTGCCATTTCATAGCATGATGTGTCTGGACACTAGCACGTTGTGTGGACGTATGTGCATCATGCTAGCATCCTATTTCAAACAACTGTTTCCGAGCATGTTTTCAACTTGTCAGCTACTTTTTTCGGTGGTAACGACTCATGATGCCTTGTAACCACTCAGGAAGCTTCTTTTCCCTCCTCTTCTCTCTTTAAATGCTATCTTTTCAATCTATTTTGGCCTTCTAGATCTCACTAGCTTTGGATCTGGCCTTTTCCTCTTCTCTTTGTCTTGATATCTTGTTTGCACAGCTCTCTATAGTAGCACTCTCAAGCTCTCACAACACTCTTTGCAACTCTCTTGGCTCTCGTAGCTATTGCTCTCTCTATTTGGCTTCCTTAAGCCTCACAAGTGATATATTGCTTACCTTGCACCTTTGAGCATCTTGTGATTTTTGGCATCCCCTATCTATTGCACTTCTATCTCATGATACAAGTTCTCCTCCTTGAGCAGGGATTGCTTTTATCACTCTACATTTGTTTGCTTTGTTCATTTTCTCTATCTATCTGGCTATCTGTGGAGGTGGGAACACCAAAACAGGGGTTTGACTGAGGCAAACCCTTATACAGCCCCAACATTTTCTCTTGATGTTGTATATGCAAGTATTGAAGATATTCATGTGTTGGAGGCTTCATTACTTGGGTTGTTGTGAGCAGTTTCTTTCTCTATCCTCTTTAGTTCTATCATTTACTTTACTTTATTCTAGTTCTGATATATTCTATTACTTTCTCGCTTTCTTAAGAGTTCCTAGCAATCTCATTGTTAGTAGTCATTTAGTTGTTTTTTGTGATAAACTCGATTCTTGGTCCCCCTTACAATTTCACATACATTGTTGCACCCACTTTAGTGTACACTCCATTAGCATTTATGTAGGTTCATTTTAGCCCCTGCATCAGCCTTTTTCCCCTCTCAAGATGCTCAAAACCCTTTTTCGACAGCTACCAGTCGCACATCAGCTTTGCATCAAACCTCGTGCTTTTCTCATTTTTTTTGTTTTGTAGCATTATGTGTTTGGACATTAGTGCGTTGCGTGGACGTATGCACTTCGTGCTAGTGTCCTATGACATTTTGGTGTTCAAACGATCGTTTCCAAGCATGTTTGCCACTTGTCAACTACTTTTGTCAATGGTAATGACCCGGGATGCCTTGTAACCACTCAGGAAGCTTTTTTCCCTCCTCTTCTCTCTTTAAATGTTATCTTTTCAAATTATTTTGGCCTTCTAGATCTCACTAGCTTTGGCTTTGACCTTTTTCTCTTCCCTTTGTCTTGATATCTTTCTTGCATAGCTCTCTATAGCAGCATTCTCAAGCTCTCACAACACTCTTTGCAACTCTCTTGGCTCTCATAGCTATTGCTCTCTCTTTGGCTTCCTTATGCCTCGCAAATGATATATTTCTTATTTGCACCTTTGAGAATCTTGTGATTTCTGACATCCCCTATCTATTGCATCTCTATCTCATTATACAAGTTCTCCTCCTTGAGCAAGGATCGCTTTTATCACTCTACATTTGCCTACTTTGTTCATTTTCTCTATCTATTTGGTTGTACGTGAAGGTGGGAACACCAAAACAGGGGTTTGACTGAGGCAAACCCCTATACAGCCTCAACATTTTCTCTTGATCTTGTGTATGCAGGTATTGAAGATATTCATGTGTTGGAGGCTTCATTACTGGGGTTGTGAGAAGTTTCTTTCTCTATCATCTTTAGTTCTATCATTTACTTTAATTTATTCTAGTTTTGTTATATTCTATTACTTTCTTGCATTCTTAAGAGTTCCTAGCAATCTGATTGTTAGTAGTCATTTAGTTGGTTTTTGTGATAAACTCGGTTCTTGGTCCCCCTTGCAATTTCACATACATTCTTGCACCTGCTTTAGTGTACACTCCATTAGCATTTATGTAGGTTCATTTTAGCCCATGCATCAACCTTTTTCCCCTCTCAAGATGCTCAAAACCCCTTATTCAGTAGCTACCCTTCGCACGTCAATTTTGCATCAAACCTCATGCTTTTCCCATTTTTGTCATTTTGTATCATGATGTGTTTGGACACTAGCGTGTTGCATGGACGTCCCCACGCCACACTAGTGTCTTATTACATTTTGGTGTTCAAACGATTTTTTTCGAGCATGTTTGCCACTTGTCAACTACTTTTGTCGGTGGTAATGGCCCGAGATGCCTTGTAACCACTTGAGAAGCTTCTTTCCCCTCCTCTTCTCTCTTTAAATGCTATCTTTTCAATCTATTTTGGCCTTCTAGATCTCACTAGCTTTGGCTCTGGCCTTTTCCTCTTCCCTTTGTCTTGATATCTTGCTTGCACAACTCTCTATAGCAGTACTCTCAAGCTCTCACAACATTCTTTGCAGCTCTCTTGGCTCTCGTAGCTATTTCTCTTGTTGGCTTCCTTAAGCCTCGCAAGTGATATATTGCTTATCTTGCACCTTTGAGCATCTTGTGATTTCTAAAATCCCCTATCTATTGCATCTCTATCTCATTATACGGGTTCTCCTCCTTGAGCAGGGATTGCTTTCATCACTCTACATTTGCTTACTTTGTTCATTTTCTCTATCTATTTGGTTGTTCATGGAGGTGGGAACACCAAAACGGGGGTTTGACTGAGGAAAACCCCTATGCAGCCCCAACTTTTTCTCCCAATCTTGTGTATGCAAGTATTGAAGATATTCGGGTGCTGGAGACTTCACTACTTGGGTTGTTGTGAGCAGTTCTTTTCTCTATCCTCTTTAGTTATATCATTTACTTTACTTTATTCTAGGGTTTAGGGTTTAGGGTTTAGGGTTTAGGGTTTAAGAGTTCATAGCAATCTGATTGTTAGTAGTCATTTAGTTGTTTTTTTGTGATAAACGCGGTTGTTGGTTCGTATGAGATGCCAACGCGCCTTTGGGACTCCAGCGCGCTGCACTGTTGTCCTTATTCCACACTACTATCCTTTAGTCGAGAGCCCATCAATTTGTCCAGAAAACCTTTGTCATTTACTCTTTCTAATTTTGAAACTCTTGCTCTATTCCTTGAGGTAGTTTAGGACAGTTCGCTCCTTAGGATTCTCTTGAGAATAAAGAGACTCATGAGTAGTGAATCCCCCTTCTCTACAAGTTCGTTGTCTATGGTTTACACTTTTGTGTGCTTTTCCCTTTGCATCACCCTTGTTTCACATCTTGGTTTTGTTCCTCTTGTTTGCCTTCTAGATTTCATTTAGCCTTTTCACTTCTATTGTGTTTTGGTGTGTTTTCGTCACTTTTCATTTTTGTTTTTGTGCCTTCTTGGATCCTCTTCATTCTCAGCATACTAATTAAGTTTGTTTGTGACTAGGTCACTAAATGTTGTCATAGTATCGAACCATTTAATGACCTCATAATCAAGCATAAGGATTGGGTTCTATCTAATCCTTGATCTTCAATGCCTCGCACCAAAAGCAAATGACAATATTTTGGGAATCAACTATATTAGGCTTCCTTCATGATGGCTACCTAATTAAGTGATGACTTGTGACTTATCCTCAACTCTCAACCCCCAAACTTTGGTGGTTCACGCGTCTAGGTTTTACCTGACCTCAAGAGGTTGGAGTTTCTCCATTTAGGTTAGACTTTAGACACAAGTTATAAGATCATTTTGATGTCCAATTCAAAATCATGCTAAGCATGTGCAAGGAAATGTGCTTCAAAATGTGAACGAAACTGTAATAAACTGGAACAAAGACAACAAACATAAACAACACTCAGATTGGGAAAAAATAGTCCAAACCAACATGAAATTTGATGAAATCGAAAATATGTTGAGCCTCCCATTGAGTAGATTAGCCCAAGATTGTCGATTTTGATATGTGCTCACAAAAAATTGGCAACATAATGGTACTCAATTTCTCAAGGTTGCATGATCTTGTGAAAATGGCTAAAGTGTGGGATATAGGTATGAGGAAAAGTGAATGGAGGGTTACGATTGTAAGATGAGGATTCATGGCTAGGATTACATGTGATCTCTCGAGCCATGAGATAGTGCCAAGTGTCACAATGTGATGGCTTGAGAGGGAGATTGGTATTTGGGAAGTACCTTGAGGGATGGGGAGGATCTTTCCATAAAGGAATTTTTTGTCCTCACATTCCCAAGGTATGGAGTGGAAGGGAATTAAGGTATTTTTGAAAGATAAACCCATGTAGGGTCCCTTTCGAAAAGGGGAAGAGTTATGAGGGGAAGGGACAAGGTGGGTAGGAATAAATGGAAAGGAGTTAGCCTTTCCTAATCATAGGTTAGGAATGTGCAAACAATTATGGAAGGGGTTAGGTAAGTGGTTAGGATTAGGATTAGGAACCAGTGGAGGTGATGGAGGATGGGACATGAGGTGAGCCAATTTGGATGAAAAAGAGGATTTGGGAATTAAATTAAATAAATAAAGGTATTTATTTAATTCAATAGAGGAATGGAACACCATAGTCTAGGATAGGTCAATTAATTAGATTAATTACCTTGGGATAGGACTTGGAAAATATAAGAAAGGTAGGGGATATTATTTAAATAACAAAACATTATTTAATCAATACAGGTGATAAAAAATAGTCAAAATAAGGATAATTTGACCAAACGAAAGTGGTCAATTTATATGTCTACATTAAGTCTTATTCTTTCGAGAATCGATCAATCAATACCTTGGACGGGTTTATTCTCTTGCAATAGGAGTGTAGTGTAGAAAAATGTAACCCTTTACATTTTCTCACTTGTTTGGGCCCTCCTAGTTTAATTTGGACTTAATATTGTCTTTAATTTAGTGTTGTTAAATGTACCTATTTACATTTACACGCTTATTTGAGCCCTCTTAATTAATTGAGCTTAATTATGCCTTAATTGGCCCTTTAATTCATTTACAAACCTATTAAATTACATTTTTCGAAGGGGAAACCCGACAATAATTAATGCCTAAACATAACACTTCACATTGAGCAATGTGTTTTTAGGTTTATAGACCTAGGACCCATTTGCGCATGAGTGAATGGGTCCTCCCTAAACCTTAGGACCTAAATTTAAATTGTTTTTGGCGGCATTTTAACATTTTCAAATCCATAATTCAATGTCAGCTTGTGATATTTGAATTTCGGAAAATTAAGGATACATATCTATAAATACAAAGTTATTTTACTAAGTTTCACCTAGCACTTTTCAAGATTCACAAGAGTATTTCGAGAGCAACCAAAGGCATTACTTTTCAAGATTCACAAGAGCATTTCAAGAGCAACCAAAGGCATTCAAGAGCAGATATATCAGAGATTTGTTGTAGCATTCAAGATCTATTGATCATGTCAAAGTCTTTTTGCATCATGTAACGTTGTGATGTAGGTTTCATGATCAAATCAAGCATTCAAAGTATCATTTCAAACAAGATTTTCGAGTGTCAAGATCCACATCCAATTCAACCATTTCATGCAAGTTGCAGACCTACTAAGATCTTCATTATTAAGGTTTCATTTAAGGGTTTGTTGATTGGTAAATATAGCTTTGTTCATTCTCATTCCCTCTTTCATATTTCATTTCAATTCAAGGTTTGATTACCAAAATGGGGTTTCACCAAGGCAAGCCCCTATTCACTTGATTACCAAAATGGGGTTTCACCAAGGCAAGCCCCTATTCACTTAAAACAAATATTTTTCTCTCTTGTGTGTGTGATTGCAGATTTAGGTTGAAAAAGAGTTGAAAACCTTTTGAAGAGCAAGATTTACAAAATTGTCAAAGTTGCAAAAGTTGTCAAAATTGTTGTCATCTCACAAAAACTAAGATCCTGAAATCATTTCTGACATTTCGACTGTCAAACTTGGGAAAATTGGAAGATTCAGATCTACATCAAAGGCTCCTAAAAGCTACAAAAAAACCCTGAACTTAGACCCATTCGTCCATGGGTGAATGAGTCTCAAATTTGCTACTGAAAAGCACTTTTGGTGACTGGTAGACAAGTCTTTGCCCTTCTCAAGTCTGCAGTTTATATTTTGGTTTTGCTAGTATTGAATTTAGTATTCTTGTTTCAAGTGTTAGATTGCATTTTGGTGTTGATTTGCAATCTTTAGTTTTTCTCCCCAAAGTGTTGTTTGACCTTGACCCATGTCCTTCAATCATAAGGAAATCTGAAGATTCCCACTTTGACTTGATTCACCAAAGGGTTGTCAATCAATTCATTGTGTGGATCTCATTTCCTAATGAAATAAAGATAGGTCTACCTAGTGTCATTTTAGTGAACCCCCCTTTTTCAACATAACCTATTTTATGTTGTTTCAAGGATGTATGAAATACTCTCGACATCCAAACCTCGACATGTTTTAGTCTAAAGGTCTATTTTTTCAAGAGTGATTGTTATTAATGAGGTCAAAGCAATAATTACGACGTCTAATTCTCAACACCCTATGTCATTCTTCATAAAAGGGATTGGGTTGGCAAAAATTATTATACCTATTTGTATGTTTGATGTGAGTCACGAGGTAAGCCTAATGCCCAACCTCTAATGAATAATGTTATACATTACTATATGAGATAAGAGGCATCAAGGAGACTTTATTTGAATTCTTGTTGATCATGCAAATAAGTACACCCAAAGCCCAACTAAGTGATGTTTCTTATTCGAAGTATGAATTTAAGGCATTCCACACTAATTAGCATGGAGTAAGCAAAACCTTGAAACCCGACGATAGAATCCATGGGAATTTTGGCTAATTTTTGACTTTAGGAGTTTCATATAAAATTTTCAAGTTTTCTTCAATGTTCCCTAACCATGATATTTATGTGAATGTTGCATAAATATGCAAGGAGAGCAAGAAAAGATGAAATATGAATTCAAGGGGTATCATCCCCCTTCGAAGATGTTTTCTCCTTACAATGAGATTGGTGATACAAACCTTAGGCATGTGGATGTTGCAGAGTTCCTTAGGTGGGTACATAAGATGATAGAACCAACTTGGCTAGATGCTTGGCAACCACAAGATTGGTAGAAGCAAATGCCTTTCCAATTTCAATGCAATCTCCAAAGTTAGTGTTGACCTATGCACAACATCACAACCAAAGGCAAAAAAAGATATTTGGCCCATCAGGGGAAGTGGTATTGGATATCAATCTTAATATGATAGACAAAGTATTTGCTCTCCCAACCTATGCACAATATAATGACGTTACCATGAAGAGGGCCTTAGACTTCTATGAAAAAAATAACAAAAAGGCTAACGAACTTCATCAATAGCCACCTTCTTCTTGTCCTTGAGAAGGCTACACAAAAAATGGCAAAGGTAAAACACAAAAGTGATTTCAAGGAGGATGCAAAAGATATTATTACATTTCTAAGTATGGTTTATGGACATCCCAATGCTAAAGAATTCCGTCCTTGGATGTGCTACTATGTTGTGAAAATAGTTGATGAGAAGAGGATTGATCAAGGTACTTTAATTAGTGATAATTTACACAACCAACTAGTTGATGTGGAGGAGACGACTTCATATTTGGTACTTGTTGGCCTATCAAGCCAACTTCGAAGACTAAGAGTGAGTTCTCTCCAAATGGGAGAAACAAAAGTTTACCATCTCTACCCCAATCAAGATTGAAAGAAAGTTAGAAGAATTATTGTATTATCAAAGTTGCTTTTATTTTTGTAGTAATAAGAAGATACAAAACTGACTTTGCCAAAAGGATATCTGAATAATTGGAAAAATTAGTATATCCAATTCAAGACATTTACCCATATCAATGTTGCAAGCTTTCACAAAGCACCATATAAGCTACTTAAGTATTCTAGTGATAGGTTGGTCTTGTTGGAATTTGTATATAGGTTATAGAGGTTCATTAGTTGATTGTAAACAAGCACAAGTCAAGATATGTCTTCCCCATCAAGATTGGAGTGTATTCTTGTGCCAACATGTAAATAGCTAATACTATAAAAATTGAGATGACTCCTTTAACCATGGACTTATTGGGAGACATAAGGCCAAGATATGGCCCCATAGGAAACATTGGTCTATTTATAGGGGCATATTAAAAGCATGAGCCTACCTTAAAAGACCATTGGGCCAATTGCTTGGATGAGCATAAAGTGAGAATTAATGATTACTGCAAATTATCTATGGACTTAATGAGGGCATTCAATTTGGGAAAAAAAGAATTCGAAGATGGTGGGAAAGAGTGACATCCTATGTATAACACAAAAAGCATCTTTGACTAACCTATAGAGGTGATGGATTGGTCAAAGCCACAAGATTCTTCTATTGATAATAGGGCTATAAACATGGTGGTTGGATCGACGAGATGGCTAGAAGCACCTTACCCAATGTTGGAGCTACATCCTAAAGCTAGGGAACAAAAGAAACAACCTAGAGAATCTCCAAGTGCAACAACAAATAGAGTGAAAGATAAAAGAGAAACCAAAGTAGTTGCCACCAAGAAGAAAACTGTAAAAAAACTAGTGATTGTTGAGTTAGATGATAGTGAGGATGAAGAGGAACATGTCTCACTCCAAAGGAGAAAAAAACACTCAACTTATACATCTTGAAAGATCTCCCTCTCCTTCCTCGTCTATACCTTCATCTTCATCTTTAAAAAGAGATCCTCTTGTTCGTTATCCTCTTCATAAATCACCTCCACACAATTCACCATTGAAATTGTTATCCTCTTCATAACAAGCAACCATGCAAATCTATAATTATTTTCATCTAGAATACTTGAACACAATCTTTTTGTAGATCTACAAACCACATATTTTGGTTAACATGTAAAACTTGCAAAACCATCTATATAAATTTGAATCCACTTAAACATATAGACATTCACAATTATGAACACTAAATATGTCATTTAAAATAATGGAATATCACAAATCTACAAACCCATAGCCTTTTGAAATAGAAAAAATGCAAAACATTCATTCCTAAATAACATGAATATGAAAGGAACCAAGTTGTTTAGGAGTGTCCCAAGTCATAGAAAGATCAACTCCACAACAACCCTTAAGGAGATAGGGACTAGGTTATTTGAGAGCTTCCATGTCAAAAAAAAAAAAAGTAAATCCACAAGCCACATGCAATCAATAGTTAATCATCCAATGGTTTAATGCAACCAAAGGCTAAAATCATGAACCCAACATAAGCACTCCATACCATATTCCAAATAGTAAGTGTTCTCTCTTGTGACCAAGAGGCCAAAAACATTCACCGAACAAGAATACCCTTTTGCTACACAACACCACAAAGTAAAGGAACATAGCCACTATGCAAAAGGATAGTCACATATTGCTAAATAGAAGCTCAAAGTCACCACCATGCAAGAAGAGAACGTGTGACCAACAACATCAAACTCAAGATCCACAACCATGAGCTTTTAATGTCAACATAAATCCCATTGACAATACCCATCCAAGAGTTAGATGTCATGGCTTCCAATCTCACAAATCCACAAAACAATGTTAACACACATCCACTCCAACCCATGAGCCTCCAACATTCCAAGAAAGATAAAAACCCCTTCTTACAATTCCAATATCTCTTACACTATTCTCTTTGATACCATTTGTTAGAAATTTTTAATCTTTAGTCTAATTGGTTAGCATCAAACTATGATACCAATTGCTGAGATACAAGACTTTAACTACAATATAAAAATTTAAAATTTGTATGCAAATATGAAATCAATACTCTTAATCTTTACCATGAAGATATTTAATACATTTGAATCAACAAATAGAAAGATTTACGTAGAGAAACCTTTAGATAAACAACTTCACCAAGAAAAGAGGCTAAGCATGTACTAACTTCCGAAGACAAAATTATTGTATATCCTTCCATTCTCCTATTTTCCTCCAATCCAATAGCATTTGTGTAACTATGAGCAACCTCAATACATCCAACTCTCTATCTTGTTCCTACAACCTATTGAACTTAATTATTGCATTCCTCTCTTTTTAACTATCTATAGTTTTAGATGTATCACTATCTAAAGTTACCAATTTAAAGAGCCAAAACCAATAATAGCACCCAAAATTCCTCTTCCCATTTCGAAACCTTTGGATTACCTCGCAAAATATGAAATGTCATCACAAATACATTCCAAAAGTCTTTGTCCTCATAAATCATACTACAAAAATTTCTATAAACCACATCAAAAAAATATTACAACATTCCATATCAAGTCTAATTAGCACCCAAAATTCCTCTTCCCATTTCCAAACCTTTCGATTACCTCCCAAAATATGAAAGGTCATCACAAATACATTCCAAAAGTCTTTGTCCTCACAAATCATACTAGAGCATTTCTATAAACCACATCAAAAAAATATTACAACATTCCATATCAAATCTTTTTTTTTTTGAAAGCCAAGGAAGCTAAAACAGAACACCCTAAGTGAATATAGTTGAAAAATGTTTTAACAATAGCAGGAGAGATTCTGGTGGGGAATCAACAGCACAGTTGCACAAATAATCACAATATCTATTATGGCTGCAGTCAGGCTGCATAGGCCCAGGCAGCATTAAGTTCCAGCCCTATCTCTTTATAAAATTATAAAACTACAAATCTTCTTATATCACAGAACAATGCAATTCATTGTGTTGAAACATAAAACATAAATAATATAAACTCATTCCAGCCAACAGTTATTGTCTTTCCACTATATTTTAGTCGTCTAAAATTCCTTGTGCCAAGAAAAAAGCAGCTGAAAGATCCTCAGAGGAGAGCATAATGGTGCGTAAAATGATACAAGGGCCAGTAGAGCATTATGAGAATTTATTTTAAATGATAAAAGTCCAGAATTAGATTTCAGCAGAGCACAAGTGGAAGTGGATCTATGCCTGGAAGAAGCTAGGAAAATAGGATTAGGAAGATTTAAACCACTCACCACCAAGTCAAGGGAGAGGAAGATATAAACCACTCACCACAAGTCAAGGGAACTGAATTTCCAATAATTGATTTTGTGTTGGATTAGAACTTTCCTGCAGTGTGGCCACCAATAGTCTGTATTTAAAAAGTATTTGATTAGATGGAAGAGGATTATTTTTGGATATTTGTAATATATTTCTTTGCTAATAGAAATCTGCTGGTTGTAAGTTTTAAATACAAGCCCTGCTCGTTTATTGTGTACTAACTAAAACATTTCCGCTTGCTGTGCTTCTTTCTGTTTCCTTTACTACAGCTTGCAGAATCAAGCTTGAAGCATATTTGTAATATATTCCTTTGCTAATAGAAATCTGCTGGTTGTAAGTTTTAAATACAAGCCCTGCTCGTTTATTGTGTACTAACTAAAACATTTCCGTTTGCTGTGTTTCTTTCTGTTTCCTTACTACAGCTTGCAGAATCAAGCTTGAAGCACAGATGCAAAAGGAACTTTTATTACTATTCTCCCTTAAGTTGTGAATAATTACTTATCTGTCAGATCTGAGATAACGCATTCATTGTATTTCCTCTTGGTATCAGTTTACCTTGATTCTTCGATTCCATCTTCTGCAGAGTTCGATACGGTTTCAGATTTTGAGTTTATTTGTAGAGACAGGGTATCCATTTGGACATCGATCTGCAGAAATAAATCTTCAATTACATCAATTTAGTGCCCACTTTTAGTAAACCCAAATCTGAACCAATAAAATCAGAATTATTGAAGGGCCGGATGAGCTTTCCTGCTATCAGTGGCTCTTGTCATTCATAGATCTCCAGCAATAGTCACTTCAATGTATCGGTTTAGTATCCAGACATTATGGTGTTCATAGAGACGGATTTTTAAAAAGCCCTGATCTGCACCAGGAGATTCTGTATTTTAAATAGACGATTCTAGATCTATTGCATATACGACGATAACCTAAAACCAACCATTTTCACAAAAAAAGCAGGATTCCAAAATTTAAGTAGGTGAGTGAATACTTAAGTGTCTACATAACTAGGCATGATAAACCATGATGAGAGAATCAACAATAAAATAGCTTATTCTGTTGTTTTGCTAGACCCCTTTTGGCCTATTGATTACTCACATGGTTTTTGTATGGTTGGTCCTAGCTAGTGCTAAAGTTTGACTGGTAAGCATTTCTACATTAGCTTATTGTCATTGATAAATCTTACTATTGGTGTAGAACTCTGAATGACAAGAATCACTGATAGCAGAAACTGGAAGCAACTAGGAAAAACTAAATAAGAAGCAAACTCAAAAACCAACATGCAGATAGCTAAGGATATTAAACTGAATCTAAGAGCAAAAATACTTTTTTATATTCAATTGAATCTAAAAGCAAGAATGTTTTTTTTGGATTTAACTGAATTCAGAGAGAAGAGAAGAACTTTAAAACGAACCAAACTAAACAATACCACGACATACATGATGGCTATTCTCTCACTAGTCAGAATTTCATGGTGAAAACAAGAAACCAAAACCCCATACCGCTAAATACCAAAAACTTTAAGACCTCAAACCCTAAATCCATGAACAGTAAAACCCCACTCTAACTATCCAAAACGCTCATCACATAGAAACACATAAAAATAATTTAGAACAAATTAAGAACAAAAGATATACAGTAAAATGGTGTGTCAGAAGTAGCTGGTTGTGAAATCACTTTGTACATCAGTGGGAATCCGAATTTCTTTCATCACTCACACCAAAACCTTTCTAACAATAACATTACAGAACCAGTTCAAGTAAAAAAAAAATAGAATAAAATCGAGAGAATGGTCTGAGACATCCAAGGAAGAGATGCGAACAGCATGGGCTCTCAAGCCTTTAGGCCAAGGCGAAAGCCCTTAGGCGGATACTGCGAATGTTATAAGAAACGAGCCTTATCTCTCTATTCATCGACCCTAAGAAAATTAACCTCCGATTGAAGACATTTCCCAAAAATACAAACAATCCAATAAGTAAAACACAGAACCTACTTGTGATTTAGATGCCTGTGTGTAACGAGTATAAATAATCCAGATATTATCTTTGCTTTCCAACCCTAACCCTAACCCTAGGAGCCCTTGCTCCCCCGTTTTCCTTCCCAGCGAATAGTTTATTTGCTGAAACAAAGAGATGTAAGCATTCGTATATATTTTAATGGTTAATAGTTAACTGTTTTATTGCTAAGTATCCCTATATATTTTAAAATTCTGATGTCTTTGCATTTTAAAATGTTATATATATATATAAAAGATGTTTTTTGGAAACTAAAATTAAGGATATATATGAGCAAACGGAGAGCATTTCAAGTTTTGTCGCAAGTCTTGACGACTTAAGGTTGCAATTGTTGCTTCTACATAGGGTCGCAAGCCTTTCCGATGGTCCTTTTTGCCTTTTACTCTTTGTTAGTAGGTACATTGAAGAATGGTTCTGCTAAGGTAGAGCTCGATCTAGTCCCCGGGTGATTCCTATTCTTTTTTCTCTTTTTTTTGCTTGTGTTTTTGTGGTGATTGTTAATATGGAGACCATTGGAGTCCAAGAGACCCCAAACTTGCCTTTTAAGATGTGCTTAATGGAATTGAGCCTTGTTCATATAATCATGCAAATGTGGTGAATTTTTTAATGCATTTGATTCAAGAACGTATAAATCTATTTAATCTACGAGGTTTCCCTTAAGACCTAATGGTTGCCTGGAGAAAAGTACAAATCGCCATGTTTTGGTCATCAACCCAGAAGCCATTGTTGATGATGTCTTGTATTTGTCGAAGCATTCTCTTATCTATAAATTCATGGACCTTATGATTTTTATGCCTATTTTGGAGACATGGATCTAGAAAAGTTGGAATCCTAAAGGTGATATGGAAATCATCGTAGCTCCAAATGATTATTTTTTGTAGTATTCTCTCATATGGCATATCAAATATTTTTTTTAAAGGAGGCTCCTACTTCCACAACTAGGCAGGTTTATTTTCCAAATCCTAGCATGTGTGGTTTGATCTTGTGGAGGAGTTACCTTCTAAAATTCTTGTATGGATTTAGCTCTTGAGGCTTCCAATGGAATTATGGCGACATGATATTTGACAATCTATAACGCTAATCATTGGGAAACCCTTAGGTCCTTCTCGCCAAACCCTTGATAGGAAGATAGCCACCTTCATTTATCTTTATGTGGAAATCAATCTAAATAATTTGCTTCTTCAATCCTTGGAGATAAAGTTGGGCAATGAATTGGATCCAACAAATTGACTATGAAGCACTTCCATTTTGTTGTAGTGCATACATCATGAATATGGGCACCTACAAAGTGTTGCAAATTCTTCTCATTGATGTCAAGAGGGAAAAATGTTTTCATTGATGTCAAAGTTATGCATTATAAGAGATTCATGTTTGTTCATGTCTACTCATGGCCTGAGAGTATTTATGCATTCTTCAATAGCAGGTTAATCTTCTCTAGATTGCTTCAAGGTTAGGGTTTCATGCTTTGTTAGGGTTTGTCCCTAATTCTTCAAAACCCTAAGTGTTTTGTCTACGCGTGCACTTTATATTCTATTTTGTCATTGATTTTCCCTAGGTCGTTCTCGGTTGCTTAAGTTATAACTCAAGCCCCTAAGCGTTGTTGGCTTATTGGCCCTGCTTACCGCTTGCCTAAGATCCAAAATATTTTCCTAAGTCTAAAGTTCTTACTTTAGCCATGATTCTTGATGATGTCAATGAGACAGATGGTGCACTTTCGATCACTCGCAAGAGAAATGGCGGGCCTCGTTTTTGGGCATGTGATTGCATGGAATGGAAACAAGTGGCGATCTTCTGTGAGCTCGCGTGAAGAGAGAGAAGGAAGGAAGAAAGCTATGTGGTAGCATGGTGTGGTGACACGTGTAAAAGGTGGGCCCAAAAGGAAAGTGTGATGTGTGGATGCAACACATGTCGTATGTTCGCTTATCTGCAAAGGTTATGGCAGGTCCCAGTTCAAGTTGTGCAGTTTTGCTAGAGGTTAGCATATAGCAGTTTTTCATGTGCTTGCAAGTAAAAATGAAAGAAATGAAAAAATAGTGCAAAATAGTGGGAGGTTGACACGTGTCTAGTTGACTTGTCAATGTTAGATGAAATAGCTATCGTGCATCCATGGAGAAGAGAGAAAGTTGTGTGGGGTTGCGAAAGGATGACATGTGGTCATGTTTTGCTCGTTTGTAAAAAATAGGGAAAGAGGAGAGAGAACACTATGGAGGCTCAGAATGTTGACACATGTTCGTGTTTCTCTCATTTGTAAGGAAAAAGGAAAAGGAAAGGTCCTTTTATAGTCCACAATACCAAGCAGTTTGTTTTTGGGTCTACAAATGGCTTACAGTATATGGGACTCCTCATACTCCCAATATGAGGGAGGCACCTAACTCGTGCTCCACAATAGGAGGTGTACATACCTTACCCCCTGCAGGATTTGAACTTGTGACTTCTCTTTCAAGAGTACAAGTTCTCCACCATTAGGCCAACTCAAGTGTACATTATGAGAACATTGTGAGGGCTCAAAATGTCAACACGTATCCAAGACTTTTCAATAGTCTTTCCATATTTGCGGATGCTCAACGTGTGTTCATGGTGGCGTATGCCCCAAGACTTTTCAATGTAGTATATACATTTCTATTGGTCAAGGAATATTTGTTTTTCAGTGGCATCCTGATTTGAATTTGTGTCATTCATTTTATCTGCGAAGATCAACAATCAACATACCAAATTCAAATGTGTGCAACAACTATCTTTCGGTTTGAATGTTGCTCTACATAAGCTGACATGGTAGTGATAGTTGATAATTTCTATAGATTGACTGGTAATTCACCAATGTGTTAATTTTTGGTCTTGGCCATAATTTCCATATAATCTACAAACCAAAATTGATATTTATGCATTTTTTTTGGTTTGTTGAAGGATGGAGTAACAGTATTGTCTTTGAGTATGTACTTGATTCTATGATTTGTCCAAATACTTCATTTTGAATCTTTCAAGACAAAGGATGTTTATGTGAAGCAGAGCAAGGCATGTATGTGAGGCTGTGAAATTGACAAAGCATGATTGCAATATCTCTCTATAAGCTTCATGAAAGCAATTTGTTCGTAAATTTCTCTTTTATCATCTATAGTATGCTTTGTGGTTGGTGTCATAGATTATATGAGGTTGGTGCCTTTTGTTCACTTAGTCGATGCTCTGGTTGTGAGGTTGGTGCCTCTCCATTAGGTTGGTGCTTATAAATTTGTTTTGGGGATTGGTGTCTCTAGTAGGTCGATGCCTACAAATCTATTGTAATACTTGAATTTCCTTGTGAGGCTAGATTTGGATAGTAGATTCAAGCAACTCTTCTCACCTTGGTTTTTTCCCTTTAGAGTTTCCACATAGATCTAGTGTAGTCTTGTGTGGTTGTGTTCATTGCTACTTTTGATTTCATTGATATGCTTTGATCAATTAAAATTTAAGAATATATCAATTCACCCCCTCTCTCAATATATTTATGTGTTCGACAATTGGTATCAAAGCTAAATTCCTTGGAGCAGTTTAATAACCGAAGGTAGATCTTGGATTTGAACACATGGAAGGTCAAGATGTATCACACTCAAACAAGGCACCATAGTTTGATGGCACAAACTATGCCTTCTAGAATATAAATATGGAAGCATACCTAACCTCATTAGGGTTTGATGTTTGGCGATCTATTGTGGATAATTATACTACTCCTAAAAATCTTCCAAAAAATTAGGCTATTAAGAAAGCATGTGAGTATAATGCTAAAGATCATAATGTTATTTTGAGTGGACTAACAAATTTTGAATTTGTCAAAGTAATTCATTGCAAGTCTACTAAGGAAATTTGGAAAAAACTTCATAGAATCTACGAAGGTGATGATAAGGTCAAGCAAGCCAGGCTACAAACTCACAAAAGCATGTTTGAAAATCTAAAGATGAAAGAAGAGGAGAATATTGTTGATTACCTACTTCGTGTGGATGAAATTGATAGTGTTATTAGAGGACTAGGTGAAGAATTAAAATAACTAGTAATTTTCAAGAAGGTACTCAGATCTCTCTCCCCATGGTATGATGCAAAACTTTTTGCTATTTGAAGAAGCTAGAGATTTGAATAAATTTTTTATGGATGGTTTTTTGGGTCTCTTACTACCTATGAAATGATAAATGGAAACAAAGAAACATCAAAGAGATAAGTTGCTTTTAAAGCATTCAAAAAGGAGAAGGATGAAGAATCATATCCATGCAATGATTCTAAAGATGGGGAAGTGAACTTTGTAAGGAAGTTGAAGAAAGGCTTTGGCAAGTATAAAGGTAAGTTACCTTTCAAATGTTTCAATTGTGGTAAAGTAGGTTGTTTTGCCTCTAAGTGTCCTTTTCGAGAAAATCAAAGCAATGACTAGTATAAAAATAAAAAGAACTTTCATAAGCACAAGAAGAACCTCTTTTCAAAAGAGGACAATAAATCATCTAGAATGAAATTGATCAATGTGCTTCTAAAGAAGAAAGAGAATAAATATTATCAATGGCCATGAAAGTTCTAGAAGATGAAGACAATCATGAAGGAAATGGTGAAGACATATTTGATCTTGATGAAGAAGAATGTGAAGTAGATCTAGAGGGAGAACTCGTCTCAACATTAACTAATTTAAAATAAAAAAAAAGGAAATAAAGTTAGAGAGTGAAGGGGAAGCTTGAAGAATCTAAGAAGATGATCATTGATCTAAAAATTCAGATAGAAGAGACGAAGAGGATAGAATATTTCTTGTCAGAACAACTAAGAGAAAAAGAGATGAACTTTGAAAGACTTGAGGTAGAAATTGTATCTTTGAGAAAAGATTCTAAGAAAGCTAAGTATGAGAAGAGCACTAAAATTTTAGATGAGATCCTAAGTCGCCAAAGGTCACCTTTCATCAAAATTGGTCTTGGGTTTGGTGAAGGTCATAATACAATTACAAATTAATCTAATGAGAATGCCTCTGGTAGTTCAAATATTGATCAATGCAAGGAGACTGAAGATATGAAGGAAAATGGATTTACCAAATTCAACAATCAAAAAAGAAGATTCAGAGGTCCAAGTCCTACAAGGCAATCCTTCACAACCATGTCAAACTACTCTTTCTTTGGTTACTATTTTACTTGCAATAATTTTGGTCATGAGGCAATAGATTGTAGAAGGTTTCCTATGAAAATAAATAAATTTGTGAGCAAGAATTCCTTTGCACCTTTAGTTGATTTCAATATCATATGTTACAAGTGTAACAATTTTGGGCACAAAGCAAAGTTTTGTAGAAGTGATTTTCAAAAGCCTCCTAGACAAGAAAAGAAAGAGAATGTGGATATCTCTACTAGTTAGAAGGAATAACCTAAAAATAAATGGATGTCACACACCAAATTTTTGCTTGTAGTTACTTTTAACTTTTATGTTAAATATGTGTTTATCTAGGCATGAATGGATGATTTTACTACAATCGATGTTTAGATAAAATAATGATGCAATATGAATGTTTTCATTAAAGGATCAAATAATTGTGATGATTATTACTTTTGATTAATGATTATGATATCATGACTATTAATAGACTAACCATTGTGATGGATTTTTAATTTGAATGCAGGAACAATTTTTCCTCTCGGATGGAGAGGGAGAACATCACCAGAGAGAAGTGTATAGATATTGTGAATGAAGAATTATTTGCCATCTTGAGTCAAACACATGCTCACGTAGGTCTTGTGTCAAAACTCGGGTAAGTTGTTAAGTTCCTAGTGTTTTTGAAGAGTTAATCTTGTGTCATAAGTTGTGTGGTATTGTTCTAAGGTTATGTCAAAAACATACTCAACTTATGACTAGTCTCTGGCAATGGTCGAGAGGCAATATCATTAGTCAAGGTCTTCGTTCTTGCTAAGGTTTACTTTATTATTATTTAAATGTATTAAATATATGTAATCAATTTTTAATAAAGGCATTATTGATGTTGTAGTTGGAAAGGGCGGTTAGCTTACCTTAATACATGTTAATGGGAAGTGGAATGGAGTTCAATTTATTGTTTCCTCGTGTGGAGGCTTCATACCAATATAGTTGGCATTATTCTTGTCTTCCTTTATGGAAAAAGAAATAGCCATGTAACTATTGTTACATGGCATAAAGGAGGTAGTTTTTTGTTATAAAGAATCTCATTTCGTTGTTAGAAGGGAGGCGTGAGTGTTCAGGAGTGGGGAAAAAGATAGAGGTTTTTCGAGATTTTATGGTTTTTGTGGTGTCATCCATTGTGGTATTTAGCACTTGTGCATAGGAGATAGAAAGTGGAGTTTTGCAAAGGAACAAAAACATATTTCAAGTATGTTTATTATCTATTTTCTCTTTTTATATCATGGTAACAAAATATTATGCATAGAAAAATAAAGTTTATGCATATAAATATGTGTGTGCAAGAGAAAAAAAATTGGTTGAGTATACTTACCTATGAATAAAATCATTTCAAAAATTAATTGCTTCTACGTAGGACAACAAAGAAAATAAGTTTAAATATATGTATTGTTATATTGACAGTCTTATTATCGTGCTAGTAATCATTTACCCTACTAGTTTGAAATGAATAGAAATATTCTTATTTTTCCATAAACATAAATATCTAATCAATATATATATAAGCATGTATATTCTATTTTAGGTATATTTGTAAATATGTATAAAAAGCTTGATTCTTAGACTGGTTATTATGGCAGTGAGTAATCGAATTTTACTCAAAGCTTTTATTATGACATAGATTCCATATATATGCGTATTCTTGCAAAAAGAAATAGATAACATGATGTACCTTCATTTGTCTTATAAATTATCTTCTTGAATGAAGTCGAGAGAGAAAACATAGAAAAACCAAAAATTTATATAATAAAGTTACTTTGTTTTTTTTTTTTGATTGGTAATATGGTTATTTTATTAATTATTAAAAGAGAAGAATTTACAAAATAAGCATCCAGCCAACCGCAACAACCAGGCTACAGAACCCCAAAAAGCAAACAACCCAACCCCTAACACCCAACACCCTTACAATAAATGTGATTTCAAATCCTCCCATGGGTACCATCCCTAAACAAAAACTCTTAACCCATGCACTAGTTCGCAACATGACCCTGCCCACCACCCAAACAGACTACCATGCAAGCTAGTCAATTGTCATCAAGCCCATACCAAAATGTTGGGGAAGTAACTATGATGATCGCCTCTAGTCAACGATGATTCCAGCATGCAAAAAAACCAAAGGAATGCGCACCACGCATAGCCACCTTCACACGACCCATCCACCTGCACGCTTAAAGACCCAAAAATCACCACACCAACCCTGCAAACCAACCTACCATCCTACCAACGCATGATGAGCACCACCCCTACTCTGCAAATGTTTCTTCCTAGGAACCGTTTGTGGAACTCCCACCTCTGCCTGATCCGGTTCAAATTTGTGCCTTCTTAAAACCAATTTCAGATTCTCCCAAGCCACTTACATCTCCATCCTATATGCATCTTTGTCTAGCCTCCTACGCCACCTCATGAATGGGATGAATCCAAGCTCCTCGACATCCTCCATATCCTCGAAACCCTCTGAGATATCATATCCCACCCCCGGGACAGCCCAATCCAGAAAGGAATCCATTCCCAGAAGCAACTCCTTGTCGAAGAGCAAATCCATTACCCATCTAATAATCTTTAATTCCTCACTTAATTTCAGGCCCCACGAAAAAATCATTGAAGCGATGTCAACATTTATTCTTCCCCTATGCGTTGCTTCCATAAACAACCTTCCCAACGCTTCCAATACTGCTTCCACAACATCATCAAACAACCTCTTCAAAACAAATTTAAGTCTAAACTTTGTAACCAGACCAAAAAATTCCTTCTGCTGCAACTTGGTCTTAAAGGAATACATAGACTCCATCACGATACTGTAGCTTCCCCCAAGCACCTGACCACTTTGCAAAATCTGAATACACCTAGCCCGCCTAGCCTTCCATAAAAAGACCTCCCACATGAGCCAAGTACCAACAACTAAGCCTCGCCCACCAGTCACCATAAATGCAAATCTTTCATTGTCGCCAGCATTCAATAAGCAATCGCTTGAACACAGACGAAAAGACATTCCACATCACCCAAGGATGTTTTCCCCTTCCTTTAAAATTGGGCATCAAACTTTCGTACTTCAACCCTGACAGCATCTTGAATGCCTACAATCAGTCGTTATTTCCATGATTCACAAGGAATCATGAAACAAACATCTCTCCCACGGTTACTTGCATATGATTTATTAACGATATCAAAGTCATCTTGATGAATCACCATCCACCTCAAAAATTTACCCCTAGCTCCACATTCCTAAGATCTTCATATTGCGAATCACCTTCGTTGGCAAAGGAGACCGCCCAATTTGAAAGGTTGTCGGCTTCACAATTACCCATTCTTTGAATATGGCTTAACTTAAACTCTTCAAACCCTTCCAACACCTTTAAGATTGCCCTAATTAGACCCTGCAAATGCCACATAATTGCACCCCCATTTGCTATGGCTTGGATAATAATCATTGAATCTCATTCAAGGTGTAATTTGAACACACCCATAGATCGAGCTAACCCCACACCTATCAAAGTTGCTTTAGCTTCTGCAACATTATTAGTCCCATTGTCTAGCCTTTTAGCCCCAAAAGCCACAATATTGCCCTGCCAATCTCTAATTAAAGCACCAGCCCCTAAGGGACTTGGGTTGCCTTTAGAGGCCCCATCGAAATTCACCTTATGCCATCCAACGGTCAAACACTCCCAAATAAAATCCTTACATGCAAGTTTCTCGTCCATTGCCCCACTACGTTGGCCAGTTCTTATCTTAATTCTTGGCCATTCTCTTTGCATAATTTGATCTGCCATTGTATATGGAATCCTTAACCCCAAGGCCTGCGAAGCCACATTTCCAACAACCTCCCTAATTGTAGTTTCAATTCTACTTAACAGCCTCTTAGTATCCTCCTTTTTTCAAGAAAAAATCTCCTATTTCTCTCTTTCCAAATCTCCCAAACCAAAATAGATGGACTACAAATCCAAATACTTGATCAGACATATTTCCTATGGACAGAAGGCCAGCTCTCAAAAACTTCTTTAAGTGTCCTCTGGAGGGGACCATGCCACCTGAGTTTCCTTCTCAATTAATTCCAACATTCAGTAGCTACATCATAATGGAAGAGTAAATGGTCCACCATTTCTTCAACTTTATCACACATCACACACTTTGTTGGCCCTGCAAAACCAAGCCTTTTCCTTCTTTCCCCTGACAAAATCCTTCCTTTCACAGCAAGCCAAGCAAAGGTGCCAACTTTTTGTAAACAAACCTTGCTCCAACACAGGTTCTTGGCCCAAAAGATATCGCCCTCTCGCTGATCCAAAAGCTGATAACCGACTTTAACCAAATAACAACCATTTGAAGAGCCACACCACACCACTTTGTCCTCAACATTCGTCAAAAAAACCTTTATTTCCCAGAATATTGCCTTCATCCTTGTCATTTGCTGAAAATATAAACCTTCACCATCCACATTCTTCCACACCCATTCCCTACCAAAAATTCCCATTTTTGACTCCACATAATCCCACACCTTAACACCCCATTTTTGAATCATATTGTCTCTAATATCTTGCAAGTCGTCATTTTCCTTCAACGTTGGTTGCCCATCCTAGGAATTGTCCCATAAATTAGCCTTCATTCCATTCCCAAGCTGCCAAGATATGTGATTTGAAATGACATGCCTATAGGAAATAATGAAATTCCATATAGCAAACCCCTTAGGTGGGTTCTGAATGTTGAAAATCCTATGATTCTCAGCTGAATCCAAATACTTGGCCTTGAATATTTTAACCCAAAGGAGTTCTAGTCTCGAATACATATTCCAAACCAATTTAGCTTCGAGAGCTTCATTCATCACTTGCCAATTTCTCAAGCTCGCCTCGCCCTTTTCTTTTGATTGGCATATCTTTTCCCATGCTAAGAGAGGAACTTTATCCTATTCATTAGCACCATTCCAAAAAAAAAATCTCATACTCTGGCCAACAACATTTGCCACTTTCTTGGGGATTTTCAAACACATCATGGAATACACTGGGATTGTTGATACCACTGATTTCAACATTAAAATTCTTCCTGCAACTGTTAGCCACTTACTCTTCTACCCATCCAACCTTTTCAAACAAGCATCCACTAAATCTTTCCATATGTGAGACTTGCTAGCCCCCCCAAACAAGGGGATTCCAAGAAACTTACTGGGTAGAGACCCAGGCTTCATACCAAGAGGTATGCACACTTCCAATTGCTTTTGAATTGGAGTGTTGAAAAAGAAAATTTCATATTTGTGCCAGCTGATGCGCTACCCAGAAGATTTGCCATGGGCATCAAGTGTCTCCTTCATCACTTTAGCTTCATGAAAGGAAGCTTCACCAATCAAAAAGGTATTGTCAACAAATTGCAGATGCGAAAGAGGATCAATACCCTTTGCAATTTTGATCCCTTTCCAGTGCCCAATGCTACATTTCTTCAAAATTAGCCTCCCTAACACCTCAACCAAAATAATAAAAAGAAAGGGAGATATAGGGTTGCCTTGTCTTATCCCTTTACTTGAGTCAAAGAAACCTTGAGGACTCCCATTCACGAGAACAAAAAAATGTGGAGAGCATATGTAACTCTTGATCCAGACCACCCAATCCTTAGAGAACCCAAACTTATCAAGGACCTTCAACAAGAAATCTCTATTAACCTCAGCATAAGCTCTTTTTATGTCTAACTTGACCATCATTCTTTCAGATTTCACCAAGTGAACAAAGTGAATTGTTTCATGGGAAACAATTATGCCTTCAAAAATAGATTTGTTAGGAGAAAAACCACTTTGCTCCACAAAAATGATCGACTCCAAGACCTTTTTTAGTCTATTAGCAACAACCTTTGAAATAATTTTATAAATAGTGTTACACAAAGAAATCAGCCTAAAATCCTCAAAGGACTCGGTCACCTTCTTTTTAGCAATTAAGGCTATGAAAGTGTTATTGAAATCTTTGAGAACAAACCCATCCCTTTGCGATTCCTCAACCACCTCCCAAATATCAATTGCAAATATGTCCCACAATTTTTGAAAAAAAATTGTAGAAAAACCATCAGGCCTTGGGGCCTTATCACCACCCAGCCCAAAAACAACCTTCTTCACTTCACTGATAGTGATAGCCCCCATCAACATTTCATTCTGAGAGTCAGAAACACATGTAGGGATTATATCTAAGGTATTGGGGTCATAATGTGTCACATTTTGATCGACAGAAAAGGCCTTCATGAAATATTGAACCGCAACCTTATTAACCTCACCAACATTATTCCTCACAGTACCTGAAGCATCCTTTATTGAAAATATTTTATTGCAACACCTTTGCATCTTCGTCGAGTTATGAAAAAACTTTGTGTTTCGATCCCCATCTTTTAGCCAAGTCTCTCTAGATTTTTGCCGCCAATAAACCTCTTCCCTAGCTAGGGTTTCTAGATATTCTTTATTCAGGCATCTTTCAATAGAAATATCATCCTCATCCATCCCATTCTCAATAACTTTGGAATGCAAAATTTTCAGTTTCTCTTCCAACCTATACTTCTCTACAAAGATGTTTCTAAAAGACTCCCTATTCCACCATTTGAGTTGTTCCTTTAGAAATTATAGTTTTTTAAAAAAGATAAAAGCTTTGTTACCAGAGTAGGCCAATGCATTCTTCCACCAATTCTCCACCAAATCTTTAAAACCTGCATCTCGAAACCACATTGCTTCAAACTTAAAAGGGCATCGATCCAGAGTAATCTCATCTTGGATTCTCAGGCAGATTGGATAATGATCTGAACCAAACATAGGAACAATTTTTGCCTCACAACTCCAACTTTTAGAAGCCCAATTCCCAACCAAAAAGAAGCGATCCAACTTCTCAAAAATATTGAGAAAACCACTCCTACAATTGGTCCAAGTGAAATCCCCACTTTTAAAGGGAAGTTCGAACAAACCATTCCCAATGACAAAATCACTAAAATCTTGTTGTTTCTGACCAACCCAACAAACACCTCCCATTTTATCAAAAGGCCCCAGAACCGCATTGAAATCACCACCTAAAACAAACATCCTTTCCTCCCCATTACCCAAGATTGCATAAAAGTCATGCCAAAGATCTTTTTTCAAATTATTGATTCGGCCATACACATTTAAGACTAAGAAATTAACACCAAGCTGCTTGGATTTAATACTCAGCCATTGCCAGTACTTATCTTGTTGTGTGAGTTGAACCTCGACTACTGAGTCATTCCATAACACCCCAATTCCCCCTGAAGCACCCACCACTCCAGAAAGAACACAGTTCCATTTGCTAAAGCGTCTCTTAAACCAATCAAAATATTCTTCCTTGATTTTTGTTTCTTGAAATAGCACCAGATCTGGTCTCATTTGATCAAAGCATCTTGTGATCAAATGCACTTTTTCAAGGGCATTGCAGCCCCTGACATTCCACGAAAGGATTTTCATGGTTGTTGGGAAAAGGCATAGCCTTTTCCCTATCTCAAATTGCTCTGACCAACAACATTTCCAGCAAACTCCAACCTCATTTGATTGGTTTTAGGACCATGTCTCTTTTTTTCCCCAATATTCACCCTTGGATTGGACGCATCAGGCTGCTCGAGTGACCTCTTTTCCACTATTCTGACACATCCATTCAAGCCTAGCAAATCCTCTGCAACCTCCTCATCATCAAAGATCAAATTTGATTCAGAGTCTTCCATATTACCCCCACTATCTCTTGCTTCGTCAAACTAACTTTCAAGATTTCAAATGGGGGAAATTTGAATATCCTTAAAAATGACCTCGTCCTCCTCAGCCACTAGATTTTCCTCCTGAATTTTATCATTTTCCAGACCATCACACTTCTTACAAAATGGGTCAGCTTGGTTCTCAAAGTCATAAGGTTTCTCACCTTGATTATAGATAAGTCCAATATCATTGCCAATCGAGGGGAGGAAGGAAAAGGGTTCTTGACTAACAACTTCATTCTTCTCATGCATCCCCTCAATCTGCGAGAGGGAATTAGGGACTGGCACCAATACAGAATAGGGAAGACAATTTTCTTCTTCAAAAAGCCCAACACCATTGCTTTGAAGTTTATCTTTCGACACCAAAATTGTTGTCTCTACCACTAAGTTTTCATTATCTATTGACCCCACCTCCTTAGATTCTAGAACCAAATTTATTTTCAAAGCTGGCCCATTTTCAAAAATAGATTTTTGGGCCCCTTCCACATCTACAACACACCCTGGTTCCATTTTTGAGGATCGTTTTAGTTGTTCTCCCAAATAACCCCAAATCATTTGATTCCATTGGGTTTCTCCATCAATTGGTTATGATAGCCTAACCACCTCCTTTACTAAAGAGTTATGTGCTAAGTATTTCCCCTTTTCCAAGTTTGAGCTTGACCCCTCTATAATATTGTTCCCAAGTTTCCTTGTGCAAATCCCAAAATTCTCATCCACCTCCACCGATTGGCGTCATTCACCCTCACCAATTTTCAATTCCAGGATCTCCGATAAAGGCTGAATGGCTTGCCACAAAATGAAAATTCCTGGATACATGCTAAAATCCTGACTTATCCACCTTTTCCTTTGCCTTCACAAACACACCTAGCTTATTACCAATTTTTTTCAAAGTATCTTGACCCCAATACTCCTGTGGTAGGTTCTTGAGCTTAACCCAGATAGGCACTTCACTTGTAACAGCCGAGTTGGGATTGAAGTTCGAACTCCAATCCATAATCCCCCACCCATCCAACATGAAGGGACCAATATTCAATATCCAATCCTTGTCCCGCGCAATTTGACAAGTCACCAAATAAAACCCATTCTCTATATTTTTGAGACCGTAGGTTTTCCCCCAATGGGCATCACACCAAGCCCTAATTTTTGTGAATGCCAGCCATTTTCCTTCCCATTTCATGAAAAAATCATGTGCTTTCAAAAAATTTATAGAGTCGTTCCATTCTCTATCTCGTACCATTAACGACACAACCAAAGAATGATTAGAGTTTACCTTGCTAGAGCTCGCTAAGCCCGCATGGTTTTTAGGCCTCCAGAACTTTGCATGTATCTGGGAAATGTTCACCTTCTTTGTTAATGCCATTGAACGTAATCTTTCCTCGTTTTGAGAAACATTCCATTCTTTCCCATTAATTTTCTCTGAAAGCCCAACTCTTTCATTTTGAATACATAGAGCCTTCCATGCCCCAAAGGGACCCTTCCTTTTGTGTTGTTGCCCATTTCTGCCCCTTTGGTTGTTGAAAGGCCAACAATATTGAGCCTCTCCTCCATACTATAAACCATAGTGTCGCCCGAAACCCCAAGAGTTCCTATGGTCCTGTCGTTGCTCCGCCATTTTTTTGAAGCAACAATAATAAAGTTACTTTGTTGAAAAAGGATAAAACTCTTATTTATCTATATTTACAAGTTTTCAAAACCCTTCACTGATAGCCACATAATCACAAGTCAATAGTAGGAAGGTGTCATTAATTGAATGTACTATAACCTGCAAAAGAGTTAAAAAGTCTTATGCTATGAAGATTAGGAAAGTATTATACTCTTGAATTAATTATAAGGACATATGAACACGTGGTAGTAGTCAAGATCCATGAATTGTAAGTACGTAAAAGGGATGTTATTTGTCGGAAGTATATTTCAATGAATTTAGTTGTTTATTGATAATATAAATAAATACATGTTTGGTCTTAATTCTTTATAAAAAATTAGATGATCAGTCAAATGAGTCAACTATGTGATAAAGCATAGGATGAATGTCATATACAAGTCAAGTTAGAGGTGTGTGAACACATGACTACATTTCCCATGGAAGTGACTTTTATTTTAAAAACTTTGTCCAAAGTGATGCAAAATTCTCTTCTTACATTTAGTCGGTTCATATTGTTCCAGATTTCATAATCCATTTAGATTGGTCATAATTAATTAGAGGATTGTCTAAATTTGTATGGTCAATTGGGTTATGTAGGGAACATCACTAGGACTCAAATGGTATGAACTTTGTTGGTTTCCTTTATCTATATTCATGAATGGTAGAGCCACTTCCAGATGGAAGGTGTGCAAGGGACTGTCGATCTGTGGTTGGAGGAAAAGCACTCAAGAGATGTTATCCCTCTTGCAAATGACTCATTGAGACTTGTGAGATAGATGCAAAAGATTCAAATAATCATACTAGTGTAATTATAAATAATTTGCTTGAATGCAATGGTAGGGAAAAGAGTAGTGGTGGGAATTTAAATTCCCCTGTTGCAGAGGGTGAGAGAGAAGTAGATTATGAGGATGAATTGGATGGTAATATCCCCTTGTTTTTCCATGTTGTGGGTGGATGTCTCCGGTGGGAGCAACTGGGGGTTCTTGGTAGCTAGTTTAAAGGAAATGGAGTGGCAACAAATTGCATCTATGTGGTTGTTGTTGTTGGGAGTCTTTCTCTTGCTCAATTGACTTCTTTTCTACTTGCAGGAGGTTGGTTGTGTCATAGATTTAGTTGTTTGATGTGGGGTGAGGTGAGCTTTCACTTCTCCTAATATCCAGTGTGCCCTGTGATGGTGTGGTTGTGGCTTCCTTTGTTGCCTTCTACTATGTGGGCCTTCTATGGTGGTTTTCTTGTTGGTTGGAGACCTCTGGTTTTTCCCCTTGGGGGTGGTTGGGGGCCTGAATCCCCTATTTTTTATTCTCTTATGTGTAGGGGTTTCTAAGGTTTTCCCCTAAAAAATGTTCTCTTTGTTCCCATGTGAGAATTTGTTGGATAAACCTCTCTAAGGGAGCTTTTGTTACCTTGCTTTCTATTTCGATGTTGATGATTGGGTTGAGTTCAAAGATTTTTTTTATGTCCCAGATGTGTTTTGAGCTAAAGGGAGTGTTTATTGCCCATGTGTCTAGTTTGGTGTTTTTGGCTATGCTAAGCTTAAAGATTACTTTGTTTTCCTAATTAAAAGTGTTATTTATAAGAGTCTTTATTTCCCTTTCTTCCGCTGTGTTTTCTCTCATCCTACTTCCTCAGAATGTGTCTCCTTTATAGGTGGAGATCCCTCCTTTTGAGAGGGAGTTGGCAATGGTTGGTGCGGTTGAGAGTTTTATGTTGTTGGTCTCCTTGGGTGTGGTGGTTTCCCTTATTTTTATCATTTTTATTCTAGCTAGGTTGTACTCAATGATCATCCTAAAGACCTAGGTGCATGTGTTTCATATGGATGCCAAGTTTTCCCTCTTTGTAGGAGTCTTTTCTCTCTTCTTAGTTCTATAATTGGTGTCTCCTATTAAGGTGGAGACCTCTCTTTTTGAGGTGGAGATGTGTTCTATGAGTGTGGTGGGTTGCTCTCACTTCTTTAGATAGCTTTCTCTCTTGTAACTCCATTTGAGGTGGAGGCCACTCCTATTAAGGTGGAGTTTCAGTTTGCAGGAGTTTCATGGCTATTGTGGAAAGGGTTTGCTTGGTGTCTTCTCCTATAGAGGTGGAGTGCCAAGTTGGGTGATGTGTTTTTTTGCACCACCATTATTGTTTTTCATGGCTCAAAAATTATCTTTCTGAGTGGATGGTTTGTTGTGGTCTGGCTATCTTAGGTAGTGTCTTTGGTCAAATAGGGTTTTTGGTCCCTAATGGGTCCAGTTATTAGTTTATTTTATGTTACTTTCATGCATACTTTTATACAGTCTTAAATATATCTTCTAGACAATACTCCTATATTATACTATATTTTCATACTTATTATGCAGACTTGAACCTAAATCATAATGATGGAAATATGGTTATGACATAATAGTATTGCATGGTTTCTATGTGAGTGTGCATGAAATGTGGATGGAATTCTATGTTTTAATTATGGTATTTAGTCTTGTGTACATGCTTTTTGAATTAACCTTTTTGCAGCCAAGGAGGAACTATAGCACGTAGCAATTGGAAGTTGAACTCGCAGCAAATGGAAGACTAGGACAACAAAACAGGGGAGTTCCAGATTAAGCTAAATGTGATAATTATTGTTTAAAGACATTTGATGGAGATTGAACGTGCATCATTATAATAAGTTAATAAGCACTAGAAAAGAAAAACTCCTTTACTCATAGGATTTTGACAAATGTTTTATGTGTTTTACATGCAATCTTGTTTTACAAAGTTTCAGTTCTAGTAGGATTCTTCTTTCTTTTCAGCTATGGTTTGAACAATTCAATCTTAACTATACGCTTTGATATATAGGAGTGTAAGTAGATGATTATATTTAGTTTTTACTTAGAATAAGACTCCCTCGAGCTTGTATATAGCTGATGGTTGAGTCCTTAGATAAGTTAGTTGGTTTTTCAGTCTTTCATTATCAATTATTTTTAGTTTCAAGACATGATGGATATTCAAAATGATTTTCATTGAATATAGTATGTGAAGAAGATCATATGTAATCTTTCATGATATGCAATGAATGAAGTCAATTCCGCATGGATGAGTAGAATATGTTAGTTAGATTTGGTTCCAGTTAAGTGAGAGCAACCACTTGAGTAAGCCACTCAAGGTGACTATTCTTCACTTAATTTTCTAGATGGTTATCTTTGTTTAAATAGTTGTTTTTTGTTTATTACTACATGAACTACATGCAATTTAAACTAGAATCTCATAATTTATTTATTAGTAATGAAATGTTCATGAAAATGCATGTAACAGTTAACCAGTAGTACTCCAGAGGTTAAGTTAGCTGAGTTGTTAGTTTTGATCAGTTTTGAGTTGATTCAATGATAGTTTAAGTTGTAGGTACCCGTAACCATTATTTCTTATTTGTTTCTTTCACCATTATGAAATTCTATAATTGTTAGCAAGTAGAACATCTTGAATAGGATAAATTAGGTATTCTTGAGTCTTTGAAGGCATATAAAATTTTGCACCATCACAAGTTTACAAACCTTGGGTTGAAATTTTAATGTAGTCTTTGCAATGTTGAACGGACTGTTTAGTCAAATAAACCTTTGAATTGTGTAGGCTCTACCAAGTTTATAATGCATTAGTTTAGAGTCTACATTTTTGGTGCTATTGTCAGGGATGGTGCTATCTTCATAGAATCATTTTCTAAAGCTTTCATAGTTTACATTTTGTTCTCAAAATTAGGATTGTTATACTTAATATTTTCCAACACTAGAAGATACACTAACATTGTGAATGACTGTTGCTATCTAAATCCATATTTCATGTATGCAAAGGTAGAGAGATTCTTTGGGAAAATTTCTTCCTTCTACATACCAACAAGCCATAGCAAAAATTGGTGAACCTAGTACTCAGAGCAAGGGTAATACTGAAGAAGAAATTTCCCTATCACCAACATCTACTACACTTACAGAGGGAACATACCACACCATGGGTGATGCAACGAATGATGATCCTAAACGTGCAACATTTGAGCTCCCAATCACTAACCAGGAAAGGGTTGCAGTCTTGAAGAACATCCCTCCTTCAGCCTTACCAGTCTTTTATGGGTTAATGACTAAGGACCCAAATACATTTTTGTTTGAATTTGATGTCTTGTGCAAAATTTATGACTATGCTTCTGATGCTCATAGGCTCAAATTCTTCCTTTCCACTCTAAAAGATGCAACCTTGAGATGTCTCATGGGATTAGGCCAGGATGTTGTTCCTAATTGGGACACCATGAAGACATTGTTCTTGGAGAAGTACCAAGACTGTTATAGGGGACCTGATAGGAGGAAAGATGACATTTTTAAAATGTCACAGAAGGAGGATGAACCACTAGAAGACTATGTGGAGAGATTTTGATTTTTCTTAAAGAAAAACCCACAAAATAAGTTGTCTAAAGAGTCCCTCAAGTTGGTATTTTTGAGGGGATTCAATGATGACTATATGGATGCCCTCAACCTCATTGGACAAGGAAATATTTCTTAGATACCATTTCAATACATTTTTAAGGTCTGTAGAAATTATTCTAGGACTTTCACTAAAAGACCAAGAGGATATAGGACATCCACTATGGGAAAACCATCTACAAGGGTTTCAAAGATAGAATTGAGCAACATGTCCAACATGAAGGAGGAAATTATCAACCAATTAGCAACTTAGTTCAATATTCTCCACATCAAGAAGAAGAAGGAGGAAGTTGAAGCCATGCTCATTGAATATTGTCCAAGTTGTAGGCAAAAGAAAGCAAACTATAAATACAAAAGGGTGGCTAGCATCCAACAAGATAAAGTTGAAAAAACTGATTTCCAACCACTTGAAGGAGAGGATGGAAAACTCTTTTATACATATCAAAGAAGGCCATGGAAATAGAGACAAGGTATTTCACAAGACCCTCTTAGATTCATATCATCCTTTCCCATTGGAAATCCGAACTTTTCTGCTTGGAATTCGCAGCCCTTGCCAACAAACCAAAATCCATGGAAAAATCCTCAACAATGGCCTCAGCCCCAACAAAATTGGAACCAACAGCAGCCAAATCTTTGGCAACCATTTTTTTTCCAAGGTTCCAATTATAATCTCCGATGGCCAGCACAACAAAATCAATGGTAGCCTCAATGGAAAAAAGGTCAACAATGACAATAACAAAACATGAACTATCAGTAGCCTATGCTTCCACCTCAACAACAAAAACAAGATATTATGCCTCCATGAAATCCTACATCCCAGCCACCCAAGCTACCACAAATACTTTCCCAATTTGCACCTAATCCTAACAACAAGCCTATTTAGCAGGATTATACTGACGAAGCTATGCAATACCCCACTTATGGGGTAGAGGTGAGTGATGTCCACCTTAGATTAGGAAAACAATTTGTTGGACCTTCATCCCCCCAAATTACTGAGATAGAGGATGAAACACTTATAGTTGAAGCTTCAGACAAAACACCTTTGGAACCTATGTCAAATCGGGTACACCAAACCACCTCAATTCCAAAGCCTCCTTTTCCTAAATGCTTATCTATTCAAAAGAATCACAAACAGGCTAAGACATACCTCTTAAGTCAATTAAAAGATGTGAGCATCAAGATCCCACTCATCCAAGTTATCAAGGACATTCATATTTATACTAAAACTATCAGGGACCTATGTCTTAAGAAACCAGGAAGGGAAAAGGATCCTCAAACAATCCATGTCCTTGGAAACCTTGCAGATATCATGTTAGGGAACATAACTGTCCCTAAGTACACATACCCTGGTAGTCCAGTAGTGGAAATCAAGATTAATGGGACCCTTATTTAGAATACTTTGATAGAATTGGGGGAAAAAATCAATGTTATGACTAAAGATACAATCAGTTACTTCAATTAGCCAACCTCAGACCTACACAAACTATTTTACAACTGGTTGATAGGTCAACAGTTAAGCCTGAAGGAATCATTGAAGATTTAGTTATTGCATTTGATTCTTGGGAATATCCTGTTGATTTCATAGTTTTACAACCAAATGTTAATCTTGCAGGATACCCACTCATCCTAGGTAGACCATGGTTAGCTATAGATGACACATTGATAGGTTGTAGGTCTAGCAATATTATAATATCCAATGGGACAGTGACCAAGAAATTGGTCCTCTATCCTCCAACCCAACCTTATGTTGTCTTGAGAAAACTATCTAGTCTGGATGAGGAAGATAACTATTCTCTGCAGCCATTGATGACCATAGAACGCAACCCTTTATTGGATGATAAAGATGAAGATGAGCTCATTGCTCATGTAATCTAGAATGAATGTGGCAAGAGCCCACAACAACAGGACTATCTCACATGCCTACAAGACCCCTTGCAAAGTATTATACCCACCAATTCCTCAGAAAAAATATCTTAGATCTTTCATTCCTTAGTACCACAACACTGTGTACCAATTATTCCAAGCCTCAACCTCTCCTCTATGCAAGAATCATCCAAGGAATTAGAAGTCATTCTAGGAAAAAAGGTTGAACATAAATAATGCCTTGACTGAAGAACAACAAAATTACCTGCACATAGTGTTGCAGGCACACTCAACAACATATGCATGGGATTACCATGATATGAAAGGCATAGATCCCAGATTATGTATGCACATGATTTATATCAATGATGGTTATAGACCCATTCGACAACCTTAGAGATGTATGAACCCTGCTTTGAGAGACATAGTCAAAGCTGAACTTCAAAAACTCCTTGATGCAGGTTTTATCTATCCAATATCTAATAGTGAATGGGTCTCACCTTTGGTAATTGTTCCTAAGAAAGGTGGAAAATGGAGAGCTTGTGTAGATTACAGGGAACTGAATATGACCACTAGGAAAGACCACTTTCCATTTCCCTTCATAGATCAAGTAGTTGATTCCTTAGCTAAGAAAAAGTGTTTTTTATTCTTGGACAGTTCCAATGGCTACAATCAGATAAAAATTGCTCCAAAATATCAATACAAAACTACTTTCACATGTCCTTGGGTTACTTATGCCTACTTTGTCCTGTCATTTGGTTTATGCAATGCTCCAACAGTTTTTCAGAGGGCAGTGCTCAACATCTTTTATGATTATGCTCGTGACTATATGGATGATTTCACCACATATGGAGAGACTTATGAGGAATCCCTCAACAATCTGGAAATGGTAATGAAAATATGTAAAGAACACAACCTATCACTCAACAATGAAAAGTGATTTATGATGATGACACAAGGCATTATATTAGGGCACTTTATATCCAGTGTAGGGATTCAAGTTGATCCCCATAAAATATAAGTTATTTCTACATTACCTATTCTACATAAGTAAAGAGATATCAAAAGTTTCCTTGGTTTTGCAAGCTACTACAAGAGGTTTATTAAAGACTTCAGTAAGATTGTTGAACCATTATTTTTTTTGTTGAGCAGAGACATTGAATTTGAATGGACATTAGAATGCCAAAACTCATTTCAAGAACTAAAAAAAGCCTTGACTCAAGCACCTATTTTAAGGGGCCCTAATTGGACCCTACCATTTCATATCCATTAAGTTTTACTACTGGAGTAGTTTTGGGTCAGAAAGAGGGTAACAAAGAATATGCAATATACTACATCAACAAGAATCTTCAAGGAGCAGAGTTGAACAATACTGTTATAGAAAAGGAGATGTTGGTAGCAGTATATGCCATCAATAAATTCAAGCATTACATTACTAGTTATTAAGTTTTTATTCATACAAACCACACTGCTATCAGATACCTTATTAGAAAACCTATAGTAGGTGGCAGATTGGTCAGATGGTTGCTCCTTCTACAAGAATTTGACATTACCATAGTGGACAAACCTGGTAAAGAAAATGTAAGATCTTTTATTGAGATTTCCAACACGATCGACTAAAGGAGTGGTGGATGATTCATTTCCAGATGAACATCTATTTTCTCTAAATGTACATATACCCTGGTATGTTGATATTGATAATTATTTAGAAACAAGGAAGATTCCACCACATTTTTCTCCAAGGGAAAAGAGACAGTTGGTACATAAAAAATTTCCATACTCTTGGATATCAGGCTATCTATTTTATAGTGGCCCTGACAACATCATGAGATGGTGCATAAAGGGAAGATGAAATATTTGATATTATGAAGGCTTTCCATGATGAGCCATGTGGAGGTCAATTTGCAGAAAAAAGAATAACATTTAAGATCCTCACCATTGGTTATTATTGGCCAACTTTGCACAAGAATTTTGTTAAATACACAAGGAGTTGTGATAGGTGCCAAAGGATGGGTAAACCAACAAGAAGTGATGAAATTCCATTGCAGCCTTAGCTAACACTGGCTTCTTTTGATAAATGGGGTCTAGACTTTATTGGACCAATCTCATCTACTTCCAGCAACAAGGAATACATACTTGTTTGCACTGATTACTTGACTAAGTGGGTAGAAGTAAAGGCCTTACAATTTTCCAGAAATGGCAATGTAGCTAAATTATTGTATGAGGATATATTTACTAGGTATGGAGTACTAGAGAAATAGTTAGTGATCAAGGTCCACAGTTTACTTATGACCTCATCACCAAATTGGTTGAAGAATACCAGATTAGACATAAGAAGTCAACACCTTACCACCCTCAAGCTAATGGTCAGGTGGAAGTCAGTAATAGAGAAATTGAAAGTATTCTCACCAAGATAGTGTAGATACATAGAAAATATTGGGTTGCAAGGTTACCAGAAGTAGTATGGGCATATAGAGCAACATGGAAAACAATAATTGGTTTTACATCCTATGAGCTAGTGTATGGTAAAATAATAGTCCTTCCAATTGAGTTTGAATATAAAACATTAAGGACAATAGTGGAATTGGAAATGGACCTAACAAAAGCTCAAAAGGAAAGGCTGCATAATTTAAATGGGTTGGATGAAATTAGGAAGAAAGCAATCCATCACATTGAGTTAGTACAACAACAAAGGATGAAGTGGCATGACCAGTATATCAAAACAAAAGAGTTTAATGTAGGAGATTGGGCATTGTTATATGATTCAAGGTATAAAGACTTCAAAGGGAAACTCCAATCCAGATGGTTGGGACCCTATGAAATCAGTCGAGTCTATCCTAATGGGGCAATTAATTTGCACACCATTGATGCAGTCAGATTCTCACTTCTGGTTAATGGCCACATATTGAAATTGTACAAGAAACCGACATAGAAAGATGATTTTATTTTCTCCCTATTTCAACAATATGGTGCTCGTAGTGATCCAGATACAAGTTCAGACACACAAAGTGATATTTCAACAACACATGATATATCAGGAACTTCAAGTGACCCAGTCATTGAGCTACATAGTTCAATCCCTAAGATCACTCAAGATTAATTTCTCATGTTATCTCACAAGCACACAGTTGACACAATTATAATGATGTTTATATTTTCTTCAAAGGGACCTATTTTTATTTACACATTCCGAGAGGGTCTTGATGCCATAGGGACCTATAGCTTAATAGTTATCAACATTCAAAATGGATCCTCTTACTGCAAGTACCCGTAGTATCGTCTAGCAAAAGTAAAGAAAAATTCAAATCACTTAACACCTCATTAATTGCAAGTTCACACACATTTCACCTCAAAATACTCACATGCAATATCCATCTCTTCATAGTAAGTACTCGCAACACGATTTTATAATTTCCAACTTCCAAATCAAAATTCAAATGTTCAAGTTGTCACATCACCAACTGCTAAATGTCTAATCCATCCCATCAATTTGCATTTGCCACCTTAAAATTCATTAGATTACAATTATTTTCTATCACATCAAATAAAAAACTAGATACATGCTTTTCAGTTTACATGTACGGCGATCAATTATCTCTTTCGGTTGGTACTCAAGGTACGATATCATAATTACCATAGCTTTCTTTAAAATTTAATTATATCTTTCATATTAATTCATGCATGCGAACTATTCACACAATTAATTTCCATTATTTTTAATTTTACCATTTCCCACTCACAAACATGAAATGAGGTCACTTCAGCAATTAAGTTGGGGGAGGGTACAACTCAGCCAGTTTTTTCAAAATTCACCACCCAAATCAAATGCAATAGATAGATGCACCATGCAAAACCCTCCTAAATTATACCTAATGATATCTCCAATTGCCAAATTTAAAATCCAAATAATTTGAGCTAAGTCCAAACCAGAGTCAAACCTAGGACCTACTTGTGAGCTCAAATTGAGTAGACACTAAGAAGGGGAGTTGTAGTTATGGTATGGTAGTAAAAGTATATGAGGAAACAACATGAAGGAGAAGGGTTTTGAAGGTGGTGGAGTGAATTGAGCTAAATTTTCAAGACTGAATTGAACACATTAAGTAGAGAAGAGTAAGTCATAATGAGAGGTGATGTCATTAGAAGGGAGCCATCGGCTCATAAGCAAATTCTGGAAGATGCAATGGTTGTACCTATTTTTACCAGGGTCGTCTGGCTTAATTATTTCTTGAAATTAACAAAATTTAAAGATGATATGATAAGAAGGTTTACAATTAAGCTTGAGCATGATGAAGCAATGGTGAAGGGACTATCAGTGGATGCATCTAAGGTTGGCATAGCACAAGTTATTGGGTTGCCTAGAACTGGGGCAGGGTTTCCAACACATGTTGATGTAGTTGCAGCCAGAGAGGAATTATGTGAACAAGGAGAGAATTTGGAAACGTCTTCATAAGGTACAAAGAGAGTCTCTCTTCCCTGGTTATGGGATAATTTTTCTTCCTACATTGTTAGATATCTCATCTGTGATGGTAGGAAAAGTCTCTTATATACAATACATTTTAAATTACTCAATCAGCTTCGACACAATAAGTTGGTAAATGTGCCAAAATTTCTTTATAATTTGTTGAAAAGGGTGGCATTAGAGTATTAAATAAAATGAAATGCCACTTCCTTATCACACCACTATTTGATTGCTTTATTGGTAAAAAGAAGTTTGAGGATTTAGTACCCACAAGTAAATTGGGAAGATTTTAAGGAGTGTACAAATATTAATAGTTTGTTGGATACACCCATGGTACCTAAGAATGTAGAACCCCAAGATGAACTTGTAAGATAAAGCCCTCATGTATCACCTATGTCTTCACCTACCCATATCCAAGGTGAGCATGAGGAACATAATGAGCTAGAGTCTAAGTCACATGTAATTGAGGAAATTCCATCTTCAAAATTACAAAGACCCAAGAGTAGGAGAGGCGATACATCCACATCCTCCACAACTTCTAAAACAAGAGAGAAGAAGGATGTTCAATAGAAGAAGAAGGATACTCAAAAGAAGAAAGAGGATGTTCCAAAGAAGAAGAAGAGTGTTCAAAAGGAAAATAAGAATGTTGAGAAGGAGACACCTACACCTAGACGTTCAAGTAGATTAAAGAGACAAGGTGTCATGAGGGGAAATATAGAGAAACCTGAAGAAGATGAAAGGAGAAAAGAACAACATGAGGAAGATGTCACATTAATATATACTGACTTTGAAGGAAAGGGAGATATCCCTGGAAATGTAAACATACCAATGAAAAGGAAGAGCTATATGTTAAAAAATTCTGATTCAAAATCAAAATATGTGTTTATTGCTAAGAAAACACAAAAGGAAACCCTAGATAGTTTTACCTGTGAGGACTATGAAGGGGGAGGTAATGAGTAGTTTGTGGATACAAAGGAGATGTATATAGAGGAAAGAGATGTTAGGAAGGAGCTCCAAGAAGCCTTGGATAGAATCAAACACTTGGAAGAGTTAGTAAAAAGCTATGAACAAAAGGACAAGGAGAGGGAAACAAAGATATAAAAAATGGAGGAGAAATTGCAAACGTATGACCACGGTAATAAGCTTGATTTATTGGCACAATTGGACATAACTAAGATTGGGGATAGATAATTGGTTGTACCAGATCAAAAACCTCCATCCATCAGAACTCAAACTCACCATGCCACCTTGTCACTTGGTCATCAGTTATGGAGAGTGATTGATGAGTTTTCACATGAAAATGAAAAATGGAAGAAGGAAAAAGAAATTTTGATTGAAGAGCATTCAAAAGAATTGGAAAAGAAAGACATGGAGTTAAGCAGATCAACAATTAGGTTGGAGGAAATGGCAAATAAAGCTATGTAGATCATCAGATGTAGAGCTCTAGCAAGGACATATACATTGTTTTTATAGGAAATATTTCTATGTTTTCAATTCAATAGGCTAATTAGTAAACAATCAGTTGGTATGAGTAGAATTTTTGAGTTTCTTATTAATTTTGTTGATTCTACACCTGAGGAGCAAGATCAATTGTGTGAATATTATTTACACAATTATGTGGTGCTAGATGAGACAAAGTGGAATCCTCTAATGTTTGTAGGGGATCTTCAGGTAAGGGCACTCACATCCTATTATAGAAACAAACAACTAAGGGGGGAAATCATGGAAGAATATGAGGAGAGGGAGAAATCAATTTCTCTCCCCATAAGGAAAGAATCTAAAAACCCTGATGCAGTTATTGATGAATGGTTGAAACTCATTGATCATAAGGGTGTGGGCAAGAAAATCATGAAACTCGGGAAAGCAAATCATGAAAGAATGCATACATTAGATGTAGGTTTGTGACAACAATGCTACAGTTACATGCAAAGAAGATGGAACAACTTAACTTAGGAATTACAGAGAAAGGAACCTCATTCCATGTATAATTTCACCACCATGCTTTAAAGGGTACACAGGTATATGACAATTGGTGTTGACAAAGGAATTTACTAGGTGCCACTCACATTTCACCCACCTATGTTTCTCTATCTAGTTCCATATTGGATTGGGGAGAAAGGTGAGGAATGTGAGAGCTAGGAATATTAGAATAAGAAAACTTGTAGAATACAAAGGTTTTTACTTGAAATAGACCCAGTGAGTTGATGCTATTATGGACCCGAGGAAGATTAATTTGCAGTATGATCAGTAACCCTAGTGTTTTGCTTGGGGACAAGCAAAAGTCTAGTTGAGGGGAATGATGGGTCTAGTTACTAGCTTATTTTTTGTTACTTTCATGCATACTTTCAGACACTTCTAGATATATCTTCCAGACAATACTCCTATATTATACTATCTTATCATACTTATTATGCAAAATTGAACCTAAATCATAATGATGGAAATATGGTCATGAAATAATAGTATTGCATGGTTTTTATGTGAGTGCATGAAATGTGGATGGAATTCTATGTTTTAATTATGGTAGTTAATATTGTGTACATTCTTTGTGAATTAACCTTTTTGCAGCCAAGGAGGAATTGTAGCACGTAGCAATTAGAAGCTGAACCCGCAACAAAAGGAATACTAGGACAACAAAATAGGGGAGTTCTAGATTAATTTGAATGCGATAATTACTATTTAAAGACACTCAATGGAGATTGAGCATGCATCATTATGACAATTTAATAGGCATTTTAAAAGAAGGATTCCTTTACTGATATGATCTTGACAAATGTTTTGTGTGTTTTACATGCAATCCTATTTTACAAAGTTTCATTTCTATTAGGATTCTTCTTTCTTTTCAGTCATGGTTTGAACAATTCAATCTTAACTATACACCCTGATATCTAAGAGTGGAAGTTAATTATTATAGTTAGTTGTTGCTTAGAATAAGACTCCCTCGAGCTTGTATATAGCTGATGGTTCAGTCCTAAGATAAGTTGGTTGGTTTTCCAGTCTTTCATTATCAGTTATTTTCAATTTCAAGACATAATGGATATTAAAAATGATCTTCATTGAATACAATATGTGAAGAAGATATTATGCAATCTTTCATGATATGCAATGAATGAAGTCAATTTCACATGGATGTGTAGAATCTTTTAGTTAGATTTCGTTCTAGTTAAGTGAGAACAACCACTTGAGTAGGACACTCAAGGTAACTATTCTTCACTTCATTTTCTAGTTGTTTATCTTTGTTTAAATAGCTATTTTTTGTTTATCATTACTTCATGAGCTACGTGCAAGTTAAACTAGAATCTCATACTTTGTTTATTGGTCATGAAATGTTCATGAACATGCATGTAATGGTTAACTAGTAGTACTTCAAAGGTTAAGTTAGTTGAGTTGTTACTTTTGATCAGTTTTGAGTTGATTCAGTGATATCTTATTAGTAGCAGTTCAGTTACAATTTAAGCTGTAAGTACCCGTAGCCATTAGCTCTAATTTATTTCTTTCATCGTTATGCAATTCTATAATTTTTAGCAAGAAGAACATTATGAATAGGATAACTTAGGTAGTTTTGAGTCTCTGAAGGCATATACAATGCTACACCATCACAAGTTAACAAACCTTGGGTTGATATTTTAATGTAGTCTTTGCAATATTTAGTGGATTGTTCAATCAGATAAAAATCTGAATAGTGTAGGCTCTACCAAGTTTACAATACACTATTTTAGACTCTATAGTCCCTACAAAGCCTATTTGTTAAGGGGTCTTGCTTCCCTTTGTAACCTTTTCATTGCAATCTTGGATAGTCTTGTTTATATAATGAAGGACTATTGTTGTTAGGCTGGTGGTTGTTTGTGTTTAATATTTTAGTAGCATCCTTTGCTTTGTCAAGGTTGCGGGTCCCTTCAAAACCTTCTTATAAGGGTTTCAGGTCCCTCCAAAACCTATTTTTACCCATTATTCAAAAAAAATTGCTTTGATGCAATGTATGTATGTAATTTGAAAGAAAAATATTGTCATAATTTCATTGTTGTAATGTTGCACTACAAATTCAATTATACTTTGTAATGATAGTAATTTCCATTTTAATATTAGTTATGTAAAATAAGTGAAATATGGAAGACAAGATTTCTTATGATTTTATCATGCAGCCATTTACTTTCTTGTTAATTAATAAGTAATTCAATTTATGATGGTTGATGTAATTACATATGGTACTAGAGCTACCAAGTTCAACACATGGACCTAGAAGCTCACTACAAGAAATTTCCTCAAACATTTAATAGATTGGGTAATGTTTGAAAGTGTTCTTATGCAAGAATGATAGGAAAAAGAACATGAAAAATTTATCAAAAATCTATACCTAAGAACTTACCTAGCATAGTGGTCAAGAAAGAACCATCTCTAGAGGTAAAAATCCATGAGGATTTCAACTGCTCAAGAAGTGCATGTCTTGCCAATTTTGAAACCCTTGCCAATGCTCTTACGCACATTCAATTGGAAAGGAAGCAACAAGTAAATACAATGAAGAATTCCATAGTCCCCACTCCCTTTGCTAAACCAAGTAAACCATCTGCCCATCATGATATGTCATTCAAATGTGGTCATGATGCACCTACAGTAGGAAAGGAGGTGATGGTAGAGTACCTGTGAGTACACCCACCCTCCAAATTTGTCTCGATAGACTCTAATGGGGAAGAGGAACCTGAAGAAATACCTTTGTCTAATAGTGACATGTAGTCTCATAAAAATATAAATTTTATAGTAAATAAGGATGTACTGTTATCTACTAAATAAAATATAATCAAATTTTGCTACTTTTTTGTAAAATCTACATATTTAAATAGATATTGTTATAAATGACGATTTGGTTTAGTGCAATGTTAAAATTTAGAAGATCTAATTAAACACTTAAAATGAACACCAAGTGTGAGAAATTACCTCAACTTGGTGTGAACTCGAGTTAACCCTAGAGGAAGTCGGGAGGTGTCAAAATCCTTCTAAAAATTTGATGGTCAAATTGGATGAAATTCTAACCATTTTAAACAAAAGTAAGGAAAGGCTTGGTAATATAGAACAAGAAGCGAGGGGTCAAAGAAAACCTAAAGGAGACAATGATGCATCACTTGATAATGGGGTGATGAAAATAGGCACACAATCAAAACATGAGGTGAATGAAGGGAAAACAATGTTAAAACTAGAACTCATGATGAAAGGAAGAATCAACTTGCTCTTGAGTTGTCAAGGGATATGAAGAAGGTAACACCACCCAAGTTCGATGGGACAGTAATTGGTGATGTTGTGAAAGCTTGGGTGATATAAATGGAGTACTTTGAGACCAAAAACTATTCAAAGATAACTAAGGTAGTATGGGGTGCCTATTAGCTAGTGGGAGAAGCATCCACATGGTGGATGAATAAGAAAATGGACCTAGGGTTAAGCTCCTCAAAGGTGGTTACCTCAAATCTTCTTTGACCAAAAGCTAATAGATTTTCAAAATTTTATTCAAGGAGACATGTCTATGGTAGAATACTGGGATAAGTTTACATGTCTTTTAAAGTATGTGCCCCTATACCAAAAATATGAAAGGTTTAGAATTATGAAATTCATCATGGGACTAAGAACTATGGATTAAGTGTTCGAAAAGGCTATAAAGCAAGAAAAAAAACTAAAGTCAATCTTCATTTATCATGAAAATAATAGCAAAAAGTTTAATTGGTCACAATATTCTCAATCATTTAAGAAAAGAAATGACAAGTAGGAAGCGAGAAGGAAAAAGGACAAAGGATTCAAAAATAATCGAAATGAGTCTAGGAATGAAAATAAAAATAACAATTTCAAGAGAAACACTGATAGTTTTGGTAAACCTTCAAAAAAGTGAGGACCTCCTAGAAGATGTTTCTCTTTTGCAGGTGATCACTATGCAAACCAGTGCCCAAACAAGAACCAATGAGTTCAACAACAAGGAAATCTTTTACCTACCCAACAAGTAGCCTTCCAACAAAGGATTCATGCAGCCTTAGACAATCATCAAATGAAGTACCAGATTACTCCCAGAGAGACAATTTATTTGGAGTTCTCATTTCTATGATAATTGGTACTGGTGCAAAAAAACTTTTATTTCACCAAGGGTATTAAGTCAATTTCCTAGAAGAGCTGGATATATGGCTAAACCCTGGTTAGTTGAATATGCTAACCGGACAAAAGCTTAGGTAGAGCAATGCCTGTTTGAAGCAAGAGTTGATCTCCTAAGTTTCTCAACTGAAGTGAATCTATGTGTAGCCCCTCTCTATGATGTTGTCCTAGGATAAATTGGTTATGGAAGCATAAGGCCAAGGTGGAAATTTTGACAAAAATAGTAGAGTTTCTAGACAACTTAGGAAACAAGGTCTTCCTTCAAGGAACTCAAGGATAAGTCAAGTTTAGATAGGTCTCTTCCATATAACTTAAGAGGGATAAATGGAAAGGATGTTAACTCTTTACAATCAAAATGGAGAAGTTAGAAGAAATCAAAGAGCTTACCATTATAGATGATTTGATTTATTGTGAATCTTAGAAGCTCCATGGGATTGAAGAATAAGATATTCATGATCAAAGAAAACCCTTTGTAGAGAACTATCCCTTCCTTTGAGATTTTTAGGATGTATTTCTAGATGAACTCCCTAAGTTACCCTTGAAAAGAGATTCCAATTTTTCTATTGACATAATTCTTGGTTTTGAACCAATATCAAAAGCACCATACCGTATGACCACCACGAAGTTGTTGGAACTAAAGGCTCAATTGCATGAAAGGTTTAATTAGACCCAGTGTTTCACCTTGGGGAGCACCCATAATATTTATCAAAAAGAAGGATGATACCTTTCATCTATGCATTGACTATTGAATTATTAACAAGGTAACGATAAAGAATAAGTATTCTTTACCACATATTGATGATCTTTTTGATCAAATGTGTGGCACAATAGTGTTTTTAAAGGTCAATTTGCATTTTGATTTTCATCAATTAAGATTAGAAAAGACGAAGACATTTATTAAATTTATTTTAGAACAAGGTATGGACACTATGAATTCACAGTCTTTCCTTTTGGACTCACAAATGCCCCAAAAACATTCATGAACTTGATGAATAATGTCTTCAGAGATTGCTTGGATAGATTTGTTTTGATGTTTTTCGATGACATTGTTATATACTCTAAGAATGAAGAAGAACACTACCAACCTCTTTATTTTGTTCTCCAATGTCCGAGGGAACACAAATTTTATGGTAAGCTTTCTAAATGTACTTGTAGTGTAGGAAAAAGTATCCCTTTTTCACACTTAATTTGGGAATAAATATTAAATAAAAGGACTAAATTATGCCTTAATTTAGTGTTATAATATGTATTTTACATATTCACATTAAGTTTGGGACCTTTTAATTAAAATGGAATTAATTGTGCCTTATTTTTGGTGTTAATATAAGGTGTACCTTTATACTTTCACACTAATCTAGGGATTTATTAATTAATTGAGGTTAATTATGCCTTAATTGGACCCTTTATTTCAAATCCAAGCCTAACTAATTGCAATTTCTGAAGGGTAAAACCTGACATTCACCAATGCCATAACATAACAATTAACATTGGAGAATGTATGTCATAGGTGAGTGAACTAGGACCCATTCGCCCTCACTTAGGCCTAGGACCTAAAATTCAAATATGTTTTTGGCGGTATTTCAATGATTTCAAATTTGTATTCACATGTCAGTTTGTGTTATTTGAATTTCAAGAATTAATGTTAACATATGTAGACATAAGAGATCATTTCACTATGTTTCATCCTAAGAATTTTTATGTGACTTCATGAGATCAAGCTAGCGCATTATCAAGAGCATTTCAAGAGCACTTTCAAGGCATTCAAGAGAAGATTTGAAGAAGATTATTGCAGCATTCAAAATCATATTATCATGTCGAAGCTTTCTTGCATCATGCATGTTTTTTGAGCTAATATGTTGATGTAGTGTTCAAGATCCATTCAAGCATTCAAAGGAATTGTTTTAAATCAAGTTTCATAATCAAGATCCACATCCATTGAATCCAATTCATGCAAGTTACAGATCCACATTCCAAGGTTCAAACAAGGGTTTGGTAAGTTGTGACATAAGCTTGTTCATTCATCATTCCTTCCATTCATGTTTCATTTCATTTCAAGGTTTAATTACCAAAATGGGGTTTGACCAAGGTAAACCCCCATTCACCTAACAAAATAATATTTTACCCTCTTGATGTGTGATTCCAGATTTTAGGTGGAAGATCTATTAAAGAGAAAAATTACAAAGTTGTCAAAGTTTTCATCATTCTTGCAATTTCATGGAAATTGACCTACAAAATTTATTTTCGGCTTTCCAATTGTGAGATTTGAGAATCTGGGAGTGTAGACACATCAGAACAAATCCTAGAAACTAATTTTTAGGAGCCCTAGCCATGACCTATTTTCCATAGGGAAAATGTGTCCTTAGTAAGCTTTGAAAAGGAATTTTTGGTGATTGGTACACCTCACTTTCCCATTCTCATATATGCAATTTGACTATTGGTTCCATCATAATTGAGTTTAATCTTGTAGATGCACTTTATAGATCACAATTTGGAGTTGTTTTGCTATTTTTAATATTTCTCCCCAAAGGGTTGTTTGACTCATACCCTCATCCTTGCATAAATGGGAAATTTATAGATTCGTACCTTAATTTGACTCACCTTTTGGTTGACAGCCATTTCATTGTTTGGATCTCATTTCCTAATGAAATAAGAGAAATAGGTCCATCACAAATCCCATTTCCATCATTTCATATTGATAAAACCCTATTTTTCTATGTTTCAATACTTTCTTTCAACAATAAGTATAATATCTGGGTCATAAGATCTCAACAAAAGGAATTGCAATAGATTCATCAAAGGTCAAAACTATTTTTGAATGGCCAACACTAAAAATGTACATGAAGTGCATAGTTTTATGGGGTTAATAGGTTATTATAGAAATTTAGTGTCGAAGTTTTCTAGGATCGCCCACCCTATCACTTCTCTTCAAAGAAAAGGGAAGCAGTATGAATGGTAAAAAAAATGCCAGGAGGCATTTGATCAACCTAAAGAGAAGTTGACTATGACTCCAATATTGAAGTTTCTTGATTTGGAAGGTTAGTTTGTTGTAATCACCGATGCCTCAAGAGAAGGGTTAGGTGGTGTGCTTATGCAAGAAGGGTGAGTGATAGCCTATGAGTCAAGAAATCTAAAGCCATATGAGCATAATTATGCCCTCATAACCTATAATTAGTAGCAATTGTTCATGCTCTACAATTGTGGTGACACTACTTGTTGGGGAAGCCTTTTGAGGTTAAGTCAGACCATCAAGGCCTTGAGTACATATTCTCCCAATCACATATCAATGCTCAACAAAGGACATGGTTGGAATTGATATTCGACTACATATGAATTTGAGATAAGTTACATCAAAGGCAAAAAAAATATAGTGGTGGATGCCTTGAGTTGGTAGAGACATTATTCTTCAATAGTCCCCATTCATTCAGATTTCAAGGACCAAGTTTTACAAAATTCTATGGGAGGTTAATATTATGAAAAAATTAAGCAAGCTCTCTTGGTCAATCCTCAAAATATGAGGTATGATGGATTTTATTTGAGGTATAGAGGAAGGATGTATGTTCCAAACTCTATAGAGATAAGAAACCTTGTGTGGAAAGAGGTTCATTCCGCACCATACTCAGGACACCCAGGACTAAAAAAACTCCTAGTAGATGTGAAACCACTTTATTTCTAGAAAGGGATGAAGAGTGATGCTGAAAGATTTATGGTAGGATATCTATAATACCAAAGAGTAAAGGTTTAACATTAACACCCAACAATTTTTGTACCCTCATGAAATTCCAGAGTAGAAATGGCAAGTCATCAGTATGGACTTTGTGCAAGGTCTTCCTATGTCTAGAAATGGACATAATGATATATTAGTAGTGGTGGATAAACTCACCAGAGTAGCCCATTTTATACCTATAAATTTAATGGATGGAGCATCGATAATTGCCCACAATTTTTTCCAAGAAGTGTTTAGGTTGCATGGAGTTCCTAAGAATGTTATCTCTGATAGAGATGCACGCATGACATCGAAGTTTTGGAAAACATTATTTTTAGCACTTGGAACTCAACTTAATATAAAATCGGCCTATCACTTTGAGACAAATGGTCAAATAGAAAGGGCGAACCAAGCCCTTGAAGATTTGTTGTGGATGTACTAAATGGATCAACAATACAAGTGGGAGGATATCTTCCACTTGTGGAATTTTTATATAATAACTCCTATCACATTTTGTAATATAAATTTCTCCATTTGAAGCATTATATGGAAGAAAGTATCAAACTCATATAAGCTAAGTTAACTATCAAACTCATATAAGCTAAGTTAAGATAGAAGATAGGATTAGCCTTGGTCCAAAAATGTTATCAGAAATGGAAGAGCAGATCAAGTTGATCAAAAAAATACTAGTAGAATAAAATGATAGACAAAAAAGTTACATCAATACCAAGCGTACACCAAGACAATTCTTAGTTGGAGAAAAAGTTCTTTTGAAGGTCAAACCTTATAAAATTTCCATAAAGTTTGCAAAGTCATCCAAACTAGCCCCTCAATTTTTGGAAGCCTTCAAAGTTCTTGAAGTGATTAATCTATTTGCTTATAGAATCCCTTTACCTCCAACTCTTGCCTAGATGCATAATTTTTTTCATGTTTATTATCTAAAGAAGTATATAATTGGTTTTAATCATATACTTGATTGGAATGCACTATAGGTACAAGATCCATGAGAGGTAATGATCGAGCCTCTCGAGATTCTCTAAGTATGCAAACTCCACTTGCATAATAGAGATATTACCCAATGTAAGGTCTAGTGAGACAAATATGACAAGGATGGTTCCACTTGGGAAGATTACAAGTTTTATCAAAAAATTCCTCGTTTGTTTATTGCTTTCAATAGTTAAGGGAAACTTGTTTTATTATCTTGCTATGATACACTAAATGATTGAGGATGATGATCCTTAAGGGGGATATTTCACACCCTAAAATTTGGCTTGCAGTTACTTTTAACTTTTACATAATATGTGTTTAGCTAGGCATGAATGGATGATTTTACTACAATCAATGTTTAGATAAAAACATAATCTAATATGAATGTTTTCATTAAAGGATTAGAGAATTGTGATGATTATTACTTTTGATTAATGATTGTGATATCATAGCTATTAATAGACTAACCATTGTAATGGATTTCTAAGTTGAATACAAGAGCAATATTGCCCTCCTGAATGGAGAGGGAGAGCATCACTAAAGAGAAGTGTATAGACATTGTGAATGAATGGGTAATTTCTATCTTGAGTCAAACACACACTCACATAGGTCTTGCATCGAAACTTGGGTTTAGGTTGTTAAGTTCCGAGTGTTGTCGAAGAGTTGATCTTGTGCCATGACTTGTGTGGTCTTTTCATAAGGTTATGTCAAAAACATAATCAACTTATGACTAGTCTCTAGCAATGATCGAGAGGTGATATCATTAGTCAAGGTTGTCATTCTTGTTAAGTTTTATTTTATTATTATTTAAATCTATTAAAAAATATACAAATATATATATAATTATAATTATAATTATAATCAATTATTATTAATAAAAGTATTATTGATGTTGTGGTTGGAAAGGGCAGTTAGCTTACCTTAATGCATGTCAATGGGAAGTGGAATGAAGTTTACTTTATTTTTTCCTCATGTGGAGGCTTCATTCCAATATAGTTGGCATTGTTATTGGCTTCCTTTATGGCAAAAGAAACAACCATGTAACTACTATTGTGTGGCATAAAAGAGACAATTTGTTGTTATAAAAGAAGCTCAATTTTTTGTTAGAAGGGAGACATGGTGTTAGTGGCAGGAGAGGGGAAAAAGATAGGTTTTTGGAGAGTTTATGGTTTTTACAATGTCATCTAGTATGGTATTTAGCGCTTGTACGTAGGAGATATAAAGTGGAGCTTTGTAGAGGAACAAAAACATATTCTAGGTATCTTTATTATTTATTTATGTTTTTATATCATGGTAATAGAATGTTATGTATAGAAAAAGAAATTTCATACATATAAATGTATGCTTGTGCAAGAGAACACAAACTTGCCTAAGTATACTTACCTGTGAATAAAATTATTTAAAATCTTTATTTCTTCTATGTAGGATAGCAAAGAAAATAAGTTTGCATATATGTATTATTATATTCATGGTCTTATTATCTTACTAGTTTTACATTGTGTCACAATTAAGGGAATAAATTTTAAATTCAAGGAAAAACAACTATATATGATTTTATTGAAACATTTACCCTGTTGGTTTGAAATGAATAAAAATATTCTTGTTTATTCATAAACATAAATATCTGATCGATATATATATACACATATATGTATATATATATATATATTTATATATACATATATCTATATATGTATACATATATACATACATATATATGTGTATATATACATATATACATATATATGTATGTATATATATATATATATATGTATATATGTGTGTGTATAGTCTATTTTGGATAAATTTGTATATATGTACAAAAAGCTTGATGTTAAGGTGTTGCATGCTATGTGGAGTTTGGTGTCATATTTTAACTCTTCTTATTGTTGCATTAGGAATTGAATTGACACTGGCCCCTTATATTTGGTATCCTCTATTTGAATGGCATACCACAAAATGTATGGTTATTTTAGTATCTTTGGTTGCTCCATCTTCATATAAGGTGGATTAAACTTGCGTGCAAGGTTCTCTTATCCTTTTATGTTGGGATTTTGAATTGTTGGTGTATTTCTACTCATCTGTAACCCTGTTTGATTTACTTTGATTATGTTGGCCTCTACGATGATGTGTGTCATTATTATCTTGCCTATTAATAAAAAATACTATTTTGGGAAGCTAAAGGCTCCTTAATTGATATGGTAGAACCCTTCATAATAAAATGATCTCTAATGCATAGTCTAGGAGCTCATATAAATCGTGAGACGAGACTCTTTGTTTTGTTTTATCTAGCATATTGTGGTGAGCTAAAATTTTCTAATGACATAAATTTATGAAAACCACTTATTGTGACTCATAGGGTATTTCCCACCTATAGGGAAGAATGATCCTAGATAAATACACCATTCCTTAATCCATTGGGCATAAATTCCAAGAAATAAATAAACACAAATCCATTGGGCATCAATGTCAAGAAATAAATAAGCACAAATTGATCAAGCTAAACATCTTACTTCCCTTCAAAATTAGAATTGAAATTGCATGCCCGCTATCCTAAAAATGGCCAAAATTAATATTGTCATAGACTAATACACTTTCATCTACTACAAATATTTCTCAAAAAAAAAAAAAACAATTATTAATGTAATAAATTGACCCAAAATTAAAAATATACTACATTTTAAATATAAAATTTTAAAAATAAAGTCATTGCCCAACATGTAAAAGTAACAACTTCTAAATATTTTACACAATACAAAAACTAGCATATGGTCATTAATTGTACATAATTCATGAGGTAGAATAATACATATTCGTACCTTTTATTTTATTTCATTCCAACCCTTTTCTTATCAACTTGTCTTGATGCTCCTCATGATGTGCATGTTGATTGGTGCTATGCAACAGGTGGGTGGGATCATTGGAGTGTGACAATAATTTCTCATGCACATCTCTAAAAATGGTCAATGACTTGGTGTGATTGATTATGAAATCCTCTCATTGAACATCCATTATCCACACCATTTGAAAGATCACTAAATTTTAGTTTGAATACCATCATGTTACCTTAGATTTTTTTGAATTTTGATCCAAAAATCCCGCAGGTGTGAAGATTGATGATTTCACCCTCATGAAGTGAAACTTCATTGTTGAAATAAATAGTTAGCCATATGTTTTATCATTTTACTCAAAGATTAAAATATATTATTGTTCATCAATGCATGATAAACCCATGCTCTCCATTCTAGAGAGATCACTACCTACCCACAATTCATTTTTTTTAGATTTAGGCTCTAAATCAATGTTGAGAGTTGTCTTGAAGTCTCCATCCTATTTAATTAAAAAAATCTATCATTCTTGAAGGAGGTAAAATAGATTTTTTATGTGTTATTTTCCACCCATATTGTGTTCTTCTTCAACATATGGAATCTCTTCAAATAGGTTGATAATTCCATAATCTAGGGGTTCATTTAGGCCATACTACCATGTATCCTCCTCCATAGGAGACTAATAATTTAAATACTACTTATATTTTATTATATGCAAAAGAGGCTTGTTATTAGTCTCATATAATATGCACATATGGGCAACCCCTTATTGTTCTTGCAAAATTTATTTCAAATAAAATCTCTCATCTTGCATCAAAGAGATACCCATCTCATGAGAGAATATGTATCCAATTTCCAAGATGGAAAATAGGTCTTCTTCTTGATCCTCTTCATGGAAACTGCTATATTCACCTCCAATAAATCCCAAAATCCATTCAAATGCATCTACTTCATCTATCAATAGTTGTACACTCAATTATTCATTTAGAATGCATGACATCACCTTTTTCTCTTGCAATGTATTTTGTGATCAACAAGATAGACTTTCCTTCCTCTTTTTTTCTTTTAAGAATTGATTAAGAAAGGCCACTAAATGAGTTAAACTTGAGAGGGGTTAGAGGCACCTTAAAATCTACATCATTTAAATGTACAAGATACACCTACTCTACCATAACATTTGAATAAATGAAAAAAACCTAATCCTTCCTCCTAGTTGCACATTGAATGCTCATGTTTGTACATTCTTCATTCATTATGAGCATTTAGTCTTGCATTGCAACATGTTAATTTTAAACTAAGGGACCAAATGAAACTTGTGTGGAGTGTACAATAGGTTGATAGGATTGCGTAAAATACTTTCAAAATTTATTAGATGTTAGATTCATTTGACCCATATACTATCCAAAGTGGGTGTTTAATATAGTTCCAATAAGAAAGAAGAATAAAGGAATTGGGGTATACTAATTTAAGAGATATCAATAAAAATTTCCCTAAGGATGATTTTCATCCCCCCAAAATTAACATGATACTAGATTTGACAATTGGGTGGATGAGATGTTATCCCTCATGAATGGATTTTTAGATACAAGTAGATATAAATTGTACCAAAAGACCAACACAAAATTCCCTTTATCACCCCTTAGGGATTTTTTTGCTATAGAATCATGCCTTTTGGCCTTTAAAATGTTGGTGCTACTTATCAACAAGCTATGTCAATGATATTCCATGTTATGTTATAGGATACTTTTGATTACTATGTAGATGATATCCTAGGAAAGTCTAAACATAAGGTAGATCATCCAACTATTTTGTGTTATATCTTTTAAAGACTAAGAATACAAGGTCCACGTCAATCCCAAGAAATATTTCTTTGAAGTCACATTAGGAAAACTCCTAGGATTCATTATTTATATTTATAGATGAGGTATTGAAGCGGATCTCAGCAAGGTAAAAGCTATAACCAAAATGAAACCTCCTAAGAATCTTACACAAATGTATAGCCTACAAGGAAGGATCCAAGCCAATAGACATTTTATTGCCTAATTAGTAGATATATATCTCTCATTTTCACACTTTCTCATGAAGAACATCATATTTAAATGGGGCGCATCATGCTAAGAAAAAATTGAATAGATCAAGGAATATATTTCTAATCCACCAATTCTAGTGGAACCTATACTCAATAAGCCTCTACTGCTTTATATTTCAGTTACATAACATGCCTTGAGTTCCCTCCTCATACAACATAATGATCAAGAACAAGAAAATTTCATCTATTATCTTAGCATAAAATTAATAGGGAGTGAAAAAACTCCTCTCCTATAGAGTAGTCTTGTCTTGTAGTAGTCTTTTCCTCCCAAAAACGTTTTCACTATATGCTTAATGTTACTATCCATCTCATTACTAAAGTGGATCCTCTAAAGTACTTACTATCTAAATCAACACTCATAAGAAGAATGGCTAAATGGAGTATGCTCCTTAGTGATTTTATATTGAATACATAAGTAACAAGTCAATCAAAGGGAAATCCATTACAAACTAGTTAGGAGAGGCTTCACTTTCAAGTAGTCATCCATTGATCATAAAATTTCCTAACAATTATATCTTTCATATTGAACAATACAAACCATAAACACCATACTTTTATGGATTATTTACTTCACAAGCTATGAGAATAGAATCCTCTTCATCACCCCAAAAGGTGATTTCATTCCAAATTCATTTCACATTGGGTTTCCTTCTAGAAATAACATAACACAATATGAAGCACTAGTCTCTAGTATCAAAGTAGTAATACAATGGAACATCAAGCATTTACATGTATTTGATGATTCATAACTAGTTTTTAAGCAAGTTAATGATGAGTACATAAAGAGGATGATAAAATTGTACCCTATAAGTGCATGATGGGTAGTTTTAAGTAGTATTTTCTAGATATTTATTTTGAACAAGTCCCTCACATTAGTAATAAGGTTGACGATGTAATGTATACTATAGAATATTTTCTAGATATGCCTAATAATGCTCACAAGTACCATTTTCTTGTGGAATAATTTCATATCCCCGCTTATGAAACCCCTAAATTTAAAATGGTTTATTACATCATTAGTCCTGACACCCCTTGGTACAATCACATCTATGTGTAACTCCAAGACAATACCATATCACCCAATCTATCATCCAATAAAATTAAATCCCTCATCCAACGTGCCTCTCGTTACACCCTCCTTGGTGGCATGCTCTATTGTAGGGGATATGATGGCACTTTTCTTATATGTCTCAACATAGATGAGACCAACCTATCACTTTAAGAATTCCATAATGGAATTTTTTATGTTCATAAAAATGGTATGGTCCTAACCAATAATCTCCTCCAAATAGAATACTATTAGACTACCGTGGAATTAGATGTCTATCAACACATGAAGAAATGTCTAGCTTTCCAAAGGCACGTGGACCTAATACATGGGCCATCACAAGATATACAACCTATTACTACTCTAAGATCTATTTCCTATATGGGTTTGGGCCTTATTGGAAAGATTAATCCCACATCCTCTAATGGCCATAAATTTATTCACTATTGCCAAAACCACACCAAGATGATTGACATCATTTCACTCACTTTCATCACTAGAACCTAAATTTCCAAGTTCATCCTTAAACACCTCATCTACCACTTTGACATCCCCTCTACCATCATCACCAATAATTACAAATCATTTAGAAACTATGAAGTGTGATGCACCTCTACGAGCAATTCCATATTAAGCACAAGTGATCCATCCCATACTACCCATAAGGAAACCACCAAGTTGAGGCATCCAATAAAATCACCATCAAGATCCTTAAGAAAATTATTAATTATGTTAACTATGATTAGAATGTTTAGCTAAATTTCAATATTTGGGCTTATCAAACTAGCATCCAATTGAGGTTGAGCCACCACCATTGCGTATTTCCTTAAACAATATTATCTATGAGGAAGAATACAAAGTGACATGCTTAAATGAACTCGAACTCCTTGATGAGCACCATTTCAATGTTCTTAATCACCTCAAGGAATACCAATTTGGTTGCATCATAGCTACAAAAATGCATTCAAACCCAGTATTTTGAGGTGGGAGGCCTTGTTCTTAAGGAGAACCAAAAGAATGCCAATCAAGATAGAGATAAGAAAAAACATTTGATCCAAACTGGTTGGGTCCCTATGTTATCATCTCTAAATTTGGATCAAGAGCATACCAACTAACCACACTAGAAGGCCATGAGATAGATTAACCCATTAAAATTATACACATAAAAAAAAATTATTCCTAATCTCACAACAACAACCCTTAAAAATTCAAAAATCTAAATTTTTTATAAAATCAACAAAAATAGTAAAGAGAACTAAATTTATCCAATGGTAAAAATCACTCATTTTGGAACCTTGGGTAGGTACCCTGATGAGAACATAGTAAGCAAGTGTTATGGGTACTAACAAACCACTCTTGTCTATGAGCACATGTCATTTCTTTATCCATCTCATCCTCACAATCCAACCACCCCCTCATCCCCTTTACCCTAGGTCATTCACTCAATTGCACCATCATTTGTTGTCATCCTTTCACCTCCCTATCCCACTCATCCAATTTTACCCTCTACATTAATTGTGTAATTATCTTATCCTCCATAAAATTTCTCACCTAATTACACTCCATATTTCCCATTTTCATCCCCACACACATATCCCTCTCCATTCACTCACAACATCCCCACCCCTTTCATTTCATTTTCACTACACCTATCCCTTTCCCTTGATTTTTTGATTAATTGTGGGCACCCCCTTGATGTAATTTTCTATGGAATAGATAATGTGTATATCCTCGCTAGGGCATGACCTTCTCATCCTCTTCCATCATCACATTACATCCCTTCAAATCAGTACACCGTGTTTCCTTATTCACTCCTTGTTTAGAACTAATCACCCTCTCATCTCTCCCACTGACCTTCACACCCCATAATACCCTCTTAGAATCCCCCCATTCATCATCATATCTCCTACCCACCCTTCACCCCATCCACCCTTGGCTTCAACCTTTCATTGGATACCAACTATCAGTTTTTGTGTGTTTTTATTTTATTATTTACATTATATTTTTTGTTTGATTGTTTGCATTATTTTTTGTGTTTAATTATTGATTAAAGCCCTAGTGCTCCATACAAAACATCATCATGGTCACCATAATCCTTTATATTATGGTGCATACAACAAATGTCCCTTATATCACTATGTTATTTGTAACTTGTGTGTTTTTGTGTCAATCCTCATGCATATGGAACATCATCAGCATGATCCATCCTAACATGGTGCATAATGTTAGTGCTATAAAAAATCATAAGTTTCTCCTTACATAATATGTTACTCGAAAAACATTGATCATTTTCATCATCTCCATCATTCATCACTATCCCTTCTTCTCTTCCTTCCCCTTTTATATCGTCCATCAAATCTTTAAGTTGTGTACCATCATACTCATAACCAATAATCTCAAAACATCATCCTCCTAAATATCTCCCCATGATATCTTGCATCACTTAGGCCAATCATCTAACTAGCATCACTCAATATATCAGCCCTAATCCATCATCTGTAATGGTGGTGATATATCCTTTCCATTGAATCATCTCAAGTGATTCACCTTTCACCATGACACTTAATCTTACCATTCATCTTCATTAATTGTCTTTTCAAGAGAATCCCCCAGGTTCTACTCTACTTGATGGATCTCTTGAGGGGGCATCCAATATTCTAATTCATTCTTCTTGGTTATCGAGGCAACTTGACACCTGAAGCCTCATCCTTCTACTTCTTATTCTTATTTAACATGATGCCACTTATTCTAGTCATGGTGCCATATCAAAGGGAAAAATGTAGACATATAAAAATTACCACTAATTTACTTCATTCTAACTTTCCACAAATTAATTAAATAAATCGTTATTTAATTAATTATCTATTCTTAATTCTCATTCGTTCTCCTAAGGTTAATTGATTAAATCAATTAATTTAAAAAATCTTAGTCCCTAACTAAATCAATTAATTAAACACTTGTCTAATTAGTTGGTTTAGCTTAATTAACCCTCTCAAATTCCTCCAACTTAATTAATTAATTAATCTATTATTAATAAATGATTAAGCTAATCAAATCCTTAATCAATATTTCCTCCATTATTTAATTCCACATCATCATTAATCCCTAGCCTTTTAACCTTAGCCATTAAATCCATCTACATGGATCAAAATCTTGACCATTCTCCTCTTGCCACATATCCTCAATCTTCCCCATGCTTTAATATATTTGAACATGCCAACTCATCCCACTCCTTGCTCACACATGTATGATCATGACATCTTATAAGCATCTTTGACTTCCACATCAAACCAATTCATGCTCCCACATGGGTGAGATTGCTAACTATTTGTTGGCAAGAAGGATGGGGGAGTATAGTCTGGAGATCTATACCCCAGTACTTCTTATGTAGTATGTTTATACCCCAGAGGATACAATAAGAGAAACAAGCATTTGCAGTAAGATTCGAGAAGGAATACTTAATGCATATTATATCAACAACACAAGAAATATTCATACATTCATTGCACACATATATAATACTTATAACTCCTTTATATTATATTGTAATCCTATACAAGAGCAGGTCTTATTCTTTGCTTCACAATGTAGTAAATACATACATCTATCTATCTATATCTTCCACATATGATTTACATTCAATATATACATACATTCCCTTGAAGGGACATGACTCCTAGAGATATATAATATCTTTTATTAGTATCACAGGTCTTTTGTGGTAGCCTGTAGTAGGTTCTAACCCTATCCTTGACTGGCTAACATCATTCCCCCTTTAAAAAAATTTCTTGTCCGAAAGATATGATGCTCAATTCGATAGGATTCCCTTGTATTGTACCTTGAGTCGCATGAGGGTTGTAGCCCAATGTATCTGTGCATGTAGCAATGTACCCATTTTTCCTTGGATTTGAGCTAATAGTGAGTTCTACCTCTCAAAAATCGGTTGGAGTTGAAATCTATTGTGCCATCTGCTTTACTTCCTTTAGAATTGTTTGGAGAAGTCTCAATTGACTACTAACTATCTCCATCAATTATTTGATTTGTTCTTTCACATATTCATGTTGAGTATGGAGCTATTGTAGCTAGTTTTGGAGATTATCAACTTTATCCCTTAGGGCTCCAGACGGGTCTTGAAGAGGGTCATACACCACTTTGCTATCTAATCGTCTATATGAAGTATCTGGGTGTGGAATCATTTTGTTGTGTTGGGACATTGTAGAAAAATGATATAGTACCCAACCTCTTGGATGTTGTCTCCCAGTTGTTTTATTTGTGCTTCCAGTTGGGAGTGTGTGGTGGTGCATCGCTTTGTGTACTCTATTTTATTCTTTGTAAGTCCTTCTTGGTCCTCCTTTCTTATGTTGTCCCTTTTAGAGTCCAAATTTTCCTGTAGGTCATCTATGAATTGCTTGAGCTATTGCGGCAAGGAAAGGAATGAATCCTAGGAAAAATGTGGAATGGTCCCTTGTAGTGTATCCACAGGCTCTTGTAGTTGCTCTACATAATGTACATATTCTTGTAGAAGCTCTTCCCAGGTGGTAGCATGAAAATATCCCCTAATTGTATCTTTTGGAGGGGTGAGATGTTAGACAAACCAACTTGTGACCCCACCATTAGAACTTGGAGTAGTCGTGGTGATGACATTGTTTGTATCTATTGTTGTTGTTTCAAGAAGTTCTTGATGATGGAGATGGTATCTAAGGAAGTGGATTTGTCTTTGAAATTATCCTTGCTCTTGTCTTCTCCTCTGGGATTATCCTCAAACTTTGTTTTCTCCTTTATGTTATGCCATGTATTGTCTCCAGGGGTGGTCTCTGTCTCCCTAGTTGTATTTTATTTCAATGGTTGTCCCTCTACTTGCTCTCCTTTATTATTTTTTGTCATCTCCTCATAGAGCTATCATGTGACATCCTCTTTTTGTTTCTAGTTAGCCTTTGTGTTCTTTGAATCTTCCTCCAGTAGTCTATCTACTCTTTGTTTCATTTAGAGCTCTTGGGCTTGTGCCTATGCTAGTGCTTGTTTTTTCTCCTTAGTGATATTTGGGTTGACTATGGAGATGGATTTATCCCTTATTTCCTCTTCTCTGATTAATTCCTTTTCTCTTTTCTCCCTTATCGGTGCAATGATTTCCTCTGAAAATTACATTGCTTCTTCTAGCCCTTTATTGGATTGGTTTATATACTAGAGGAGGCATTATATTATTTTGGCTTTATTTCGTTCAGTTGATTCTTCATATGTGTAGATAAAAAATCTACAATAGCATCCCGTGGTGGAGGATAACATTTTTAATTTCCAAAATGTCAATCTAGGATCTTGCAATTGCTCCAGAGTTACTTGCGAAGGAGGTTTCAGAGCCCATTGTCCTCTTTTTCTCTTCTTAAGAGGTTGCTCTACTTCTTCTTCTACCATCTCTTCTACTTCCTCCTTTTTTGTGACTTTTTGCATTTTTATTTTGGCCATTTTTTTATACCTTGCTTGTCTAGCCCTCTTCTATGGGGTGACTTGTGGTGGCTTCCCTGGTGTGGAGCCACTCTAATGTCTAATTAAACTGGTGATACTGGGTATACACATGGATCAAAGGATCTAAGAATTTCTAATTGAATAGTTCATCTGTCACAAGAGGGATACATTAAATTATCAACTAGGGAGTCATAAAAAATTAGATAGTGATAGAAAAATATATGCATCCACAAATTTTGGACATCCTAAATCAATTGAGTATAGGTGAATAAACATGTGCAAATATAGTAAAAGCTGAAAATTAGAATAAGCTGCTAATTCACAAAATAGGGGAAAAGAATGTAAACAAGTACCTTCTATTGCAGGTACTTAATGCTTAAGACTATAACTCTTAATTGTTAAACTGCAATGTACTAACCTATCTAATTTATTTGGAGTAGGAAACAAAATATCAATCTACAAAATCTTATTTATGAGTTACAACATATGGATTTAAGATCATATAATTGAAAACTATCAATTGAATTCAATAATGCATTCTCTACTTTAACAATTGAAATTAAAGTGGTTAAACAGTACCTCAAGTGGCCCTTGCTTGAGTTGTTTCCTCCATAATATTTTGTCAAACACTTACTTACTCAACAAATCATGATATAGAATCAATTCTCTTTATTTCATTCTAACACTAAACTTATCACTAGATAACTAGATCTCCTCCTCGACATAAGATCCTACTATATAGGGTCTGTGAGGAGTTTCATTATTCATAGAATGAAAATAGGCATAAAATAAATGTCAACTCTTCCTCAAGGATATGAAAAGGAATGAGTTTTGAAACAAGATTAGAAAAACCAAATACAAACTCTATGTCTAATAACTTAACCGCTTCATAACATAAATGTTTTCACAAAATATTTTGTCATAATTCAGTCGCACTATAGTTATATTCCTTCTCCTCCTCGTTGTATCATCGGCAAGTAAGATCTATTTTAAGCGACTCTCGAATTGATCAGTAAATGATAATCTCCATTTTCTTTTGAAAGTGTTGCACCTTGGTCAATTGATTTCTTCTCTACAACAATATGTGGTACTTATGCTATGGGTTGAGAAACCTATTACTGTAGGTTGACATTTCTTCTTGTTACAAATGTTAGTCTTATTCCTAAGGCATCCTCATTATTAACAATCATAAATTAAACATAGAATCCCACTAAATTTCATAGATATTTATGAATTCATACATACACATATCAACATAACATGCTTCCATTTCCACATGCTTAAAGCTGCTTAAAAGCATATAAAAGGTATAAAAGGTCTCGGTAATATCTAGAAACTTAACAATAAGAAATGATGAAAATCATGAAATAGTAAAAGGGCAACTAGCCAATTATTGAGCCCATCACTCAGTGTGGATACTGTTGTGCAGATGTTGTGGAGCCTTCTATTCACTCGGTGAAGTACTGTGGATCCTTCCTGACCTTATTATGGAGGAGGGCTTTGGCTATGCTACGATAGTCACGAGTTGTGCAAACCCTCCTTTTGGTATACCCCATTTCTTGTGAAGTTTTCCTTTGTTCTTTACTAAATTCTCTTTAGCCTCCTCATTGATCCTTTTGTTCATTAACTCTTTATATGTGTCAAACCATTTTGTGATAGGATCCTTGGGATGGCTGAGTAATGTAGCTATATGCATCTACCTCTTGTGTGGCAACTTCATATGGTAGTCGTAGTATATAGACTGTGCAATTATATCACCTCCATAAATATAGTCTTTGTCCACCATGAATGTATTGGTGTATTAGGTAGTGGATGCATAGGGAATCCTTTTCCTTTCTTGCATTTTCTCCTAGAAGCTTTTCAAAAACCCATAGCATGTGGCTTTGTATGCTTTGATGTCTGAGAATTGATAAATGTGGTGCTTGATCTGTGTCATTATGGTCCATTTAAGTTGCCCAACTTTTCCTTTGAAAAAAGGAAATTCCTTAAGGAAATAGAACATTAAGCAAATAAGCAATGTATCATAACAGAAATGGTACTCAGAGGTCTTAATTTTATAGATGTTCTCTATAATCGACTTCGGTATGACCTCACAAAGGTCAAAATCCTTTCCCTCGACCACCATCTAATATGCCATGTGTATTGTAGTAGTTATGGCAGAGTCTTCTTAGTTGGCATAATATATTTTGTATACTATCCCCATTACAACATATCAAACTCCATCATTCTTCATTGTCTTGATATTCATGCTTTGTCCATCAAAATTTACTTCGATGAGTTGTTCCGCCGAGCATTATTTTTGATAGCTTTCTTAGTGAGGATACTGCCTATCATTCTTAACCCTATCACTACATGAATAGATTCTTTTATGATTTGATAGGGTTTATCTAGATACATAAACTCATCCTGTACCCAACTTAGTACAATTCAAACCCATGCATCCTCATCGCAAACATCTAGATAATATTTCTAGATGTATAGGTTCTTCCGACCAATCTCCATGTATTCTAGCTTATATGTCTTTTCATCGTCTTCCAAAAGTTTTTATCGAAGCTCCTCTAGGTTAATGTGGTCTATCTTTGCAATTTGTTCATGTATATACTTCTCAACATCCTCTAAGTAAACTACATTATGAGGAACCAACGAGAATTCACCCTCTTTATTTGTTTCTAGGGCCTTATATGGATACTTTTGGTACTTGGGTCAAGGCTTCTCCAAGATCTTTACTACTATGGGAGTAGTCATTGTTATGCGGATTTTTTTTACATAATGCAAGGAGTCGCTAGGGTTTGATCTCAGCTAATAAGTAAATTGGAATGTGTAGGATGCAAGTGAGGAGTTTAGGGTGAGATGGAGTGTTAAATAGATGAGTTGGTGGTAGTGTATTAAATGCCACTTCCTATTTCACAAGCTTATCTAGCCGTTTCAATTTTTATAATGTGACAGGTTAATTTTTAGGTTTTTTCCCTAAGGTTTAAACTATAGTACATAGTATACATTAGGATGTTATTCTTGTATTTTATATTTTCATCTTATCATCAAGTGACAGTGTTTGAGGTGTGCACCATTTAAATGACCTATCATGAGAGTGCCATCTAGTTAAAATATTTCAACTTTACCACTCTAGATTCAGTGATGTTGTGAATATAATATGGCCCTAACCATTTGAACTTTAGATTCCCTTGCTTTTTGAACTTTTCATATAACAACACTAAATCCCTTATTCTAAATGTTTTCAACCGTAATTTTCTTCATGCCATGTTTTATGGCTTTGTCTTTCCAATTGATCGTTATACATTGCAACTTGTCGATATTCATCTAATTTCTCCAAATCTTCTACCCTTTGTATCAAGGATTGATCATCTTCTAACCACAAGGTTAGTGTGGTATGTATGTTAGGGAATATTAAGTTCATCTAGGTACTATTGTGTCAATGCCATACACCGACTGAAATAGAGTGAAATTATTTATCCTTTTATATGAGGTGTGGTATGCCTAGAGTATCGTAGGTATCCTTACATCCCAATATGTTATGTCCCCATCACACATCTTGGTTAATGCCTTGCCAATTATCTTGTTTATGCTTCACTTGCCCCATTTTCTTATGATTGATAGGGGAACTCTTAGTGTGTGCTATCATGAAATTCTAAAGTAGTTCCTTTATTATCTTATTAACAAAATGTTTCCCTTGGTCACTGACTGTACTTAGCGAACACCCATACCTTGTAATGATATTCCCATATAAGAACCTTGTGGTAGTCTTTGCAATACAATATTTCATTGGTTTCACCTTTGCCCACTTTGTAAGGTATTATGATTTGGTTATAATGAACCTTTTTTTAATGTTTTGTCAGAGGCTCAATTGGTTCGATGAAGTCTATTGCCCATTTTTCAAATGGGTTTTGAGCTAATATTGGTCTAAGTGGCATTTCATCCCATGCAGTAGGTTTCTCTACCCTTTGTAAAATATCATATCCTTTTATATATTCAGTGGCATCTTTGTGCAAGGATGGCCACCATAAACCTACAAGTTTTACCCTTCTAGTTGTAGTTTCTTTGAAGTTATGGTCTCCTACAACTCAATGTGATTATTTTAAAATTGACTTCCTTTCATGCTTATAAACCACTCTTATAAAAATATCATCTTTACCTAGATGATATATCTCTCCTTCTACTAAGGTGTATGTCGCATCCCTCCTCACTAGTGATTGTTTGTCTTACGGTGATATATCCTTAGGAAATTCTCCTATAGAAAGAAAAATGCCAATGCCTTCTAGCTCCTTTTGTATCGTAGCGATAAAAAATAGGTGTGTGTTAAGTAAATCTTCCCCCTAGGAATTTGGTTCTTCTCTGGTTTCAATTTGTGACAAATAATCTAGTCCTTGATTAATTTTCTCAAGTTTTACTATAATTTTAAAATCAAACTCTTGAAATAACCATATACATATGTACCCATGAGTTACCAGTTTATTAAGCAGGTATTTCAGTGGTTCATGGTCTATAAAGAATGAAAATGGTATAGAGAGAAAGAAGTATTTGTATTTTTGTAATGCATACACCATAGCCAGTGCTTCTCTTTCTATAGTGGTATAATTCCTTCCAGTGAAAGATAATTTCCTACTGAAAAATACAATAGGGTGGTCTTTATTCCCTTTAGGTTGGGTAAGTATTGTTCCTATGACAATATTAGAAGCGTCTACATGCGCATGGAAAGGTTTGTTCCAATATGTAAATATGAGGATTGGTGCTTTCACAATCTTCTATTTTAATGTATCAAATTATTTTTGAGACTCTTTATTCCATTAAATATTCCTACCAATTTTCTTCTTCAATAGATATTATAATGGTGTAGCAATATCAACATATCACTTTATAAAAAAAATTATGGTATTCTATGTAGCCCAAGAATATCTTAAATTATGGCACATTCTTGGGTGGAGGTAAGTTTAGTATTAGTACAAATTTCATAGGGTTCACCATAAATCCCTCTTTAAATGTGATATGGCCTAAAAGGGTCCCAAAGGATACCAAAAAGGTACATTTCTTCAAATTTAGTGAGATTTGCATGCTTCTACATTTGTTTAGCATCTTCCGAAGTACCTGTACATAGCCCATAGATAGTCCAATCATCTAATTAAACTTCTAGAAAATAATGTATGAAATATTTAAAAGTGTTAATCATTATTCTACTAAATATAATAGGGGTATTTTTTAGCCCAAAAGGAATCACAATGTACATATAGATACCCATTCTATTTAAAAAAAGGTTTTAGGTTGATCTTCCTCCTTTATCTTAACTTGATGATATCCGAAGAAGCCATTAGTAAATGAGTAAGTCTCTCTTCCCATAACTCATTCTAAAATTTCCTCTATGAATGGGGTTGAGAAGGGATCATGTATACAAGCTTTGTTCAACTCCCTAGAATCTACACATATCCTTATATCTTTGGTTTTCTTGTTTTGGACCACCATAGGACTTATCCAATCAACATCCTCTACTAGTTTAATGATTCTGGTAGATAACATCTTGTCTATCTTTGTTTTGACCTTTTTATTCATGTTTGGATTCAGTCTATAAGGTCTCTTCCAGACCGGTTTAACACCTTCCTTCAACTAGATTTTCATCATTCCTACCTCTTCTTTGATTCCCTTCATTTCAGTGAAGGTTTCGGGGAATAAATATTCAAATTATGAGAGAGCTTCTATTGTTTGAGCTACTACCTTTCCATCCCAATAGTCCCCTATTCTTGCCATCTTGGGATCCCCTTCTGACATGATATTTTCCTCCTTTAATTTAAGGGGGTCATTATAGTATTTTTTCTTAGGTTCAGTGGATTCTTTTATTCCTCTTTCTCCTTGATCTATTTTTATTTATGGGATCTTCTCTTCTTCATCATTTTGTACCACACAATAGTATTTGTCTATATTGGTTGCTTCCCACTCCAACCAATTAATGTAATCATATATACCTTCTTCTCTAGGTAGTGAGGAAGGAGGTTGTGGTACTACTAGTTTCTAATATTATTCCAAATTGAATATAATCTCCTTCATTCGTAGTAGTGTGATATGTATCTAAGGATTTTCAATAGAAAATGAAAAGGTATGGAGAAAATTTGTTGTTACTTCATCCCATGTTTTAGTTTCAGTATGTCTCTCTTGGTCAATGTACCAAGTTTTGGCCACTGGATTAAGTGCCCAATAAAATAGTTGGATGTATAATCTATCATTGTACTCATATACCAAAAGTGTATACACATGTCTAAATTATGTTGCGGTAGGATGTATCCCTTATATGTGGGTATATCTTTATATTCTCCTACTTCAAGTAGGAATATTTCTTTTATTAAGGTTTTGAAGGTTTCCCATTTGATAATGGTGTGCTTATGTGTGTTATAATTGTTTCATTTTGTGGTTATGTTGCTGATATGTGGTTGTCATTGATGTCAACACTATTAGCATTGGTGCCTTCGAGACTGTATATGTCGAGGATATTGAGAAAATTACAATAAATATGTTGCAAGTAGTCTGTGAAGCTATGAAGATCAGAATGGTGCAAAGTTCTATATGTTGATATTCATAAGTCACACATTAAAGGGTTTGTTTTTTATCCTATCTAGTATGTTCTTCATAATTTTTAGAGGTGTGCATCAAGATTGGAGAAAGTTACGAGTTTATGAGTTCCTACAGTTATTTTGTTACTGTAGCAAGTGTTTCTAGAAGAAGAAAATGCAATTCTGGTAAATTGAATTGATGTGTATGCTCCTGTGACGTTTAGTGATGTTTCTAGATTGTGCTCTATCATTGTGATACGTCTGCGTTGATCGGTGTGTTTGTGACCGAAGGTTTTTTCTTTGTGTGTTCGATTTTTCATGTTCTTGGCCGATATGATGGTGGTAACTTGTTGTGGATCCTTGTGGATTAATTTTTGAATGCTTGGCATGTTCAAGGATGTTGATTTAGGTCTTCATTATGTTGTGATTGAATTAGGTTAGTACACATTGAGATTTGTTCATGAATTGGGCCGACTGTTTGTAATTTATTTATTCCTTATTTGAGGCCGACAACGTTGTTGATGCAAATTCATATAGCGGATATATAAGAGTGATTTTTTCCTCATTTTTAATTATGCTTAGTGAATGTATGCGAAGTGTGTGCAAGATATGTGCAAACAAAGATTAGATCATTCGAGTGCAGAGTAGAGTGTGAAGAAGTTTGAGCGAAGTGTGAAGAAGTATTTTTGTGCCTAATTGAAACTGTCATCAGGATTTTGAAGAAGCTATTTTTTAAGTTCAACCTCATCAGATGGATTTAATCTGAATGTTTTATGTAAGGCAGTGAGCCTTCCCTTCTGAGTAGTGATCTCTAGGTAGTGTGTCTGAATGCATGTGCATTCCTTATTCTTTTCACTTATACTTTTAACAAGGTATAATTTTGGATTAACCTCCACCATGGTTTTTCCCCTAACAAGGTTTCCACGTAAAAATCTTGGTGTTGTGTGTTTCTGATGTGTTGTTGATTCTTGCTTTCACTTTTAATTATCAAATATGAGATTAAAGATTGATAAAAGTAAGACAAGTTTTAAATTTTGTAACAACTAATTCACCCCCCCTCTTAGTTTTCTACCCTTGTTTTTCCAACAATTAGTATCAGAGCGAGTTCCTCTGAAGAATTTTAATAGCTTGAGGTGATCAGAGAGGCATCATACAAGAAGGATAGTCCCAGATTTGATGGTACAAATTACTCTCCGTGGAAGGTCAGAATGGAGTTTCATTTGAAGTGCATTGGTGAAACTTTCGGGAAGATTAAAAAGAACATATATATTATTCCTCAGAATGGTCCCACTACTCCTAATGAGATCAAAGAAGCTGAAACTAATATCAGGGCTATTGAAGCATTATTGAGTGCTTTGATAGATTTGTGATAGGTCTGAAGACAACAAATGAGATCTGGAAGAAGTTGGAAACATTGTATGAAGGAGATGCATAAGTGAAAGTTGCTAAGCTACAAAGTCTGAAAAGAAAATGGGAAAACATGAAGATGAGAACATTGTTGCTTTCATGTAGAAAGTAAATGAACTAGTGATGGGTATTAGATGTGCTGGTGGAAATTTGGAAGAAGATGAGATTGTGGCTAAAGTGCTCAGATCAATGCCCACTTCTTACAAAGCAAAAGCTCATGCTATTGAAGAGCTTAGGACAATACCAAATGTGACAAGAGATATGCTGATTGGAAAACTTGTTGCATTTGATATAAAACAAAAATTGCATTTAAAGCTACTGTATCCATAAAAATCCAACAAAGATATGATGCGGGAGAAAGTTCCAGAAAGACATTCAAGTATGAAGATGAGATGAAATAGATTGAAGATGAAGAAAGAGAGCTAGAAGAGTTGGAAGCATTGATTGTGAAAAGAGAAGCCAGAGGACAAGGTAAGTACAAAGGAATTCTACCTATTAAATGTTTCTCTTGCAGTAAGATAGGTCATTTTGCATCAAGGTGTCCTGAAAGAGTCTCTAAGTACAAACCTGACAAGTCTAGATTTCAAAAGAAATGTTATTATGCTGAAGAAGGTGTTACTAATGATGAATCTGATAAAGAAAATGGAAATGAAGATGGATGGGTATTCATTGCTATCAAGGAAAATGGTCTGGTGTCCACTGAATATGCTAATAATCAGAATATTGAGAAAGCTCTTGCAAATAGAATTGATGAAAAGGATGAGTGGGTGATTGACAATGGATTCTCACATCATATGACTACTGAAAAAAGCAAGTTTATAAGCTTGGAAAAATATGACGATGGTGTTGTAAGATTTGGAGATAACAATGTTGGTGTGATTTGTGGCAGAGGTACTATTTCTCTTGGTGGTAAATATAATACTAATGATGTCCTATATGTTGAAGGATTGAAGCACAATTTTTTGAGTGTTGGATAGATGGTTAACAAGGGATACAATCTTCAATTCAAAGATGGAAAATGTAGGATTTTGGGAAGCTCTGGAAATGTAATTGCTTCAAGTACAAAGACAAGAGGTAATATTTTTCACCTAAGTGCTGCTAGTGAAAGTTGTTTAATTTCTCAAGTTGATGTAAGCTGGTTATGGAATAGGAGGCTGTGTCTTGTGAATTTTGATAACATTATCAAAGTAAGCTCCACACAAGCAATCAGAGATCTACCTAAGTTAGTGAAGCCTACTAACACCATATGTAAGGAATGTCAAATGGGAAAATTGACTAGAATTTATTTTTAGAGCAAACAACATCATTCTAATGGAGTACTAGATTCGGTACATATTGATCTATGTAGTCCCTCCAGAATCAAAAGTCTACAAGGAGAAAGGTACTTTATGTTGCTTATTGATGATTACTCTAGGATGATATGGGTTGCTTTCTTGAGAGAAAAACATGAAGCACTAGAAAAGTTCAAATGTATCAAAGCTATGACAAAGAATGAGATAGGTTTGAAGGTCAAATGCTTAAGATCAGACAAAGGTGGTGAATTCACTTCCTGGCAGTTCAATTCATTTTGTGAAGAACATGGAATCAAAAGACAATTATCTGCTCCCCGGACTTCTCAACATAACAAAGTTGTTGAAAGAAAGAACATAACAATTTTAGATGCTGCCAGAACCATGATGTTGGAAGATAATGTTCCTCATATCTACTGGAGAGAAGTTGTAAGCACTGTTGTATATACTATCAACTGGGTAAATGTCAATGGTAATTCTGGTAAGACACCTTTTGAGCTATGGTTTGTTCATAAGCCTACTATTAAGTATTTCAAAATCTTTGGAAGTAGATGCTATATCAAGGGAGATGAAGATATTGGAAAGTTTGATGCTAGAAGTGATGAAGGAATCTTTCTGGGTTACTCTACTAAGAGCAAAGCCTACCAGTGCTACAATAGAAGATTGAAAAAAATGGTTGAAAGTGCAAATTTTAGAGTTGATGAGGATACAGACAGGTCATTCAGATATTGTGGATATGACTCAAATGATCAACAAGATAGTACAGACAAAGGAAAGACTACTCAGACACATAATCAAGTTCAAATTGTTCTGGTGAATCAAGAGAATCATGGAGGACAAGCTAGTGGAAGTACAAAAGAGAGAACAAAAGAATCAAAAGTTAGAGAGAATCCTAAAGTCCCAAGGTATGTAAAGCTAAATCATTCTGAAAGTCAAATTATAGGAGACAAGAACAAAGGTGTGCAGACTAGAAGAAGAATTGTAGAAGAGTATTGTCTGATTTCCAAGACTGAGCCTCGCAATGTCAATGAAGAATGTAAAAATGAATATTGGATGGAAGCAATGAAGGAAGAATTGACGTAGATAGAGAAAAATGATACATGGATTCTTTTTCCCAGACCTCAGGATAAAAATGTGATTGAAACCAAATGGGTGAAGTGGTCAGAAATAAAGCAAGACTGGTATGTAAAGGGTACTCACAGATGGAAGGTATTGATTTTGAAGAAATCTTTTCCCTTGTTGCTAGAATTGAAGCTGTAAGGTTGTTTCTTGCTTATGTTGCTTTCAATAATTACAAAGTCTATCAAATGGATGTGAAGTCAACATTTTTGAATGGTGAACTAGAAGAAGAAGTTTATGTTGAACAACCAAATGGATTTCAACTGACTAATGGAAAAGACATGGTTTGTCGGTTGAAGAAAGAACTGTATGGACTTAAGCAAGCCCTTAGAGCCTAGTATGCTATATTGGATAAATACTTGTTGAAGCTTGGATTCAATGAAGGTACTACTGACAACAATCTGTATTTTAAGGTGGATAAGGATAAAGAGTTGATTATTGAAGTCTTTGTTGATGACATTATTTTTGAAGGTGATGATGACTTATGCATGATGTTTGTTGATGAAATGAAAAGTGAGTTTGAGATGTCAATGATTGGAGAATTTCTTTTCTTTTAGGATTGCAAATTACTCAGTTAGATGATGGAATCTTTATATCTCGGTCCAAATATGTAAGAGAGTTACTGAAAAAGTTTGGCATGGAAGATTCAAATCCTGTAGGTACACCCATGGTAATCGGATGCAAGATAACATAGAATGATGATTCTCATAAGGCTAATCAAACAAGGTACAAGTCAATGATTGGTGGATTATTCTACTTGACTCAGACTAGACCAAACATCATGAATGTTGTATGCATGGTTGCTAGATATCAAGATGATCCAAAGGAATCACATGTGACTGCAATAAAGAGAATTTTTAGATACTTGAAAGGAAAAGTTGATTTTGGGCTATGGTATCCTAAGGATGATAATCTAACTTTAAATGCCTTTACAGATGCAGATTGGGCAGGAGATGTGGATGATAGGAAAATTACAAGTGGTGGTGCATTCTTCTTGGGGAAGAAGTTGGTGTCTTGGCTAAGTGAAAAGCAGAATTCCATTTCCCTATCTACTGTTGAGGCAAAATATATTGTTGTTGCAAACAATTGTACTCAAGTAATGTGGATGAAGCAGATGCTGAGAGATCTCAAAATTGAGTATGATGAGCCTATTGCTATATTTTGTGATAACTCAAGTGCCATAAATATTTACAAGAATCCAATGCTACATTCAAAGACAAAACATATATCTACCAAGTATCACTTTTTGAGAGACAAAGTGAGTGATAAAGAAGTTGGACTAGAGTATGTGCCTACTAAGGAAAAAATTGCAAATATCTTCACTAAATCGTTGCCTAAGGATACTTTTGAGTATCTCAGAGGCAAGTTAGGGGTGATTTCCCCTCCTAATCTGAACTAAGATGCAAATATTTGCATCGATCCATGCACTTACAGTCAGATCTTGTTTCAGATTGATGTTATGGTGGCTGCTACTCAAGGGGAGTAGTCAGATGATTCAGATATGTGGTTCAGATCTTGTGTACCTTTTCCATTGATGTGAAAGGGGGAGAAGAATAATGTGAAAAACCCTTGAGGAAAAAAAGAGGAGAAGAGTAATGTAAGGAGGAGAAGAACTGTTGGAGAAGAGCTAGTTGTGTTGATGGTATTTTTCACATCATGTGTTGCCATCAATGCCAAAGGGGGATATTGTTGGATGTTGTGGTTGTGTTGCTGATATGTGGTTGTCATTGATGTCAACACTATTAGCATTGGTACCTTCAAGACTGTATATGTCGAGGATATTGAGAAAATTACAATAAATATGTTGCAAGCAGTCTATGAAGCTGTGAAGATTAGAATGGTGGAAACTTCTATACGTTGATATTCATAAGTCATGCATTAAAGGGTTTGTTTTTGAGCCTATCTAGTATGTTCTTCGTAAGTTTCAAAGGTGTGCATCAAGATTGGAGAAAGTTACGAGTTTCTGAGTTCCTACAGTTATTCTGTTATTGTAGCAAGTGTTTTTGAAAGAAGAAAATGCAATTTTGGTAAATTGAATTGTTGTGTATGCTCCTATGATGTTTAGTGATGTTTCTAGATTGTGCTCTATCATTGTTGTATGCCTGTGTTGATCGGTGTGTTCGAGTTTTCATGTTCTTGGCCGACATGATGGTGGTAGCGTGTTACAGATCCTTGTGGATTAATTTTTGAATGCAGCATGTTCGAGGATATTGATTTAGGTCTTCATTATGTTGTGACCTACTTAGGTTGGTAAACATTGAGATTTTCTCATGAATTGGGCCGACAGTTTGTAATTTATTTATTACTTATTTGAGGCTAACATAATTGTTGATGCAAATTCATGTAGTGGATATATAAGAGCAATTGTTTCCTCATTTTTAAGTATGCTCAGTGAATGTATATTAAGTGTGTACAATATATGTGTGAATAAAGATTAGATCATTCGAGTGCAAAGCAGAGTGTGAAGAATTTTGAGTGAAGTGTGAAGAAGTATTTATGTGCCTAATCGGAACTGTCATCAAGCTTTTGAAGAAGCTAATTTTTTAGTTCAACATCATCAGATGGATTTAATCTGAATGTTTTATATAAGTCAGCGAGCCTTCCCTTCTGAGTAGTGAGCTCTAGGCAGTGTGCCTGAATGTATGTGGATTCCTTATTCTTTTCACTTATACTTTTAACAGGGTATAATTGTGGATTAACCTCCACCGTGGTTTTTCCGCTAACAAGGTTTCCACACAAAAATATTGGTGTTGCTTGTTTCTGATGTGTTGTTGATTCTTGATTTCAATATAAATTATCAGATCTAAGATTAAAGGTTGATAAAATTAAGATAAGTTTTAAATTCTATAACAAATGATTCACCCCACCTCTCAGTTGTCTATCCTTGTTTTTCCAACAATACTGGCATGTAGTAGTGCAGGTAAGGGTATGCAGCATAGTATCAATTTTGTGGGTTTAATTTGGGAAGGTTTGTTCTATTTATACTAGGTATACCAATAAGTCCCCTACTTCATAATATTTAGGTAATTTGATGTTTGAAATTTTATGTGAAATGTGGTTGACTTGATGGGAAGTTGTTTGTTCCTCTTTTCAACCCTCTTTTGTATCTTTCAGTATGTTTTCTATGGATGGTTCTTTTGTTGGTGTCTTCCTTAGCATAAATATCCTTTTGGAGTGAAATATTATGTGAGAATATAATTTTGGTTCATCTTGTAGCCATGCTTCTAGTGTAGTTTCACTATCTGTGCTCCCATCAATTTCATCTATCTCTAGTTCTGCTTCTGAATTGAGTTCTTCCCAAATTTCAGTTTTAGGTAGCTTAGTTATGGTGTTCAACCTTTTGTCCTCATCATCATATTCCTCCACATTTACCTCTTCTATGTAGGTTTCATATTGATTCTTCCCTAAGGGGATGTGTACTATCCTTCTATCATCTGGAAATGAAATTTCTTCCTTCTTGGCATCTATTACTCTGTGTGAGTCTACAAACCATCTTAATCCCATAAGTGCATCAAAGTAATCAAATTTTTCTTTAATTATAACTACCTCAAAGTATACAATTTGTTTAACTCCTCTAATGTTCACTTCCACTTGTCTCCAAGTACCTATGGTTTCATTCTGGAACCATCTGCCAAACTGATGTTAAATGAGGTAGGTTCTAGTGTAGGTATTCCTAGATATTCCCATATCCTTTTTGGGATTAGATTGAAATCCGCCCCTAAACAACCATTACCCTAGAGATATTTCAGTTATGGATCTAGAGGTTAATCATGACAGACCTTGTTTTTTCCCTATTGTCCTAACTTGAAGAATTTTTTTCTTATTCCAATACTTAGTAACTTGTTTTAATTTTATTAGTAAATCATTTTCCCAACCATTTGTGCTAATTTTTTTAGTATCCTAACTTCTTGTTTTGAGAAAAACCCATTTTTCTTTCTTTTCTTTCTTTTCCTTGTTCTTCCTCAATTATTTTCCTAGCCTGTTCTAGGATTTGGTCATGTTATTGCATGGTGGGTTATAAATTTTCTTCCCCTTTTGAGCTCTCTTCGTCTACTTGTACTACCTCTTGTCTTTAGATATCGGTACCTTATCTAGTGACTACCACTACCTTATTTTTTCCATTTGTTGTAGGGTCTTTGTAATACTCATCTCTGGTGCTACTTTCTTATGTGGTGTATCCTTCATCCCTTCTTGCCTTCCGACATCTCCTTATTTATTCTTTTGAATTCTTGGGTACTTTCTGGAGAAGTCTTTCTCCTTTTTTGTATTGGATTTTTACATTTCATTAGTTTGAATTTACGATAATGTGCTTTTATAATACTGGTGTGCCTTTTCACAATTGAAAGAATTATGATCTTCTTGGCTAAAAAATCCACATCGTTTTTTTGTTTCCCCCAACACTTGGTTGCAAAATGTCTCGATTTGCCACAATTGAAAGATGTAGAATTTGATCTCCTTCCTCTTCCTCAGTCTTGACCTCTTCCTTTGTGGGATGGACCATTGTTATTGCATTATTTTGGGTTTTGGCTATTGTTTACATTTCCTTGGTTTTGTTGTCATGGTGGTACTCTATAACCAGTATCCAATGCATATAATTTACTTTTTTCTAGTCCTTATACATATGCTAGTGTGTGTTGGTCGTTATTGTTGACTATGGTGGGATATTCTCTTAACCCAAATAATTGTGATGGGTAATCTTCAATATCATGGTCATACCACTCTCCACACATTCTGTAGTAGATTGAATTTACTTTCTTAGGTATTTTTTGAAGGTATACACATAACACATTAGCTTTCTTTTCCCCTAGTTATTTGGGACATTCATTTCTAACATGGCCTTCTATGTCGTAGTAGGTGCACCATATGTTAAGCCTAGGTATATAAATGTCCCTTTTGGCCACAATATCTTGTTGGAGCCTTAACTATTTGACACCTTGTCTAAGTTTTTGCATTTCTCTATTTTCTCTTGCTTTGTCTTGTTCAAGTGCCATGGTTGATTTTCAATCCAATAGGTGAACATAACTAATTTTGGATATGTATTGAAATGTCTTAAATCAAGTACTATTCTTATTTCCAGTAGTACTCTGAAGATAAACCACTTGATCTTTTGTTTATCGCTTAGAGGTTCTTCCAAGAGTCTAATGAAATATTTGAATCTCTTGTCAAATTCTTTGATTGATTCATATTAATGATGCATTAGCTCTCAGAGTTTACTTACTCCTTCTGTAGGTAATTTCGGTGTGGTCAAATTTTCTAGGAAATCCTACTTCACTATTTCCTAATTTTTGTTATGGTTTGGATAGTTCTATTGGTACCATTGTAATGTTTATCCTTGGATGGATTCGACAAATTCAAATAGATTAATGTATTCTCTTGTTAAGTTTTGTTTATGCAAAAGTGACTCTAGAATGAATACACGTTTAGTCACTTTAGTTGATCATGCCCAAATATGGGTGATTTCATTGTGGTATTCATTGTTGGTTCTTCTTCCAAACTACTATCTATGCATCCTATATCAAATTATTGTTCGCTTGATGTATTTGTATTATTTTATTCTTTTGTGCTTTGTTGTCTTAAATTTTTTTCTACTTCTTCTATTGAAATTCTCCTTGCTTTTATTGGCATTAGAGGTGACTCTTGTTATGAGGGTTGCATTTGTTCAAAGTTCCTTTTCATTATTGAAGGTGTTCGTCTATTTGTGAATGTCATTTGATTATTAGATTGTGTCATTCTATTATATGGTGTTGACTTCTTGTATTTATCCTGATTAGTTAATGCATCTTGATTTCTTATCTTTGATACACTTGAAATTACTAATTCCTCCAAGCAATTGTCGTCAAATCTTGTGTTGCAAAGTTTGTACCAGAGTTTCTAGTGGCGACCATTTATTATTTACTTGGATGTTTATCCCTTCCGGATGTATCATTGATGTCTTATTTCTAGGAGGTGTTATGATTCTTATTACCACTTGTTTCATTTATTTTATGAACTTCCCATAGTTTTCAATTCCTTCTTCTATTTTTTGAATGATTTGATCTATGTTGTTTATATTAGAACCTAAATGTGAAATCTCTTCTTTATCCTTCCTAGAAACATCCTCTATGATGCACTCTTCCTATTCTCTTATAACAATGCCTACACCGGTGTGCTTAATAACACCTTTCTTGGCGCACTCACTTTCTTTGTTTAGGTTTTCTTCTACAATCTCGAGGTTTTATCCCTTAGCCCTTTTCTCCGCCTCTTCGATTCTCTTGTAGTATCTTTCTTGTCTTTCTTGAATCTACTTTAGCCTCCTTTATTCTACATTCATTTCCATCCCTAACTTAATTATTTCAATTATCTCTTCTTCTTTTTTTTATCTCCTGCTCCCATGTGTTTTCTAGGTCAGAACTTCCATTAGTCTCCATATCTATATCTATCTTATGGTTGAAATGAAATTTTGAACAGTTGCATCTTTTCAGATCCCTCCCCCTTTTCCATTTTTCATCCCCTAATGGCCTACCCCCCTCTCATAGAGGTGGCCCTTAGGGTCTGACAAAAATTTCTGCCAACTTCTTTCCCTTTTTATGCTTATACTTTCTTTATTGTTCTCTCTAGGGTCTCGACAACAAAACCAATAATGGCAAGAAGGATGGGGAAGTATAGTCTAGAGATCTGTACCCCAGTACTTCTTATATAGTATGTTTATACCCTAGAGGATATAGTAAGAGAAACAAGAATTTGTGGTAGGATTCTAGAAGGAAAACACATATTATATCAACAACAAAAGAAACATTCATATATTCATTACACACATACACACACACATATATATATAGTTCTTATAACTCCTTTATATTATATCATAATCCCATACAAGAGCAGGTCTTAGTCTCTACTTCACAATATAGTTTATACATACATCTATCTATCTATATCTTTCACATATGGTTTACATTCCATATATACATACATTCCCTTGAAGGGACATGACTCCTAGATATATCTAATATATTTTCCTAGTACCACGGGTCTTTTATGGTAGCTTGTAGTAGGTTCTAACCCTATCCCCAATCGACTAACACTCATCTACTCATCTCCACCTCAAATGCTCACACATATGAGCATGCTTAGCCTTTTCCACCTCCCTTTACCACTTGTCCTTTTCTCATTTAGTCTTACACCTTGATCAAATCACACTCTCTGATCCTGGATCTTCCTCTCCCTTATGACACTTGCCACAATGCTAGGAATTCAATCCATGTGACTTTAATCCTAGCCCTCCATTCAAATTTACATCTCAACCTTCCATTTTCCTCCTAGGAAATCTATTTAATGAGAGGCCTCCCCTCCCATTTAACAATACACTTTCACACTAACAATAAAATACTATTTTTGTGAGCTAATCATCTGATCATACATTTATGGTGTCAACCTAGTGACATGATTACAAGGAGCACCCACATCTTTATATTGGAGTTTATCCAAAAACAAACGATGAAGGCATAAATGTTGGTTTTGTTTATTCTTAGCTTGCATTATTTTTGGTTATCTTTGTTGGTTTGACCATCATCATCTATTTGAGCTTTGGATTTTGTTTTGTGTTGCTAATCCATTTGCTTGAGCTCATTTGAAGGTGCACAACTGTTGGCCTCCTTTAATGGTTCAATAATTAAGCCCTTAAAGCTATAACTTAGAGATTAAATATCTACACCAAGTAGTTGTTTTGCTCATCATGAAGTTTCATTTCATTATCAACCCAGGGACGTGAACTTGAAATCGGTCAACATTGTATGTGCACTAGGATTCCATTGTAGCCATCCTTATCCTATAACTTAGAAAGGAAATAATACTGAAAGTTAATGCTTGAAATGAAGCAACATAATTACTAAGCATAAACCAACAACTAAACTAAATTTGAAATGAATTACACAAATAGAAGTCTCAGTAAACAAACAAGAAGTTACTTTGTCTGTCGTGGCTGCAGGAACAGACACAAAATGAAATTCCAATGGTTGCAAGAACAGGCAATTGCTAAGATTGTAACTAATTATTGAAAAAAATTTAACTACTGAACTGAATGGATGGAATTCTCACCAAGTGGCCCCCCTTGAATTATTTTTCTCAAAACTAACTCAGATGCAACAAACTAAAATATCATTTTATTCATTGAAAACATGATTACAACGTAGCAACAACATAACTATATTTCTTGAAATAAAAAATGCAAGTACAATTCCTAGAACATTCAACTTCTTGAAGAGGAGCATCTAACCATTATTTATAGAATGAAAGATTCTAACTAACTTAACTAACAAGGCAGTCAACTCCAACAAATTAGGAGGACACCACTTATTGAAAGCATGAAAAAGAGGAAGGAGATTATGCATGCACAAGATTCGGTCAAACCAAACTTGCTTCAACAAAAATTCAGCATAACAAGACCTCCTAAATCTACTTAACTAATAGACATGGTCATTAAGGTGAACTTCCACAAAAGCTGGAAGTTTCCAACTGCTTGACTTCTTCAATGTCCATCTCTTCTTGACTTTTTCAGCAATCAGGTAGCTAGCATGAACTTCTTCCAAATTGCAAGCCCCATTTATATTTGCATCTTAATCTAGAACTACATCATGACATTAGCGTGCACAAGACAAATGTATATCCATAATCACCTTAATAGTATTCATTCAATCACATGCAAAATTAATATAGATATATCACATAGTAAGCTAATATCATTAAAATTTATAGTAATAAGTTTATGTCCAAAGTTCATAAGTTCAGGGAAATAACATAGAAAGTATTGGTAACTAGGTCTTAAAACCCCATAGTAACACTAAAAAACTTATGATAAATCCTAAAAAAATGAGTCATTATTTAGACTCATCATCTCCCCCCAACTTAATGATCTGTTGGTCCTCCAATAGAGAGAACTCAATTCCTTTGTCTTACAATAGCCCTGAAATCAATGACTTTTGTCTACCCTCTATCAGTCTCTACAGTATCTGAGTTTGGATTCCAGTAGAACCCATGCTTACTTTCCAATCTACCCCATCTTGGTCTCTCTGCACTTATATCATACTAATAAGTTATGTAGTCAAGCACTGGCCACAATAGAATAGGTGGCTGAAATATTAATGGAAGCCAATACTATTGCTTTGTTCTTCCAAGGTGCATATACCTGATGCTCCTTTTGCAATCTGCATGATAATTCTATAGGGAATGGGGTTCAACTTGTTTTAATTGATTTGGAAACTCGTTCCATCTTTGTGACAAGTACCCAAATATTGTTCTTCCTATTGTAGCAGCTACCTGCTCATATTCCCTATATGCTTCTTCTCTAAAGGGCATGATCCTCTATTTGTATGATGACATGTAAAAAAATCTATGCCATGTGTAGTAGATTTCTAAAGGATTACCTGATTCAACTCTTAGAGACAGAGGTGTGTGGAGCTCCTTTTCTCTATATAGTTTGAATTATTCTCCCCAGCTGTTTTCATTTTGAATCCATGATATCAATGCTCTTAAATGAACATCTCTAATATACAACAATGGATTCCACAAATGATCATTAGGAACAACATAGTTATGCAGATATAAATCACACACTAAATTTTTAACCTCAGGAGGAGAAGACTAGTAAGCTTGAAAAAACTCATGCGGGGTTTCAATAGAAGGGCTTAAACCAGAAATAACCCTTGACAATTTAAAAGAAAATTGACGCTCTTTTAAATGTAAAACATATACCCATGGAGGAGTCCTACATTCCAAAATTTGTGGTACTAAGGTCACCACATTGCTTACTTTTTCTTGTAATGCGATATTTTTTGCATTTTTCTCCTCAATCTCTTTATTCTTCTTATCAATCTCTTTCTGTAGCATGCATTTTTCTCTTCTCCATTATTTTTCTTTTTCCTGCATCTCCTTCCACAAATCTAGGGCTACAAATGCCCATGAAAAATTAGAAGGTATGTGTATTCCTACCATGATCTTCCCTTGTGCTAGTGTCTGATGTTCAATTTTGTTAAAAACTAGATGCTCAGTCTGCTCTACAACCTCGTGCTCAACTTGCTTTGCAACAACAACAAGTTCCTCCAACCCAATATTAATTACCTACTCCCTAGGAGTCTCTGTTAAATCTATATTTGCTTGCTCTCTAGAAGTCTCTGCCTTCTTTTTAGGCGTCTCATTGAGTCTACGACTCCTTCTTGGAGGTACATCAATAGCAGACTTGGTCAATTTTAACTTATTGGGAGGGCTTTCATTTTTCTCTGTGACTATAGGATGCTCTGTTTCTACAATTTTCCTCTTCTTAGGGCTAGGGTTTATCTTCTCTGGCTCATGCTTCTTAGCTTTCCCTTTTCTACTCTTTGCTTTGCTCTTTTTTGCTTTCTCTTTCCTAACAACAACCCTAGTGCAAGGTGTATTTTTAGGGGAAATATTAACATCAGAGTCCGAAGATGAACTCTCTTCATCTACATGTTCAGATTCAGAAGAAATAGTTTCAGCTGCAAGAGGGTTTGTACTAGGTGTTACCCCAGAAGTTGAAGCTCTAGGAGTAATTTTAACAACCCCCTCATCTCTCCTAACCCTATGAGCTAGGGGTCGACCTCTAAGACCCACATTTTCTGGTCTGAATCTTCTAATTTCCAAAAATTCATCCCACGACATACTAGAAACATCTTGCAAAGATTTCTCTACTAGAAATTTAATCAAACAGTGATCAAAAACATAGTTTTCCCTACCTTTTTGTGTTTAGGCAGCCATAATTGCAAGAAGGTTGAACACAAAACTTGGTACATTCATTCTCCTACCATGCCTTAGATGATTCAACAGCTTGAAATGCACAGAATACAGACAAGACCGACGACCCTCATAGGTAATATACTTGACAATAAAAACAAAAACTTGTTTCCATTTCTCTGGTAAAGAAAGTCTTCTCATACCTTGTTTGTCCACAACAAGCAGAGGATCACTAGGCTATGTAAATTCAGCCCTAGCTGACCTAACATCCTTAGTAGCAGGGTAGGGTTCTCCCTCAGCAGGTGAACCCGACACTTCGCCAATTCTTTCCTCTGTAGCTATGGCTTTTAACCCCTTAACCATTGCCTCACCATTTGAAAACGTTTGAGAAAACTCTAGGGAAATGTCTTCATTGAAACTATCTAGCTTCAGAAAATAATCCAACCAACCGCAATTCCTGAATTTAGGCTCACATATTGCATTTTGTAGGATGACTTGGTGAATCATTGGTTCATTTCTGATCAACGGACCTCCCATTGTTTCAACTCATACATAGGAAAACACTTCTACAAAGATTTCCTCCTGCAATCCTTCAGCCAAAAAAAACAATGTCTCTTCTACTTCCTGTAGTTCTTACAAATACCAAAACCAATGTCAAAACCTCTAAATTTTACCTTTCCAATGACATCATGATTTCAACTAAGGCATTTGTTATCTTCTAAAATTGCACCCTACCTAAGATGCATGACAAATCATGTTAAGCTACAACACTTAGCTTTTTAGAGAGAACATGGGATCTTTTCCAGGCAGTGGGTTGCCAAGATCAGAAAAGAACCTCCGAAGAAGGCCGGCTTCCTTTTTGGTTATCACCTACTTTACTGAATTTTGAGGGGAAAAGGGAGAAAGATTGCATAAAAAGATAACTACCTCCTAAGGTGATACACCAGAATATGATTTAGACCTTGGAAAACTCAGATTTTATACACTTGTACATAATGACTGAAGAAAACAACCTGCACCACCTATTTCTATGTGCCTTGCATAAGTATTTATAAAAAGCCTTATTGCTTGAGCTCTTAGGTGAAGAAGACCTCACAACTAACAACAACCTGCAATCTTCACACAAATTATAACCTACAAACATCACACTTCTCTGCAAAAAGGTACTAAAGCCATGAGACAGAGTTAAGGGAAACGAAATATTATCTCACAATAACTTAATCAATCATGTGAAAATACACAATATTGCAGTAAAAAGAAGGCAAAATACTCCATTCAATAATGCCCAAGGTATGTACTGTATTCCATGTCTAAATGAGTTACAAACTCCTGCAAAATTCTACCAAAGGACCAAAAAATCACAAAGTGCAGAAAAATGCCAAATCAGAACTAGTCACAATGAAGTCACCTAAGTGACTAAATCCCTCAACTCCCAACAAGATCCACTAAAGAAGGATCTAGAAGCTCATGAATTCAGATGAAACAATAAGGCCTAAATTCTAGCAACTGATTCCTCTTCAAAGAGGCTCCAAAAGGTTGAAAAGGTCACATTTGACCAAGTCCAAGATAAAAGCATAATAAATAATGCCTATATGCTCTCAACATGCTCCAAAAAGCAAATAAAGAGGCCTATTTCTTCTCCATATGTTTTCAAATTGCATTTAACCTCCCTATATACCCTCTCCTAAAATGAAGACTCAACCATATCCATCAAAAAGCATTTACAAAGGCATATACCCATTTTGCATTTCAAAATAACAATTATAATAAGTGATTTATAATTTATCACTTAATATAATGATTTACATTTAAAAGGTATGCAAAATAAAAAGACACATTGCTATGTTGACTCCTCCAATATTAAAATGCAAAAAGAAAGTATTATGAACTACATTTTATGAAGGATATTCCAAGGCTTAGGAACTCACAAAAATATAAGGCAAAAAGCACCAAGCCTCAGCACATGGGTTGATTAGTGACTTCAAAGAAAAATAAAAAATAAAACAAAATGCCTTATGCATATGTCAATTGAGACTTAGGGTAAAGAACCCTAAAACAAAACAAAGCAACGCATTGAATGAACATTTCATTTGTTCCTAAAGATCTTGAAGAAGCCACCGCCATGAGAAGGAAACCCTAGCCGCGCCATGATGATCTCTATATTCATTGAGATAGAATTTGTGCCTTTGTTTTTCTGTTCTTCCTTGTTGGTCGTGCCATTGGGGAGTCTTCTGTATTGTTCCATATGAGCTGGGCGCGGCCTCTGTATTCTTCTTCGGTAGGGAAAGGTAAGGTTTTCTGTTGTTTACTTCTTTGTTCTGAACAAAAGCTTTAGAAGCTTATCTGTACTGAAAAATGGCTACTATTCTCTTACAAAAACGTAGACCCAGGTGTTGGCTATGCCATATTTGTATGTTATTGATACATTTCACTTAGAAAAGTGACTATCCATTGCTTTTCCAGATCTCTATATTGCGCCATTCCTTGTTCTGATAATGCTTTCTTTCATTATTCTTTTGAAAATGGAACAACAACTCTATGATGGCTGCCATTGATGAATTTTAGGCATTTTTACCTTATTACTTGCAAAACCCCAAAATGGGTAAATCAGAAAATGGCTGAAAACTGTATTTATCAAAACCCATATGGGTGATTTAGAAAGCCATTGACATTTTTTGCATTTTGTATAGAGATTCATATCTAGGTATCTAAAATATCATGAAAGAAACTCATACTTCAGTATTTGACAAAAAACCCAATGCGGGTACATGAAAAATAATAAAACCGAGTAAATACGACCCTCTGCATCCTAGATTTTACAAGCAAACTGCAAATCTTTCACTTTCACAGAGCATATATGTGTTCTCTCACAGGACATAGGACTTGTCCACACCTGAAATTTCTGAATAATTATGACAGTGATTCCTCCTCCTATGCATGTTACTGAATAATCCTTGTGTTCTACCATTAAATATTCAACAATGCACATCTTAAATTATGATTATTTCTTTTTCCTGATCTATAACCCTGCATCATGCATAAAGTTACATGGTACTATGCTTCTAGTTAAATGATCATGTTATTTTATGCTCTTCACTATTTCAATAAGCAAATATCTACCAGTGACATTATAATTGCAAAACAAAATTGAATGTATTGAAGTGTACTTCATGAATTGAGCATAAACTATGAGTTGGGCTCAACCCTCATGGGAGCCATATTTATCTCCACTCAAATTCGATTTAAGTCATACCTGCACCTATAGCTGCACATGAAACAAACAAATTAAAAATAAAATATTTTCAAGATGTATGATCATTTATTTTTCTCTCTTCGCTTGACAGGAGTGACTTATAGCTTGCCTGATGCATGTAAAAGACAGTCTATACATTAGTGGGTGGATATGTATGTAGGATTGGAGACTGTTTATTGTTTAGAGCTCAACTCTAACCATTGCAATTCCTTCAGATGCAGGATACGAAGACTGAGAGCTGCAAAGGACACAAAACAAGCAAACTGGAGCTGAGGATCACACAAGACGGGAGACCCAAACCAGCCATCAGGTAATAACTGGCCTCCCTTCCTATATATGCATCTTATTTTCTTTCAATCCATTCTTGTATATATTGCATTTTATGCACCTAAGACAAGCTATATCTCACGGCTTGTGTGAGATAGATTTTAACTTGGAATCAATAAAGACTTCCTTTCAACAATTTTGTGTAAATCTTTTCAATATTGTATACATTTGTATAAATGCAACAATCCATTACTGAAAATAAAAGCTTCTTGATTCTTATGTTTATACACCTGAATGCAATATAGGGAAGACTAAAATGAAATGCACCTCATTTTGTTTTGTAAAAACTTAACCAATAAGCTCGACTTGATTTGAGTTGTAAGTGAATTTTTTTTAACATTTTGGCGACCTCTACTGAATGTTTGCTTGCTAAACATGAAAACTAGTAGCCTAAACTTGTCCATTGGGCATGGAGTCACTAGGAAAAATATGCTTATGACCTAGGTAACTTAGTAGTAATAACTCAGGGACACCTTGGAGACTTATTGAAAACAGGGAAATTATTGAAGGGAAACTATTAAACTATGTTGGGACAACACTTTTGGGAATTGAAAACTACTAACTATCCTAAACTACTCTAACAACAGGACACTAAATCAAACAAAACCATTCACTGGGAGATTAAAGTAACTCCTCTTTATTCTCAATATGCAATGATTTTCAAGCATAATGGCAACTGAATAAAGATGGTATGCTGAAAAATGCTTTAAAATATAGTGCACTGCCTCATGAAAGAGGGTAACAAGTTCACTTACCTCTTTAAATTGATCATATGTATTTGTATTCAAAGGAGGATAAGTAAATTGAACACACTCCTTTTCAACTGCAAGTACATCCTTAATAACACCTTCAATTGTGGCTCCATGAGTGAGTGCTTGGTTAACCATTAGCACTTTATTAGACTCCAGTTGGGCTAAGTGTCTGATCGAACAACCCCTTGTCAAGACAAAACCTGAGCTCTTTCTTTTGATCTCTTGCCCATTCACTATTGTTTTATGGCTTTGCTGGCTGGAAAGGTCTACCCCCTATGACTGACTTGGTGAGAAAATAAAAGCTTCTTCAGTAAACTCAAGCTGTTCATGATTAACTTCATCAAGAAGTAACACTTCAGCATCCAGATTAGTACATAAGGCCTCTAAATCACTCCAAAATATATCCTCTTCAATGTATTCTTTACTTTTCTGAACATAAAGACTAATCTCAGGCCTAATGCAGCTCTTGTCTATCTTTGATAAAGCATCAAAACCATTCTCCTTGCAAAACAACAAGTCCAGTTCAGGGACTTGTTCAACTTGATGAGTATTTTCATGCACATCAAAATGTGGCTCTCCCTGAACAGTGTTACTGATACCTCCTTGTTTGTGAGTGAAGAATTCAAACTCACTTTTACCTTTATGCAACAATGAATCAACATTACCTCCACTAACCTCTTGTTGGTCCAATTCTTCATCTTTGTCAATGAAGCAAGGCAATTCGTCAAATGAGAAGATTAACTATGCCTTTTGATTCCTTGCTATGTTTATTATAGCAAGCTGCTCAACCCGACTCTCCTCATTTTCTTGCAAAAGTTGAGATTCCTCAGTTTTAGTTAATGAGCAAAACTCAACAATCACCCCTCTTCATCAAGCTGAGAGAAAAGAGATAGTCCCTTATTGCAAGCTATAAATTGATCTTTTTAAACAACTACTTTCATTTTGTCCTCTTGTTGTCCAACCTGAGCTTGAGAGATCTCCTCCTCTCTAATTCTCTACTGCTGCAGTTGATGACACTTAATGGCTAAATGCAAAAAGCTTTTCCCAGAGGATTAAGTTATCTTGATCAACAAGTTGCCCCTCCTTTGCCTTCTGAACATTAGAGCTTAGTTCCATTTGAATGTCTGATGACGGAATCTCACAGGGTTGAACGCATGTTCCCTTCCAACTAGGAATCTCTTCCTGAGCAGGTTGTTCAAGAATGTGAAAGGCTGATTGAAACTCCTACCTTTTTTTTTTGCAAGTAAGTTTTTCATCTGCTCTTCTTGAACTGCAACTTGTTTAGCAACAACTTCCTATTCATACTCTTGCACCTCCATGTCCTGCTGGTACTGAATATAAGCTTGATGATCAAGCTCTTCCTACTGCATAACAAACTCATGCTCTCTCTTAATATCAGCCATCTGCCTTTGGAAATCAAGCAACATTTTATCAGTATTGCTAACTCCCCTATTGGCATTTTGGGACTGGTCATTGAAACTACCATGTTGCTTTTGTGTAAAAATGGGTTCCTGTGATTGAATCTGAGCATATGTTGGGTGACATTGAAATTGAGCAGGAGTGGGAGGGTGGGAGGCATGATAAAATGTTGGAATTCTGTTGCTATAGGGTCATTTGGAATAATGACAACAACTTTCTTTGTATAATATGGTTGACAAGAGGACATGTATGCAGGATTTTCATGGAATGGAGAGTAAAAAGCCATGTTTCCATGAAAACTTGACATCTCTTTTCCATTCAAACTAGATTTCTTTCCAAAAAAATTGAAACATGTCAGCACTTGAGCTACTGAAACTAGAAAATTTCCACACTCGGAGTCACCAGGTATGTGATTGAACCTGCCTCTAAAAGGCTGAAACTACCACTATACACACCAAACAACAGTAACATAAGGATAAGAGAGACTGAAAATCAGTTCTTAGTCCCACCGGGCGTGCCAAAATTGTTATCTTCTAAAATTGCACCCTAGCTAAGATGCATGACAAATCATGCTAAGCTGCAACACTTAGCTTTTTAGAGAGAACATGGGATCTTTTCCAAGCTATGGGTTGCCAAGATCTAGAAAAGAACCTCCGGAGAAGGCCGGATTCCTTTTCGGTTATCACCTACTTTACTGAATTTTGAGGGGAAAAGGGAGAAAGATTGCATAAAAAAATAACTACCTCCTAAGGTGATACACCAGAATATGATTTAGACCTTGGAAAACTCATATTTTATACACTTGTACATAATGACTAAAGAAAACAACCTGCACAACCTGTTTCTATGTGCCTTGCATAAGTATTTTATAAAAAGGCCTTATTGCTTGAGCTCTTAGGAGGAGAAGACCTCACAGCTAACAACAACCTGCAATCTTCACACAAATTATAACCTGCAAACATCACACTTCTCTACAAAAAGGTACTAAAGCCATGAGACAGAGTTAAGGGAAACGAAATATTATCTCACAATAACTTAATCAATCATGTGAAAATACACAATATTGCAGTAACAAGAAGGCAAAATACTCCATTCAATAATGCCCAAGGTATGTATTGTATTCCATGTCTAAATGAGTTACAAAATCCTACAAAATTCTACCAAAGGACCAAAAAATCACTAAGTGCAAAAAAATGCCAAATTAGAACTAGTTACAATGAAGTCACCTAAGTGACTAAATCCCTCAACTCCCAACAAGATCCACTAAAGAAGGATCTAGAAGCTCATGAATTCAGATGAAACAATAAGGCCTAAATTCTAGCAACTGATTCCTCTTCAAAGAGGCTCCAAAAGGTTGAAAAGGTCACATTTGACCAAGTCCAAGATAAAAGCATAATAAATAATGCCTATATGCTCTCAACATGCTCCAAAAAGCAAATAAAGAGTCCTATTTCTTCTCCATATATTTTTAAATTGCATTTAACCTCCCTATATACCCTCTCCTGAAATGAAGACTCAACCATATCCCTCAAAAAGCATTTACAAAGGCATATACCCATTTTGCATTTCAAAATAACAATTATAATATGTGATTTATAATTTATCACTTAATATAATATTTTACATTTAAAAGGTATGCAAAATAAAAAGACAAGTTGCTATGTTGACTCCTCCAATATTAAAATGCAAAAAGAAAGCATTATGAACTATATTTTATGAAGGATATTCCAAGGCTTAGGAACTCAAGAAAACATAAGGCAAAAAGCACCAAGCCTCAACACACAGGTTGATTAGTGACTTCAAAGAAAAATAAAAAATAAAACAAAATGCCTTATGCATATGTCGATTGAGACTTAGGGTAAAGAACCCTAAAACAAAACAAAGCAACGCATTGAATGAACATTTCATTTGTTCCTTAAGCTCTTGAAGAAGCCACCGCCATGAGAAGGAAATCCTAGCCACGCCATGATGATCTCTGTATTCAGTGAGATAGAATTTGTGCCTTTGTTTTTCTGTTCTTCCTTGTTGGCTGCTCCATTGGTGAGTCTTCTATATTGTTCCATATGAGCTGGGCGTGGCCTCTGTATTCTTCTTCGGTAGGGAAAGGTAAGGTTTTATGTTGTTTACTTCTCTGTTATGAAAAAAAGCTTTAGAAGCTTATCTGTACTGAAAAATGGTTGCTATTCTCTTAGAAAAACGTAGACCCAAGTGTTGGCTATGCCATATTTGTATTTTATTGATGCATTTCACTTAGAAAAGTGACTATCCATTGCTTTTCCAGATCTCTATATCGTGCCATTCCTTGTTCTAATAATGCTTTCTTTCATTCTTCTTTTGAAAATGGAACATAAACTCTATGCTGGCCGCCATTGATGAATTTTTAGGCATTTTTAGCATAGATCATTCAAAAAGTTAGTATTGAAAAAGAATGGTTATTGATTGAGAAAAAAAATGATCTTCGATATTGTGCCAAATATGCTATGCTTACTTTTTTATCATCATTGGGTGGGACATGACACAAATTGATAGTACACACTATGATATGAGATAGACCATAGTGTACAAAGTCATCCATCTGTGAAAAACAGGCAATCGTAGAAAAGGAGTATCTTAACTCAGACTAAGGAGACGATGCCCCAGTCATTTGGTCAAGACAAACCACATACAACAGACAAATAAAAGATGGGTCATGAGACATCATTGCTCCTCTAAATCCTTGATAGGACATCCTTGAGGAAACTAGTAACATGACTCAAAAACCAATGTTAAAAATATAGTTGACAAACAACAACCAAAGAAAAAGAATCCTGAGACATCGTTGCTTCTCTAAATCCTTCAAGGGACATCCTTGAGAAAGCTAGTAATAGGATCTTGCACAAATCGATAAAAAGATAAGACAAAATAAGATATAAAGTCATAAAGCCAAATAAATGTATTCACCAAAACTTGATCTTGTAGGATTGTTTGATGTTGATGTTTGACATAGCGTAATGTGAGAGAATGACACATACCGCATAAGACGTTGAGTCTGGTTTCGACTGGGTGACTTATGTATAAGGCATGACAAAGCCTGGTTTCAAAAAGACACTTTCCGTATAAGACATTGGAGTCTGATGACGTTGAAGTGACAAGCCACATGAGACTATGACAATTTGATGACGTCTGTTGACAAGAAAGACATATCTTATGTAAGACATAGGTTGATCGCTTTGACAATGTGTTTGATATTGACTTGATGACTATTGAGACATTTTGCCTTGTTAATGCATGACTTGTTTGGATTCCTTGATTGATAAACTGTGTGTGTGTGTGTTGACCGTGTATGACACGAGATGATACCATAAACTATGATATGCAAGCTTGTGTGATAGTGATTGTGAATGAACCCTATTGGACTGACCTAGTGTGGTCTCAGGAGCTTATCAATTGTTTAGCCTTGCCTACGTTGTACACGTAGAGACCTCGTAGTTCGACACGACCAATGACTTTGAATATACAAAGCATCATGATTTTAATGTGTGTGATACATGACAAACCTAGACTGACTGACCTAATGCCTTGGGGGCACATCGATTGATGGCCTTGCCTACATCCCAGTCATAGAGGCAACGTAGTTCGACTATGTCTACGACCAACTTAACATGACCGACTTGACAGGATTGACTTGACATGACTGACCTGACATGATTGACTTGACATGATGTTTTGGATTTTCTGACATTTTTTTTTATTTTTGGAGTTTTCTAATGTTTTTGGGATTTTTAGGACATTTTCGATGGTGTGACGTTATGTTCAAAATGTTAGAGCATAGAACAAGGATTTTCCCCCAATCGGGAATATGATTTGGAAGATGGAGTGGATAATATGACGGAATGGACTTTGATGTCAATCATTCCAAATGATGGATAGGACAACCATTTATTATGAGTGATGGTGAAAATTCTGATTAAAATGATGGTAGATGGAAGAGCGAGCTTGACTACACATGGCGCCTGTTTGCTAGGTTTTCACCATGGTACTTATCCATAGCGCCACCGAAGCGGTTTTCACTAGTGGACGGATTTATTTCTCTTTACTTTTTTTGGTGTTACAAAGACGCCTGTTTGCCAGGTTTTCATCAAGGTAACCATTTTTTATTTTTTATTTTTTCATTTTTTTGTATTTTTCCAGATTAAGACACGGATTCTCAGAGACTTAAGCGTAGAACCTCTTTAGATGTAGACTATTGATAGGGGACAAAATTGGTTCTCCTTCAGGAGTAGAGAGTTGGTACGCTTCTGATCCAAAGGCTTCTGTGACAATATATGGCCCCAACCAATTAGGTTCAAACTTTCCTAGTTTCTCGCTTTCAGCTTGGTTCTTAGGATTCTCCATTAATACCAAGTCACCAATGTCAAAGTGTCTATTGAGAACCTTCCTATTGTAACTACGACGAACATGATTCTGATATGCTTACAAATGATCTAATGCTTTCTATCTTCGTTCATCCAGCAATTCTAACTCTTGTAACCTAGAGACATGGTATTCTTCATCGTCGATATGACCCTTCAAGGATACCCATAGAGAAGGTATTTCAACCTCAATAGGTAAGATAGCTTCGGACCCAAATACGAGGGAATATGGAGTGGCACCGGTGGGAGTACGGATGCTTGTGCGATAAGCCCATAAGGCAGGATTAAGCTGTAGGTGCCAATCACGACTAGCATCATTGACAGTCTTCTTAAGGATTCTAACAATAGTCTTATTAGATGCCTCAGCTTGGCCATTACCTTGTGGCTATTATGGGGTGGAGAAATGGTGTTTGATGTGGAATTCTTCACATAAATGGCATACTTCTTGGTTCTTGAATGGGTGGCCATTGTCTGTGATTATGGATTGAGGTACACCATACCGACAAATGATATAGTTGAGGATAGACTTAGATATTTGTGTGTTAGTTATGTATGTCATGGGGATGGCTTTGATCCATTTGGTTAAGTATTCGGTGGCGGTGATGATGAATTTGTGGCCATTGGATGATGAAGGGTGTATCTTACCTATGAGGTCAACTCCCCATTCGGCAAAGGGCCATGGTGAAGTAATTGGACGAAGCTCCTGCACTGGCACTCTTATCAAGTCTCCATGTATTTGACATTGTCTACACTTCTTTACAAAGACGTAAAAGTCTTTCTCCATTGTAGGCCAATAGTAACCTAGTCTCATAATCTTATGGGCTAGAGTGGGACCACTCAAATGAGATCCACATATACCCTCATGTACTGCTCGCAAATTTGTTTGTGCTTCCTCAGCATCGAGACATATCATTAGGGCATTATCTAAGGTACGTCTATACAGGGTTTCTCCGATGATGGTGTACTTAGCTAACTTTTGGATGAAGGTTCGACGTTGGTTATTGGACAAGTCTTGAGGTAAGGTTTGGTCAGTGAGGTAATCGAATATGTCTTTATACCAAGGAGATGTAGGACCATTAATGGTACACACTATCATAGTATTAGGGACATCATAAGTAGGGATCAAAAGCTGTTCAACCAGAAACTCGAACTTAGGCTCATTACTTGGAATATCCAACAAGGAACCCACGATTGCCATTGCATCTGCAGCTCAATTTTGGATACATGGTATTGGTTGAAAAGTTATTGCATTGAAATACTGCTTGAAACTATCAGCCATTCATTTGTAAGCTGCAAGATTTTCATCCTTAGTCTCATAATCATCATTCACCTATCGGATTACCAATTGAGAGTCGCCAAAGACATGTAGGCTCTTAATGTTCCACTGAGCTGCCATTTTAAAACTTGTCACTAAGGCTTTGTATTCTGCTATATTGTTGGTACAAGGGAATGCAATCCTAAATGATTTAGGAATGGTATCACCTTGAGGTGTGACAAATAAGATACTAGCCCCTGAACCATGATTTGTATGTGACCCATCAAAGTACAGTTTCCATTAAGTTTTAATGTCAATGTTGAAGAGAAATTCATCTGGAAAATCTACCACTAATGGATGGTCTACCTTTATAGGTGCATCTTCTAGTTGATTTGCAATCACTTATTCTTTTATTGCCTTCCTTTGGACATACTGAATGTCATACTCACTAAGTATCATAACCCATTTAGCCAATCGACCTGTTAAAGCTGCCTTACTTAGGAGGTATTTAAGTGGATCAATTTTTGCAATCAACATTGTTTGTCGATTGAGCATATAGTGCCGAAGTTTTTGGGTAGCAAAGACTACTGCAAGACAAGCACGTTCTATGTTGTTATAATTTAATTCATAGCCCACTAAGGTACGACTGATATAATAGACCGCTCTCTCACGACCTTGATCATCATGTTGTGCGAGAAGAGCCCCTAATGCCGACTGAGTTGCTGAGATGTATAATATCAATGGTTTTCCCTCTGTAGGTGGCATTAAGACTGGTGGAGTAAGCAAATAGTCCTTGATTTGCTGGAAGGCCTCTTGACATTTAGGTGTCCACACAAATGGCACTCCTTTCTTGAGTAGATGTTGAAATGGATGTATTTTATCCGTCAGTTGTACTATGAAATGCCTAATGGACTATAATCTCCCCTGTAGGGTTCTGAGTTAACCAATGCTGGTTAGAGGAGGAGTTTATATGATAGCTCTTACCTTCTCTGGATCTACTTCAATTCCTCTTCGAGAGATGATATACCCTAATAGTTTCCCTGATTTGGCTCCAAAGACACTTCTTCGGATTTAGCCTGACATTATAATTTTCTAGTCTCTAGAATATCTTGTCTAACACTTTCAAATGATCTTCCCTAGTTTCTGACCTGGCTATAATGTCATCTACATAATCTTCCATGAATGTATGTACAAAGTCATGAAAAATCGCAGTCATTGCTCATTGGTAAGTAGCTCCTGCATTCTTAAGGCCAAACGGCATAACATTCCAACAGTATGTGCCCCATGGACATGTGAAAGATGTCTTATGTTGGTCTTCAAGTGCTATCTTTATCTGGTTGTATCCAAAGAAACTATCCATGAGGGATAGCATCTCATATCCTGCAGTAAGGTCTACTATCATGTCGATATTCGGCAAAGGGAAGTCATCTTTAGGACATGCCTTGTTGATGTCTCTAAAGTCAGTGCAAATACGAATGCCCCCAGTTGGCTTAGTCACTGGTACAAGATTTGATATCCAATCTGCATAGTCTATTGTCCTTATGAATCCTACATCCAAATTTTTCTTAAGTTCTACCTTGACCAATAGAGCAATTTGCGGATGCATCTTCCTCAACTTCTGTTTGACTGGTTTGATACCTGGCTGTAGTGGTAAATGATGCAATATTAGGTCTGGATCCAGCCTAGGCATGTCAGCATACGACCATGCAAAGTTTACCTGTCTCTTTTTGAAGAAGTCCTTGAACTCATGTTGTTCTGTCTCTGTTAAAGAAGCCGCAAAATATAATATTTGAGGATTCTCTTCTATTCCTATGTTGACTGCAACAACCTCTTCTACTAGCATGGGTGACTTTTCTTGTGCAACGGGGAGAATGTTTAAACCTCTATCCTTGGGTGCCTCAAAGAGGTTTTCGCCCTTGGATACGCCCTTTATTTTGAATTTTTCATTGTCCAAAGGCGCCTTTCAGTTTTCACCTAGGGACTCATCATGTTTATTTTCATTCTCATTTTTGCGACTAGAGGTGTAAATAGACTCCCCGAAATATGCTTTATCATCCAAGTCTATGGTAAAACCTGCCTTATGATCCCCTCTAGGTATGCCTTCTCTAAGTCCCATGAACTAAGCAATTGCTTCATCGTTCTCGAATGTATCTATGATAGGTGTACCTTGTTGATCCCAGTCGATAAGTTTGGGATATACAAGGGGCATATCATCATCGGAGTTTTTAAAGGCAGCTGCTGACAAGGTGAATACAGAATGGTTGACATGGTCGTAGAAGTTTTGGACTAACTTCTTATTCTTCCTCCTAGAGGTAGGTATACTCTGTTGTGGGACTATAGCGAGGGGTGATTTGTCAGAAGATGGCTTGTCAGGTGCCCAAGATGTAGGATCAAGGGTTTCCCAATAATAGCTCTCTTGCCATTCTTTTTTGGACAAGTGCTTCTTAGGACGAGGACTAGATTGTTTTGGTATAGGTTTCACATTGAGGTCCAACTCTCCAAATAAGGCATCTATGTTCATGGTACTAGTAGATGAGAGGGACTCCCATTCACCATCGCTTGAGTAAGGGGATCCGTCATAGACTGGAGGTTTGTCGTAAACTGGAGGTTTATCATAAACTAGGGGTTTGTCATAAACAGGGGAAAGTGTTTCATGAGATGTCTTGATGTCTGCATAATCATTCACTTCCTCTTGAAACGATGATGAAGTACCAGGAAACCCAATTCTAAGTGGTTGACACCCTAGCCCTAGATATTTCGGTCGTGGGTAGACAGTAATCAGTTTCGTCCTTCCATTTTGATATAGTCCTAACCCAGTGTGCCCATCATAGCCTTCCTTTTGTATTATCTTAAATCCTTTTCCATATTGGTCCTTGGCTATTTGAATAGACGGGGAGGGGTATTCATGTTCTTCTTGATACAACCAGGAATCAGCTTGATCCATAATTTCTTCACTTAACTCTCCCCATTTTGTCAATGTCGTTGTAGGGGGAACATGAAATGTGACCATTGACTGTCTTCTCTCCGCCATGGGTAGGCCATATGCCTTAGGTGGAATTAGTTCAGTAACATAGTATGATTCCTTTATATTATATTCACCACAACCCTTGTCTTGGATCTCAAGTTTTGGAGTGGATGATGGTGGTTTGAATGAAAGACTTAGTGAGACATGATGGGTCAACGTATTGGGATAGAGTGGATGATGAAGCCTCTTGATTAATAGGCACTTGTCATTGTGGAAGATCCCTTAGGCTTGTACAATATTGGAAAGGATTTGGATCACCATCAATGGCGATCTTTGTGCCATTATAGGGGAACTTGAGACATTGGTGGTATGTTGAAGGTACAACTTTCATTGCGTGTATCCAAGGTCTACCTAACAACAAGTTGTACGAAAGGGTGAGATCCAAGACTTGGAAGCTAGTGTTCATGACTGTCAGGCCAATTCGTATAGGGAGTTTGACAACTCCTTTGGACGATCTTTCCTCATCATCGTAAGCCTTGATGACTATACTCTTAGAGGTATCTACACAGTCTTTCGAGAATCCTAATGCCTTAACCAATTTAAGGGTACACAGGTTCAAACCTGCTCCTCCGTCTACCAAGACTTGTTGGACTTTGTTTTGATGGACTAAGACTTCAAGATGTAAGGGGTCATTATGATCTAACTTTTCAGTTGAGTAATCCTATTGGGAAAATGTGGCATGATGCGAGCTGGTCAAATATCCCACCATCTCTTCAAAACAATTGACATCTAAGTCTGTAGGAACAGTTGTGTTCTGTAGAGCTTTGTCAAGAATGGATCGATGTTGAGGTGATAAGGTCAACAATTCCAAGATAGATATTTACATGGGGGTTTTACTCAATTGATCGAGAAAGTTGTACTTGAACTTGGAAATTTGCGTAGATGGCTCGGAAGAAGGACCAAGAATAGTAATCGTAGTTTTGCGTGTGTTTACATTACATTCTAGATGCTTCTTAATGGTAAAAGTATTGACATTCTCATTTGTGGCTCGAAGGTGGTTTATGATCGTTCCTTTACCATAGTCATACTTGGTATTGTTATAGTTGACCGATGGATTATTCTGGGGTCCCGAGCTAGAGGCTTTTCCTTTTGTGTGTTCATGTAACGGGTCTGTGAAGACCTTATGATCCCTGTTCTTAGTGTTTTTCTTCCCACCAACCTCTATGGTTTCGTTTTCAACAAAGTCTTGTATGATGTTCTTTAATTGGTGACATTGTTGGAGGTTGTGCCCTTTCGTTCGATGATAGTCACAGAAAGCGTTATCGACCCACCATGAAGGTTTGAACTATCCAGGATCATACTCTCTTGGTTGTAAAGGTTTGATAAGATTATGTTTGACTAATTCTTTGAAGACTACCTCAATTGGTTGCCCTAAAGGTGTAAATTCCCACGTGGGAAATCTCCTTTGGGGTCTTTGTTGTGAGTTCTGGACATAGTTAGCCGTTTGATCAGGACTATTCATCATGTCTGCTTGTTGGTTGTATCCTCTAAGGGAGATAACCGGTCCAGTATGTATGTGCTTAGCATCAATTATGTTGTCATTCGTGACATTCTTGTTCCTAGACCAGAACTTGTTTCTATCATTCGACACATTTGGATGTTGGACAATTGGGCTCTTGCCTGGTACTTTGATTTCGCCTTTGTCAATAAGGCCCTTTTCAAGGATGATCCCCTTTTGTACCAAGTTAATGAACGAAGTGTAACAGTGTACCCATAAGTCACCTCTCAATTTGGGGTTGATTTTTTCGAGGAAGATAGTGACCTTTTGTTTTTCAAGTATTTCGACGAGACATCGGCTAGCTAGACTTCTCCATCTTTGGAAGAAAGTGATGAACGTCTCACCATCTTTTTGTGTCGTGTGGCACAAGGTTGCTATGGTTACTTCCTTCTCTATGTTAAAGGCAAAATGTTCGACAAACTTTTCAGCCAGTTCCACCCAAGATCGTATACCGTATGGCAATTTGGAAAACCATTCCAACGCTATCCCTATGAGGGTTTGTGGAAATAGGCACATCAAGTAAGTGGGGTCATAAGATATGTCCATGCATGCCAAAGTATGGACATCAAATCCTAGGGGCAGTGTGGCACCTTCTACTAGCAATTTTGCTAAATAGCGTTGTGGATCGTTTAGCAAACACTCATCCATGAAGGATGCAAACTCAGGATCTTGAACTATTGCATCTATGTCTTCTATGTAAATCCGCCCATGTGTGTCTCTAGTGACATGTTTTTCAAGTAAAGACTTGTGTGGACATTTGCTACCTGACGGTTAGTTTCCGAACGGATTGATGAATTCATTGGGGTCTGTCATTGCTTTGTGTTTCTTTTTGGACCTTGTTTCGACCATGGAAAAGCTGCTCAAAATGGGTAATGCAGACTATGTCTAAAAACTGATATGACCTATGTCTATGTTTTTGGATTTTTTTTTGATAATAAGGATGTTGCTAAAGATCTAAAATGACGTATGACAAGACGGACAATATGCAAAATTCTAAGTGGACTAATGACGATAAATGAGTCTAAGACGGGTATAACCTACCACCTATGGAATAAATGCATGCAAAAAAATTTTTTTTTGACCAAGGAACCTAATTGTATGACAAGGTGAATTTTCCGAACTAGACCGTTGAGCTGAAAAGATTCACCAAATGGGACCAAAGTGACTAGGTTCAATGACTGTGACAAACTGGAACATGAACATTTCCAAAGACAAGGAAAGTTACCTATTCTGTGATATGCAATTTCCTAGGGAGTACCTATACGCATGCAACTTAGGATGACTATGACTAAGACGTTTACTGTGACTAAGACATATATGACACCTAATGATGGTAACTAAGATGTATATGACACCTAATGATGCAAGGTATTTGAGGAAAATTAACCAGTTTCTAATCCAAGGTTGATCCTAAAAACTTAAAGCAAATAGTGACAAAAATGTTTCGGACTCACCTCGCAGTTTTTGATGTTTTCTGTTGACAGGCAAATGCAGTTCACCAAATAGTTGCGGTTCAAATTCTGACAGATGCAGTTTTCCTCACAATTGCGATTTTCCCTTTGACAAATGTGATTTACTAAGACACATGTGGTTTAAAAACTAATAGATGTAGTTTACCAGGACAAATGCGGTTTTGAAACTGACAGATGCGGTTTGCATGCACACATGCGACTCAGAATGTGACAGTTGTGACTCATGATATGCAGACTGTGAAAAAGTGAATGTTTTGATAGACAGATGTGGTGTTTCCCCTAATAGATGTGACTCGCTATGACACATGCGACAATTAAACTGACAAATGCGACTTGGTTTTCTGACAGTTGAATTTTTCCCGAAAGTTGTTGACTGAATTTGTTTGTTTGATCAAGATTTTGACGAATACAACAAAGAGAAAATACAACAATCAATATATTTTCAGTTTTTGTGATGAAAGGACCGTTAAGACTCGAAAAACAATTACAACCTAGGCTTTTTGGACAATACTTGCTGAATTCTTACTTGGATTTCTCCAGCTACGCACATTCAAGGCGGATGACTAGTAGCTTGATCCCACTAGCTCCCCTCCACGACACTCACTTATACGGGGCAGCCAAGCTACTGTACCCATGAAACTCCCATGGCATACATGTCACCTCAACACAAGAACCGTAAATTTGTAAGATGGCTTCACAGGTTATGCACCTGCTACGCCAGCAAATAGATAGGTTTTTGATAATTCTACAACAAGGTTTTTAATAAGGGCATTCCGTTCGTGGGACACTATCCAATATCGACGAGAGTCCATTTCTGTCCATCTCATCGGAATAGTGCATGTGATTCTTGGGTTTTCTCCAAGAATCCACTTTTATATACTAGCTGGAAGTCGCTTGGCTTTAGCGTGCTACCGATCTGAGTCGTCTTAGGGTGAGTACTTTTTCCCACCAAGACATGCCCAAGTTCTAGAGTCAGCAACCATTTATCTTACACCCAAGATCACATGACTATGCAAGGGAAGAGGATACTTCGGTGTACTAAATCGTAAGGGTTACAGATATGTGCAAAACACCAAACAAAGACGACAATGGTTCTTTTTAATCCAAATGACAATTTTCTATCTATCAATCAAAAAATTCATTTTAAACTCCACGATAATTGTCTATCTACCAAAGAAAACTTGTTAAATAAATAAACACATAGGCATTAGGTCTTGCATGCAAATTTATCAGTAGTTCATGGTCTTCAGCTTTCGTCCTGCAAAAAATTATCTTCAAAGCTTCGTCCTGCAAACACTATGTTATTCCCCCTTAACCCAATTGAAATCAACCATTAGCGAAAATCAAAACAGCTTCAAAAGGGAAAATGAAAATATGAATGTACGGAAATCAATGAAAAAATTTTACCAGGCAGATGCGGCTTTTTGAGCCATAGATGCGGTTCGACTGTTGACAGACAGATGCGGCTCGCAAATTAGTTGACAGGTGGATGCGGTTCGCGAATTAGTTGATAGGCAGATGTGGTTCATGATGATGGATGCATCACTATTTTTTACAGATGCGGCTCGCGGATACAGATGCATCATTTCCCTTAACAAATACAGTGCGTCATATGAAAAATCTGCAAAAACCAGAAAATAGAAAATGAAAAACTGGAAAAACGAAAAAAAAGATTCACGGATTTTGAAGCGTGTTCACGTTAGGTTCACCAAATGTAACATCATAGATTCTCTGCAAGCTAGAATAACAAAGTTAAATCCTAATCTAGAATGATAATCTAAAATCTAACAACAAAGAACGAGGAAATAAACTAATCTAATAAAACCAAAACGATCTCACCGAATATGCGTTCATCCCTTCGAATTATCTTGATTGCTCTTCTCCATTTTTCCTTTTCAATATTCTTTCCCTCAGATTTATGTGTTTGAATGCAAGTATAGCTTTTTCGAGTGTCTAAGAAAAATATCGAAGAATAGTCTCTCTTCTCAAAAATGAATGATTTCGGGAGGAGGAATAATGATAATGATAGGCCATTTTATAGATTTTGTGTTTCCAGATGATCGACTCCGATTGAAAGAGAGATCGATGGATGAGATTGATGAATGCCATGCGATGTCAGTTCTGTCTCAGATAGAACGTGAGTTAGACATGAGTCAGGAAAGACTAAAAATAGAACAAGATCTTAATCTTAAGTTAAGAATCTTCGAAAATAGAAGAAAGAGACTTTGAATGTCAAAGACAAAGTCAGAACTCAAAGATGAGGAATTCAAATGCATAATTAAATTAATTAATTAAATAAAAGATATTTAATTAATAGATGCATACATGCATATGAGTTAGAACTAGTTAATTGACTAGTTGTGACAAAGAGTCTTCCTGCAGAGATAAACTGATGTTGAATTTAGAGATAACTGGAGAACTAAAAATAGATCTCAAGTCAGAAGGTGAGTGAATGATTTAGATAACTGAATGATAGAGGAATGTGACATAAATGAATTAAATATGAATTAAATGCTAATTTAATTCAACATTCGAAAATAAAAGATTTAATTAAATAAATAAAGATAATTTATTTAATTTGACTGTTTGAAAAGGATAATATAAATAATTAAATAATAAATATTTAATTATAGATGAAGGGGAGGTTAAATGAATAATTAAATAAAGATATTTAATTATAGTTGGAAAAGTATGATAAAGGGGTAATTAAATAATAAATTATTTAATTGATAGATAAAGTGGGAAGAATTAATTAGTTCGCAACATAATTAAATAAATATGAGTTATTTAATTAATCAAGTTAAATAAATGAATTAATTAATTAATTAAAAAGGGGTATTTAATTAATAGAAGAAATACGTGTTAGAAAGGTAATTAAATAATAAACAGTATTTAATCAAGACCACAGACTATAGAAAATTATGTCGAATGTGTACTCGCAGGCCTAGACCAATTTTAGGTATCTACACCCCAAAATGGGTAAATCAGAAAATGGCCGAAAACTATATTTTATCAAACCCCATATGGGTGATTTAGAAAGCCATTGACATTTTTTGCATTCTGTATAGAGATTCATATCTAGGTATCTAAAATCTCATGAAAGAAACTCATACTTCAGTATTTGACAAAAAACCCAATGCGGGTACCATGAAAAATAATAAAACTGAGTAAATACGACCCTCTGCATTCTGGCTTTTGCAAGCAAAATGCAAATCTTTCACTTTCACAGAGCATATATGTGTTGTCTCACAGGACATAGGACTTGTCCACACCTGAAACCTATGAATAATTATGACAGTGATCCCTCCTCCTATGCATGTTACTGAATAATCCTTGTGTTTTGCCATTAAATATTCAACAATGCACATCTTAAATTATGATTATTTCTTTTTCCTGATCTATAACCCTGCATCATGCATAAAGTTACATGGTACTATGCTTCTAGTTAAATGACCATGTTATTTTATGCTCTTCACTGCTTCAATAAGCAAATATCTACTAGTGACATATTATAATTGCAAACTACATTGAATGTATTGAAGTGTACTTCATGAATTGAGCATAAACTATGAGTTGGGCTCAACCCTCATGGGAGCCACATTTATCTCCACTCAAATTCGATTTAAGTCATACCTGCACTTGTAGCTGCACATGAAACAAACAGATTAAAAATAAAATATTTTCAAGATGTATGATCATTTATTTTTCTCTCTTCGCTTGACAGGAGTGACTTATAGCTTGCCTGATGCATGTAAAAGACAATATATACATTAGTGGGTGGATATGTATGTAGGATTGGAGACTGTTTATTGTTTAGAGCTCAACTCTAACCATTGCAATTCCTTCAGATGCAGGATACGAAGACTGAGAGCTGCAGAGGACACAAAACAAGCAAACTGGAGCTAAGGATCACACAAGACGGGAGACCCAAACCAGCCATCAAGCAATAACCGGCCTCCCTTCCTATATATGCATCTTATTTTCTTTCAATCCATTCTTGTATATATTGCATTTTATGCACCTAAGACAAGCTATATCTCACGACATGTGTGAGATAGATTTTAACTTGGAATCAATAAAGACTTCCTTTCAACAATTTTGTGTAAATCTTTTCAATATTGTATACATTTGTATAAATGCAACAATCCATTACTGAAAATAAAAGCTTCTTGATTCTTATGTTTATACACCTGAATGCAATATAGGGAAGACTAAAATGAAATGCACCTCATTTTGTTTTTTGTAAAAACTTAACCAATAAGGTCAACTTGATTTGAGCTGTAAGTGAAAAATGGGTAACAACAGCAAAGAGAGTGTATTATCAAAGAAAATGGTGACATATTAATATCACATGTAGTACGCCACTTCAATATGGTGGAGAGATAATTTCCTCATATCATCAAAGGCATTTAGTTGCATAACCCTGTCCTTTTGTGCCTCAAATATATCTATTCCAAGGTCTAGTGTTTTTATAAGAGTTTTGTGTTCAAACTCTATAGGCATCATTGCTATTTTTCCATATAATAGTTCAAAGGGAGTAAAACCAGTTGTGGTTTTCCAAATGGTTTTGTAGGCCCAGACAGCTTCTGGCAACCTATTTGCCCAATATTTTTTGTGAAGTGCTACTGTCTTGGTCATTTAGATTCTATTTCCCTATTTTTTACTTTAGATTGTCCATTGGCTTGTGGGTGATAGGGCATAGATTTCCTATGTCTGACATTATACTCATTCACCAATGTTGTTACAAGAGTGGATGTGAACTAAGCCCCTTGATCTATGACTATATCTCTAGGAACTCCATAACGTGTGAAGATTTCTTCATAGAGGAATTCTATAGCTTTATTGTCCCTAGTATGCTTCATGACTTTGACCTCAACCCATTTTGTCACATAATCAGTGCAAACCAAGATGTAAGATTTTCCATTTGATGGTGGATCAATTGTAGCTACAAAATCAAGTCCCCATTTATCAAATGGTGTGATAACTACTTGAGGGTATAGAGGCATCTCATTTGATTTAGTTGGTCGGCCCATCCTTTGACACTTATCACATTTCCTAGTGTACTTGCTTGCATCCTTATGAAGTGTAGGCTAGTAGTATCATGTATTGAGGATTTTCATGACTATCCTTTTAGCTGCAAAGTGTCCCCCATAGGGTTCATCATGGCATGCATGCAATATATCATAAGTCTCATCCTCTGTTACACATTCTCAACACATGCTCTGGTCTAGTATAGAATAAACAACCTTCCATCCATGAGAATGGAAAAGTTTTCTCAATAAGAACCCTTCTCTCTTTTGGAGAGAAATGAGGGGGAACTCTTCCTGTAACCAAATAATTGGCTATATCTGCATACCAAGGTGTATGCACACTGATGGAGAACAAATTTTCATCAGGAAAGGAGTCACCAATGACTTGAGTGTCCTTAGATGTTGTCAATTTTGAGAGAAATCCTGCCACAACATTTGCTTTCCCTGGCTTGTCTATAATGGTGATATCAAATTCTTGCATTAACAACAACCATCTTGCCAATCTTCCTGTGATCAATGGCTTGTTCATAAGATAGGCTACATGGTCTGCATGGAAAAAGATCTGGTATCCTATGATATAATGCTTGAATTTGTTGAGAGCATAAATGACTGCCAACATCTCCTTCTTTCTCACTGTGTAGTTAAACTCAACCCCTTGTAGGTTCTTGCTGATAAAGTAGATTGCATTCTCTATTGCTCCCTCTTTTTGTCCTAAGAAAAACCATATAGCATAATTAGATGCATCTATGTGAATATGAAAAGGGAGTTCCCAATTAGGGTCTTTGAGCATAGGAGCATGGGTTAATGCTGTTTTCAAATAAGAGAATGATTTATCACAATCCACTATCCATTGGAACTCCACATCTTTAGTCAAAAGAGTGTAAAGTGGTGTTGCCATCTTACTAAAATATTTTATGAAATGCTCATAGTATCCTGCATGTCCTAGGAAACTTCTAACATCTTTTTGCTTGACAAGAATAGTAAGATTGGTAATTACCTCAATTTTGGCTAGGTCCACTTGAATTCCCTTTTGAGAGATATAATGGCCAAGGACTACTCCTTCCCGCATCATCATAAAAAATTTCTCACTATTCAAGGAGAGATTATGGTCCTCACATCTTTGCAAAACCTTTTTGAGGTTTTCTAATGCTTCTGCAAAATCAACACCATAAGTAGTGAAATCATCCTCATAGATTTCCACACAATCATGTGAAATATCTGAGAATATACTAATAACTATTCTTTGGAAGGTTGCAGGTGCATTGCACAGACCAAATGGGTGTACTGAATAGGCATAAGCTCCCAAGGACAAGTGAAATTTTCCTTGTCTTAATCTTCAGGTGTAATCTATATCTGATTATAGCCACTGAACCCATCAAGGAAGGAGAAATAATTCTTACCTACAAGTGAATCCAATACTTGGTCTATGAAAGGAAGGGGAAAGTGATCCTTTTTGGTGGCATAATTTAGTTCTCTATAGTCAAAACAAACTCTCCATTTACCTCCCTTTTTAGGCATAATTACCAAAGGAGACACCCATTGGATGGCTGAGATAGGGTAGATAAATCCTGCATCCAACAACTTTTGTAGTTCTCCTTTCACAATCTCCCTCAATGCAGGGTTGATTCTCCTTTGTGGTTGCCTCACTGGTGTGCAGTCACCTCAAATGTAAATCCTACGAGTACAAAGTTTGGGATCTAATCCTTTCATGTCATGGTAATCCCATGCAAAGGCTTACTAATGCAACTTTAATTGGTTTGTCGAAGACAACTATTGCTCCTGAGTAAGCTTATTATTTATATTCAAATGTTTCCCCTCTGAAACTTGTACTTGTGTGGTCAACTCAATCATGGTTGTTTCACTGATGCTTGGCACTTTTACTTCATGAGGTATCAATGTATGAAGTATATCTGTTGCTGTAGAAAATTCAAGTGCAGAAGAAGCTACAAAAGTCTCTGCAATGGACATGCAAAACTAGATTCTTGAGTGGGTGCTTCTTCATGCACTTCACAATGGTTCTGAGTTATAGGGGATAATATGTCATCTTCTTCCTAAAGATGCAGGAAAGGACTTTTTCCTATCATCATGAGTTGTGCCACTAAATTGGCTTCTTCTGCCTCTTCTCCAACATTTGGCCAAATGGGGTTGTCCATATCATGGGATGGTTGAGCAAGAGGATACAGGACAAGATTTTTCGTGCTTTTCTCATAAGAAATATTCATGTACTTTGACTGAAATCCAATGTAAGCATCTACTGTAGCTAACCATGACCTTCCTAGAATAATAGGATACCATCCTAATGTAGCTTTAGGGGAAAGGATCATAAAATCAGCTGGGTATTCCCAAGAGTCTAAAATAACAACAAGGTCTTCAACTACACCATCTGGTTTGACAATGAAACTGTCAGCAAGCTGCATGATAGTAGAAGTAGGTCTCATATTTGTAACATTCAGTTGCTGCAGAATATCTTTAGCCATTGCATTGATAGTAGCTCCCAAGTCTATTAGAGCATTCTTTACTTGGATTCCATTTATAATGACTCCAACTACATGACTACCTGGGTCAATATACTTAGGAATAGTTACCTTCCCAAGCAAGATATCTGCCAACTGTCCCACCACATGAACGGTGGTGGGGTCCTTCTTTTTCCTCCCAAGATTTTTGAGACATGCTTCCTTAATTGCATTACCATAAATGAGAACATATTTTATGACCTGGAACAAAGGTATCTTGACACATATGTGTTTTAGCTGATCCAAAATATCAAAGGTTGTTTCTTCCTTTTTCTTAGCAACTTCTAACCTTTGAGGAAATGGTGGGTCAGGATCAGTCTGTTGAACTGGTTCGGGATTTTTGGGCACACTTGTCTGAGTAGGGATAGTAGGTAAATTTTGATGCTCCTCATCTTCCACAGGAAGCTCAGTGATATTTGGAGTGGAAGACGATGACAAAGTGGTTCCTGAATGTAGATGAATATTGCTCAAACTCATAGCATAAGCAAGATATTGATTTGGATCTGTAGAGTAGACTGGCTACTGTTGTGGTTTGTTATTTGGGTTGGGTGTGGGTTGAGCTGGTAACTGATTAGGTCTAGGTGTGCTAGCATTTGAGTTAGGAGGAGGCATTATGGCAGGCTTTGAGGCTGTGGAGGCTGCTGCATGTAACCAGTTGCCTGGTTTGGCCATTCTTGTCCTCCCCTCCATTAGGATGTTTGTTGCCAATTTCCTTGAGGTTGTTGCCAATTCCCCTAGGGTTGTTGCCACTGAGGTGGAGTGTTTTGGTAATTGGGCCAAGTATTTGGAGGGTTTTTCCAAGGCTGAGGTGAATAATCTCCAAAGTTTGATGGATATTAGGGTTGCCATTGATTACCAGATGCATAAGAATTCATATAAGGTCCACTAAAAGATAATGGGTATGGTGGAATACCTTGTCTTGGAGTCCATGGCCTTCTTTGTGCAACATAGAAAACTTGATCTTCATCACCCTCAATTGGCTTGAATTAAGGTGGAATGTGTGTGCTATCAATATTGGCTACCATTTTGCATTTGCAGTCCTTCTTCTTTTGCCTATAATGAGGACAATATTCTGCCAACATTGCCTTTGCCTCCTCATGTTTCTTCTTTGCTTGAAGTGTATCTAAATGAGTTGTCATATTATTTATGATGTCTTGCTTGAAATCTAACAACAAGTGAGTGATTTCCATCCTTGAAACTCCATCAATGGAGGATTTACCCATAGAAGATTGGTAACCTCTCCCTTTCTTTATATCTGCTCTGGAGTAATTCTGACATATCTTCTTAATATCATCCCAGGGAACTTGGGTGATATCTCCTCCTCCTATCAAGTCCATAGCATCAACAAAACTCTCATTGATCCCTCTAAGGAAGAACAAATTTTGAGACTCTTCATTGAGTGCATGATGTGGAGATTTCTATAGACTAAACATGAACCTTGACACATAGTCCTCCAAACTTTCATCCTCCTTCTACTGCATCTTGAAGATAGCATCTCCTCTCATATCACTACCTCTACAATATTCTTTATACTTCTCAAGAAACTTTTCCTTCATAGCATCCCAACTATTCACAATATTCCTATAACCTAAGCTCATAAACCATCTTAATGCAACTTCTTTCAAGGTGGTAGGAAACAATTTAAGCCTATGAGCGTCAGTAGTGTGATCATAGCTTTTGCAGAGGATATCAAATTCAAACAAGAAAGTGTCTGGGTCCTTTGTTACAAGCCTATAAATTTAGGAAGAACTGAAGCAAGAATGTTCTTGAGATTATCAACGCCATTTTATTGAGGTATACATAATGGAAACGTTGGTTGGTTAGGTCTAATTGGGACAACCATATTTGCTTGATGGATTATCAAATCAAATAGGTTCTCAATAAGGTCTTGGACAACCTGCTCTTCAGAGGAAGTTTCAGAACTGGTCAAATTGGGAAATGCATCAACAAAAGGATTTGCTTCTTTTTCTTCTGCTTCTTCTGACAAATTTTGAAACTCAACTAGCTAATTATCAAGATTAGTTTTAGCAGGAAGGAATCTCCCAAGAGAATCTCTTCTCCTGCCCCTATGCATGTGATATAAACTCAGTATCAACCAACTCACACAAAGAATTGGTGAAAGAATAATAGATCATTACTTATTCTAATGAAGGGTATGTTGAAAATAAACTTCAGAGATACCAAAAATAGGAAAGAAACTAGAAATGATTCCTAAGAACTTCCTAGTTTGACACCATCCTTGACAACGACGTCAAAAAATGTTGGCCTCCTCTAATGGTTCAATAACTAAGCCCTTAAAGCTATAACTTAGAGATTAAATATCTGCGCCAAGTAGCTATCTTGCTCATCATAAAGGTTCATTTCATTATCAACCCAGGGACGTGAAATTGAAACGGGTCAGCACTGTATGTGCACTAGGATTCCATTGTAGCCATCCTTATCCTATAACTTAGAAAGGAAATGATACTGAAAGTGAATGCTTGAAATGAAGTAGCATAATTACTGAGCATAAACCAACAACTAAACTGAATTTGAAATGAATTACAAAAACAAAAGTCTTAGTAAACAAACAGGAAGTTACTATGTTTGTCATGGCTACAGGAACAGACACAAAACAAAGTTCCAGTGGTTGCAGGGACAAACAACTGCTAAGAATATAACTAATTGTTGAACAAAAAAGTAACTACCGAACTGAATGGATAGAATTCTCACCAAATGGGCCCCCTTGAATGAGTTTTCCCAAAACTAACTCAGATGCAACAAACTAAAATATCATTTTATTCATTGAAAACATGATTATAATGTAGCAGCAACATAACTGTATTTCTTGAAACTAAAAATGCAAGTACAATTCCCATAACATTCAACCTCTTGAAGAGGAGCATCTAACTATTATTTATAGAAGGAAAGATTCTAACTAACTTAACTAACAAGGCAGTCAACTCCAATAGATTAGGAGGACGCCACTTATTGAAAGCATGAAAAAGAGGAAGGAAGTTATGCATGCACAAGGTTCAGTCAAACCAAACTTGCTTCAACGAAAATCCAGCATAACAACACCTCCTAAATCTACTCAACTAATAGACATGGCCATTAAGGTTAACTTCCACACGAGCTAGAAATTTCCAACCGCTTGACTTCTTTAGTGTCCATTTCTTCTTGACTTTTTCAACAACTAGGCAACTGGCATGAACTTCTTCCATATTGCAAGCCCCATTTATATCTACATCTTAATCTGAACCTGCATCATGACATTAGCGTGCACAAGACAAATGTATATCCATAATCACCTTATAATAGCATTCATTCAATCACATGCAAAACTAATATAGATATATCACATAATAAGCTAATATCATTAAAAGTTATAGGAATAAGTTTATGTCCAAAGTTCACAAGTTTAGGGAAATAACATAGAAAGTATTGGTAACTAGGTATTAAAACCCCATAATAACACTAACAAAATTATGATAAATCCTAACAAAAACGAGTCATTATTTGGACTCATCAACAACTACCAAGCCTCGTATATCAAAATAAGCAGATGTGATAAAAACAAATTAGATAAAGTGAAGAACAAAAATCTTTATATTCCATATTACAAGTTCATAAATGTAGGATAGATCAACATTCATAAACTTGTCCTTGATTGTTGATATCATCCCTACAAAATTTCTAATTCTGAGATGAATACCAAATTGTTATCTATTGTTGCTCACCCCAAAAGATTACAAAATTTGAAATATACATTTGATTATCCCTCTTCAATTAAAAAATTAAATATCACTATTCCTATTTATATTTTTATATTTAATTATCAATCTCAATTATTTATGCTGAAGGCGTATCCAAGTTGAAACTCTCAAAGCTAATTTTTTATGCTAAAGGTGTAAGATCAGTCGAGAGACCCTTACTTTAATCTGAGCCGTTGAAAGTCCTTTGTCTCAATGTATTAATGGTATGACTCCCACATGCATAGGCAATGCAGATATTTAACTAAAGGAATGACTCCCACATGCGTAGGCAATGCAGATATTTTACTAAAGGAAATATAAACTGAACTGAGCCTGGCAGAAAATCTTTGCTTTGACTGCCATAAATATGTAATCCCTGCTAGATCTTTCAATGAAATCTCTGCCCGCCGCCACTCATAACAAGTTTGTTGATATTTTCTTATCTACTCAATCACCTCAGCAATGAGAACGTGATGGTTAAAATAATTTCATAGCTGTCGACACTTCAATTTATCTTCAACCACCGCTTCATCGCCGCCTCCAATGTGTATATATAGGCCACCTATTAACTGATCATTCCAACAGCAACCTTTCAAGTTGGATGCTTGCATCAGTTCACACCTTCACTACTATTTCACTAGCAGGTAAGATTCATCATTGCTTGTATAGTTCTATTCTGGTTTTTAGTAGTTTGTGGGATAAATTGTGTCCTTCCAGGTATGGGTAATGTGATGCTGTGGTGCATGCAGTTACTGTTCTCACTGTGGTTAAGATGCAACCTAGCATATTCTAATATGAGTTAACTTCCAAACTTTTAAATCAGTTGCTTAATGCAACTAGCATTGCGTGAAATTGACTGTAGTTTCTCATGTCTAATTTTTGTTCTACATTACAGAATTTCGCATACTGGGAGCTGGAAGGTTTTAATTTCTTGGTCAAAGGTTGTTAGCTACCATCTCATTCAATAGACCTGAAATTGAAATATGTTACTTTTAGACTAATTTTTCTATCCTTTAAAAGTGAAGCAATGTTATCCTGTGATACTTGTGGTTAGTGTTTTCATGGTGCTCTAATTATAATCTAAATTTTTTGCCAATGGGTAACTTCCAAACTGTTAAATTTGCTGCTAAAAGGTACCAAAATTGCATGGACTTGACTGTGCAGTTCTCATGTCTAATGGATGTGCTACATGACATACTTTTACATACTGGCAGCTGACAGTTGATTGTCATTTGAGCATGCTCTTGGTCTCTATCCTCGCATAGTGTGTCTGCTCTCCATTTTTTTCTCATAGCAAACCATCATAGCCCAATTGTGATCAAGCTTGACAAGCAATGCAATTGCATAGCAAAAGTACCCAAAATAATAGTGATGATTATTATACACACCTAACCCAAAATCAACACTCGAATCTTGGGCACCTTTTTTGCTTATACACAAATCCATTACCTTCAAAAGTGTCATCCACCCAGAGTGTTATGGAATGCTCGAAAAACTCTCTTACACGAGGGATCAAGCTATGACAATTTGTTTCCTCCACTATGAGAACCAACCTAGCAGCTCTGGCTATCTCCTGTCCATAGAAATAAGAAGATGTGGTATTGATCAACTTCAGGTCTGCAACATCCTCCTCTAGAGCAGAGACAACTGTTTGCATTTCTTTGCGGCTCTGGAATCCTTTGATTGAATACCAGGTTATGGATATGGGTGTGTCCTCTAAAATCCATGAATCTCCAACTGTACCCACCAGGTCTCCATATGGGATGCTTCTATAGCTAAACTCTGGGATGGGATAACCTTATCATGCTCTGGGACTGTCATTATCTGTCTGTGTATAGAGTGGGAAACCATAAAAAAATCCCCCCGCCCTCTCGTCTTTCACTTATAGCCAATCTTGAAGATGAACAGTTTAAGCGATGGAATTTCTGTTAGAAGTGTGAAATAATAGGCTAATCAGAGAGCAGGTAACATGTACATTATAGGCTAATTTTTAGGGAGCACATTTTCTATTAATGCCTCCTTTCTACAGAATACTAGGTAGACATTTGCAATCGTAAACTAGTATAGACAAAGCTTGCTGAATTTTTATCTGCTCCTCCAAACTCTTCTTGGTATTGACCTTTCACTTCTCCATTTTGGCGAGGTGCGGCCTGAAAATAAAGTTTCAATGTGGGTTATAGATTATGTTTATATTCATTCAGCCAACTGTTGATGTTTATCCAATACGTGAAGTTTGTACTTTGACCATTCACATTGCTTTAGAGTGATCAAAATAGAATCACAATTTGTAGCGATAAACAAACGTTGGAACTCCTCTTCTCCACGCAAAGATAGCTAACCAAATAGGAATGCAAAGTGTGATAGAGCATATATGCCTCAGAGACAAGTGACGTGAACCGGTGTTATAAAATTTAGCTTCCTTCATTTCAAATTGGACTCACTCCATAGAGGAGGGAGATAGACCTTAATAAATTGTTTTTGTCACTTAAATGTAAGTCTCCTCTAAAATGAGTAATTTCCACCAGTACTTTATGTTTTTTTCATCATATATGTTGGTAAAATTAGAGTCTAGGTGATTCAATTCGCACACAAGCACCTTTGAACATTTGTTGTTTTTCCATAAATATATATGGCACTATCTTTGGCAACTGTTTTTAGCTTTGGACGAATAGTCTAACAGTTTTATCATTGGACTGAGTGCAGACAAGTAAATGAAGGTTAGAAAATGAATTCAAAAATATTATTTATTTTCATTTTTAGCTATAAATGAACATTTCAATCAACTTACACAAATGTTGTATGAAATTGAGACCAAAGCCATATTAATCGAAAGAAATAAAAAAAATACAATATATTGGTTATTCCATGTAGTTAACACAAATGTTGCCATATAGGATGGGCAATGATGAATAGTTTATATGTTTTCCCTTACAATAGTAACTACATTGTATAGATAGTAACTACATAGTATAGATTGTCATTATAAAACCAAGTTTGATGCATCACACACTGTAAGTACCATTAGAAAACCCTAATCCATCGAACAATTATAATTACACTTGTTCATTTACTTACCTACCATTCCACAGACCAAAATTTATCCTAATTGACCTTCCCTTCTTGTGTGAAGTGTAGCACAATTAGGCAATACCAAATTTATCCCTCTTCTATCTTCCACAAATTTACCAAGAGACATTTGCGTAGATTACATAGGTATCTTAAATTACTGTATTACGATTTTTAAAAGTAAAATAGGTTGAGCTTGCAATGTTAACTTTTTAGATAATGTTAGCTTTCCTAATTTTAGATTAAAACTATGTTAGTTTTTTAAATTTTAGTTTAAAATTATGTTAGTTTTTTAATTTTAGTTTAAAATTATGTGATTTTTTTATTTTTAGTTTAAAAATGTTGGTATTTGGTAAAATATTTGAATTTATATATTAAATAACATCTTTATATATTTTTGTTCAAGTCAATAATAGAACACATCTAAGAGATTAAATTTAAAATAAATAATATTTAAAGTTAGTGTAAGTATATACACAGTTCATTTGAAGCTATCACTTCTCTATTGAGACCTTTGTTACACAAACAATATCATTTGCTAAATGACCTCATGTACTACATAAATATATTAAAAAATAGAACATTTTTTCCTAAATGATCTTCTCCACCTCTTCGGTGTACCCATTAGTATCTATGTTGGTATCTATATCAATGTTGAAGATTTTTAAATATATAGTTAGTGATAAAATCATTATCTTTCAAATACCAATTAGTATTTAATCTGATAAAAACATCTTTTAGTTACTTCACTTGCATTCAAATGCCTAAAATAATAGTGTTACTTTATATTATTTTAGATTTTTAAAATATTTTATATCATGGTAAAAAATTATTATATTCTACTTTGCTATAGTGTGTATTTTAATGCTTATCCATATTGATGTTTAAAATAATACAATTAGTTAAAATTAGGTGTTATTTTTAGATTCACTATATCCAGGAATGGCACTTCCTCGTGGACAAACCAATATCATTGAAGTATCAGATAGTGATAGCTCCCCCAATATTCCAATCGTTTCACCTCCTTCAACCAATTGGGATGGATCTTCTGCAAATGTTGTAGATCTTTCAACTGAAATCATCGTTAATTGCTTTGATAGTTTGCAAAAAATGAAGACAGTTGTTCGAAATGTACACAATGTCCAGGGTTTTGAGGTGCGGGCAATGGAAAACACTCTACAGGAATTCCACTTAACTTGTGACAAGTTGGCCGCATTTTGTGCATTTCTACGAGAAATGCACGTTGACGAGGTGTACGGGATGGGTGGTGCTCCATACATTAAATGTGCTTTTGATAACTATATAAATAATGCTTGAAGCCTTTGTTCTTCAAATGTTTATATAGTGCAGTTTTGAAATGTGAATACGAACACAGGACACTATAACTAGTGTCCTACTTTTTTGTATGAAACTCGTACAATAAATTTTATTTTCCTACCGCAACAAAGAAGGTTGTGTTCCTTGTAGTACAAAAACATCCCTCAAGTTTTAATATATATAGATATGCCAAATTTGTACATGGTGTTATACATATGCAATAGTATTCATACTTCTCTCTCATTGTTGCACTTCTACACTTTATGGCTTCGTATTAAATTTTATGGCATCGGATACCACCTATGTAGCATTCTAAAATTTTGTACACATGATTATAATTACAAAGACAAACAAGAAATAAATAAACTATGTTTTTTTTATGAAGCCTATATATTTACAACATTTTTATAAATAAGTTGTCAATGTTGTATTGAGTATGTTCTAGCCCTTTGTAATTAGTAATATTAGTAAAAAATAATAAATGTAATACTTTCCTTTTTGTAGTTCTAAATATTTAAAAACCATTGACATATAAGATTTCAATGATTTATCAAATGTGTAACCCTATTTTCCAATTTACTTAAAACAAAAAGATAGACCCATTCTTAACACCAAATTTTAAACCAATAAATGTAATACTTTCCTTTTTGTAGTTATAAATATTTAAAAACCAATGTCATATAAAATTTCAATGCTTTATCAAATGTGTAACTCTATTTTCCAATTTAATAAAAAAAAAAGATAGACCGATTCTTGTCTCAAAAAGATACACCCATTCTTAACACCAAACTTTAAACCTTATCAATGTTAGAATGTCATTATATTTGCATTAAAAGTGGCTCTTTATTTTTAGTGGACATTCAAGTTGTTTGTTATGCCATTGAATTTGTCTCACCACCTTTTGTACTCCTTGTATCCGTAGGATCAAATTTGTTTCAATTCACACAATCCTTGTGAGAACTACATATCCAAGTGTTATTTATAGGTTTGTTTCCAATTCATTATTTCTTCTTTGTCGTTAATTTGTACCTTAAATATCTTCCATCATCTTCATTCTTGAAATTGTATTGAATGCTCTTAATGCGCCTTTTAGAACTTCTCCTTTCCAAGGACAACAAAAAATTGAAGTACAATTTGTGGTATAAATATTATAATTTTTGTATAATCCACTCATTTTAATAGATAAAATACATTGCATGCTCTTTTGTTTCATTGTCTTAGAAAAAAAATAGGATCAAATTAGGTTGTAATTATTATCTATATGTGTTTTTCCATTTCCTATTATCTTCTTTAACTTTACTGTTCACCTTCAAGAAAAAACATACATTGGCATCTAATAGTTCACACTTTTGCAAGTTTCCTTTTTTCCATACATTTTATACTGAATTATGATTGTTGGTTAATTGCTTAACAGATATATTACAAATTTTTTTAGTTCTCAACAAATTAAACATTATATTTTCTTTTTTATTTATACAATTCTTTAAAAAAGAATTTCTTTTGATTTTTCCCTTTGCATATATTTACAAAAAATGCTTACAAAACCTTCTTTCCCTTACCATTTATTCCATTTTATTTTATTCTTACAATAAAACATTGAACACAATACAAAGTCTTGTACCTTTTCGAAAAAACCACTAACCTTTTTAGGAATTGTAAAAAGGTAAACCCTCTTTTACATAAATTTCCCACTTATGGGGCAAATTTATATTAGAAGCATTGCCAAAAAATGCATATTTCAATTTTCTCCCAAACCTAATTATCATATTCCCACATGCTTGCAGACACATTTAGAATACTAAATCTGAAAAACAATGGCAAAATTGACTGCAAATGCCATTGCAGATATTCTTGTAGGCATATCTGGATTGAGTCCTGTTTTGCAAGTTGCATCCATTGAATCCATTCAACAAGCTCACTCTACAATTATCAAATATCGCATTCAACTTTTAGATGGTTTACACACACATCATGCTTTACTTCCTGGTCAATTCAATGATCTTGTGTTGGAGGAGGCTTTAGTGAAAGGTTCTATTGTCCTACTTAAATAGTATACTCCAAAGATGTTCCATAAATTTACGTACGTCCACACTTTCCTACAAACTTTGTCTTCTTTTTATTTTTCCTCTACATACTCTTACTAAATGTATCACTTTTAATAATTGCAGGGCTATCATTATTGAAAACATTGAATTAATTTCAAACAATGCACCAATTGTTGGAACTCCAACTCCTCTTCTCCAATCTAGAAGCTCCCTCCCATCAAGTAGCTCTCCAACACCGTTGGGATCCTCTCAATCTACAATTGATTCATTGGAAGAAGATGGAGAGCCTCAGGCTCAACTGATTATTTCCCCTTTTAAACCAATTCCCATAAAAATGTTAACGCCCAACCATAAGAATTGGACCATTGAGGGTCGAGCTTTGATGAAATCATCAATCCATGAATATAAGAATGTTGGACGTGATGGAAAAGTTTTTGGATTTGATTTCGTAGACATGGCAGGCTTTGAAATTCATATTTCTTGCTTCAATGAACAAGTTGAAGAATTTTACCATGCCATTCACTCTGATAGTCTTTATATCATCTCCAATGGTCGCATGAAAGTTACAAACACAAAATATAGTACCTCCACACATCCATACAAAATAATTCTCCATAGCTCATCGACTGTAACTCCTTCCACATCCTTGAACTCCACAATACCCACACATAATTTCCACATTAAAAGCATCCATTCATTGTCCTCCTTGCCTATCAATTCCCTCGTCGATGTCATTGGAATACTTTTAGCTATCTCCCCTACATCAACCATTCGTAAAAGAGATGGTACAGAGATAATCAAATGCACCGCTACAATTGTTGACATGTCAGATTGTACCATAGATGTTACACTTTGGGGTCATCATTGCTATATTGATGGAACACAAATTTTTGATATGCCTGTACAACCAAAGCCTTATGCTATTTTGATTAAATCGGCACATATTACCTCTTGGTGTGGAATAGGTCTTGATACTATTTTCCCAACTAGAATTCTAATAAACCCAAATTTAGCAGAGGCCTCAAGCCTACAAACATGGTATGCCAATAGAGAAATTGCCAAGCCCTTTAGTTGCTTGTCACAAAAACAACCTTCTCCCATAAAGTTGGTAAATCCAGTCAATATCTCATCTCTTACAGATAAAAACATGTTTGAAAAGAAAAATGTTTGCATAAAGGCCTCCATTTCGAAACTACATCTTGACAAATTCTATTACCTTTCATGCCCCCTATTGGTGGACAATAAAAAGTGTAAGAAAAAGGTTTTGCAAACATCCCCTACTACTTTTCAATGCCCAAAGTGCTCTACAGATCTCCTTGTGTGTGACTTTAGCTACATGCTCAAAATGGACTTGAAAGATGCAAGTGGTGAGCTCCTAAAAGTTACTGCATTTGAAGGCCCAGCGAATTCCTTACTGGGTGTTGCCACAGAAGATTTTCAACTATTGCTTGTTGAACCTGATGGTGCTACCGAAATTTTGAATCATATTGTTGGTAGCCAATTTTACATTGAGTTGACCATCAAAATGATTCCCTTAGGTGGACAAGAAACACAAAGCATTGTTATTACTGACATAAAGCCAATTTAACTGTTGCACTTCTCCCTTCTTAGCAATACTGTAAACTTGGCCTACCCATATATGTAAACATTATCACAAAAATGTGAATAGTTTTATTTTGTTATCAAAAACATTGTATGTCCACATATACAAAGTTACTGGTACATTTTTTGTCTGAATTCTAATTTTCATACCGTATGTTCTCGTTCGTAGCACATAGTTTTTGTACCCAATTTAAATGTTGCACTTCTCTCTTCTTAGCAATACTTTAAACTTGGCTTGGCCATATATGAAAACATTATCACCAAATGCAAATAGTTTTATTTTGTTATCAAAAACATTATATGTCCGCATTCTAATTTTTCGTAGCATATAAATGAACACTATCCGTATATTTTTTAACAACTTTTTGTACATTAACATTCCATATATTTACATGTTTTTTTTTCCTCTTATGTTCCAAATTATTTTATCACACCATGTTTTCTCCTCTCAATAATATACTAGTCATCTCTCACAAATCTATTTCATTGCTCCTTTCCTCAGCATTCCTTATTATGGAGGCAGAAAATGGAATTATGCAAGAAAAATGTTCTCGTCAGAATGAGATGAAATGTAAACAATACCATGCAAGGAAAGATGAAATTAACAAATGAAGACGTGAAGCCAAGAAAATTCATGTTGCTAGAAGGTTGACCTCCACAATCTCTCCTCCTATTACCATACCCAACCTACAAACAATTGCACCTCCCCCACAAAATATAGTTCATCCTCACCCAGTTATCGAAATGCCCCCTTTGCCATTTTTTCCACAAGAGTTTTTCTCTGCTAGAAATAACTTCCCCTCAAAGATAGATAGCCTATCAATAATGTCAACTTGTATGGTTTGCATGGAGAGATATCTAGGAATAAAAACTAGACAATCAAATGGAATCCCTACTTGTTATAGATGCACTTCTGAAAAAAATGACCATCGCTTCTCGAATTGGAACAACATCGACCCTGGTGAGCAACCTGTATGCTTACAAATTCTATCCCAAGTTGAAGAGATGTTAATAGCTAGGGTTATCCCAATACTTCAAGTTTCCTATGCAAGGGGGGGACAACTAAAATATAGTGGCCACACTATTTTCTTTCCCCAAGATATATCTGCAATTGCATCCTACTTGCCCAGACATATTCATGATCTTGATATACTAATAGTTAATAGGGAACAAATCGGCCAACAACCATATAGCTTCCATGTTAGTAGAGGACGTGTCCATGAGGCACTTAAATATAAGATGTGCAATGACCCATACTACAAGGATGTCCAAATAGATGAGCTTGCATTATCCACTTTGCCAGAGTCTTCTATTGATGTCTCAAATCTTATTTATGCAACATCTTCAAATCCTACTACCACAAATACAAGCTTCGACGAAATAAGTGATAGAGAAGACGACCCCATTGAACAAAGCTTGTTGCCAACTACATACTTTGTGACAAATCTCCCACATGCATGGACAAAGGTCGAAGAAGTACGCTCTTTACTACACCTAGGTGTCGGACGACCAACACCAATCATTGCATGGCCACCCATTTCTCCATCTCCTATAAATGAATACACTACTGAAGGATTACTTGCAATGGCATTCCCCACTTTGTTCCCAATAGGAAAATTTGCATTAAGCAACAACGTATCAAGGAAATTAAACTTCATGAATATGCTCTCCATCTCCTAAGGTACCATGATAATCGATTTGGCCAACACCCCCGATTTAGGTAATTCATACTAAATATTATTATGTGCCATCGTAGCCAGGCAACCTCCTCTGTATTTGTCAGCAAAAATCTCAATGGTTGCCTACCCTCAACAATTTCAGATCTACGCCAAAGATTGAAGGACATGCCAGATGACAAACTTGCGGATCAGCTCATGCGATTTAGTTCGTCAATTCATGGGACTCGTCCATTTTGGACCCAACGTCGAGGGGAACTTTCTAACATGGTCATACAAATTGGTTGCCCGACACTCTTCTTCACCCTTAGTGCAATAGATACAAAATGGCCAGACTTGCATAACATCATGCCAACCATGCCTCCTACAAATTCTTTTATGGCTTCTAGATGGAGGATCCAAAACATTGTACAAAATCCACACCTTACTACAATCTACATGCACCATAGGTTTACTGCATTTCGTGAAGAGGTCTTTGAAAAACTTCTTGGTGCATCTGAATATTGGTATAGGTAAAACCCTTATTTCCCACTTTTGCACAATACATGCATACTTTTCTTGTTTATTACAAAGCATCGCTTCATTTTTTATAATAGATTCTTACCTTGAAATTTTGCTAAATATAATCTTCTCACATATATGAATGGCAACACAGCGGATCTACACACATCCATGGTTTTCTATGGCTCGAACAAGCACCTGATATTAGTAGATTGGAATGGAATAACATTCAATCTATACATAATGCACTTGATTACGTAGATAGATATGTTTCAGCTTGGAACCCATGTAGCCTCCATTTGAAAAACCAAAATTTACAGCACTCTATTCTTGATGATCCTTGCTTGCTAGATACAACAAGGATCTTGTCATGTGACCCTTCAAATGACTACTGTGAATTGGTCAACTGTGTCGAACGACACACAAAGTGTAGTTTGCTAACATTCCTTAGGAAGAAAGGGTCATCTACAGTATGTCGCTATAAGGCACCATGGACCATGGAAGATAAGTCAAGTCTTTCAAATGATGAGATCGGTCGCCCTAAGTACACACTAGCTTGCAATGATGATCGCTTGAACCTCCACAACCCATCTATCCTATCTATTTGGAGGGCTAATGTAGATTGCCAACCTGTATTTTCAATTGATGTTGTCCTCAAATATATTGCAAAATATGCAACAAAAGCTGAGCATAAATCCGAAACCTACCATGCCATGTTATCTCAAATCTCAACCAATTTAGATTCAGAAATGCCTGCCCCAATAGCTTTTCGAAAACTGCTTACTGATAGCCTTGTTGATTGTGATATTAGTGCCCAAGAAACTTGCCACCTTTTACTAAAATTACCCCTCTCCATATCTAGTAGGAATTTTGTGTCTTTAAATTTTAATCACCACAAATTTCAATGTGTATCGATCTTATCCACATCAGTTACCACATCACCCACATACATCGATGCCTACATGGCCCGCCCCATTCAACTACAGGCAATGTCCCTCATTGAATTGACTCAAAAAATGGACCTTTAAAGCTTCCCAAAAAAATGAACAATGGAAGCAGCGCCCCCACAAAGAAATTGTTCATGTCTCACCTAGGTTCACTAGCATCCCTGCAAGGGAAGACAAAACCTTTCATGAATTTTGTTGGAGTGAACTAATTCTATACCACCCATTCCAGAATATTGACATTGAATTTGGGTCCTCTGAACATCAAATAATATCACAATGGGAAAGTTTCTCTTCTACATACAGGCCATGGAATGTACACTGCACACATCCAACTCCAACCGAAGCATCGAATGATAGCAGCAACTCAAGCAATGACCATGTGTTGCAAAGACACAACCCTAAAGAATGGCAGGTTCTTTCAAGTTTGTACCCATACCTTCCTATACAACTTGATGCACTAAACATGCTTGGTCGACGTGACATTGACATGCACCATGAATGGCAACATACCAACCTCACCCCACTACAAATGCATTTTGCTAATACTTTCATACTCCAACCGTCCAACCTTTCAAGTGCACCATAATTTCCATGAACAATCCCATACGAATTTCTCTACTAAGCAACAAAAAGCTTTCGATATAATTATGTCCCATCAAAGAACTCTACCATTACAACCACCACTAAAGCTAATTGTTCAAGGAACTGTGGGAACTGGAAAATCACACCTCATAAAAAAAAAAGGTTTTCCCTCATGAGCTCAACGCCAGTTCAACAATCACCATTACTACTTCTTGCACCTACAGGTGTTGCTTCTTTCAACATTCAAGCATCAACGATTCATTGTGCTCTTCGCATTCCAATAAAAAAAATGGCCCCCCTGCAAGGCCAAACACTTGCTACCTTCCAAGAAAGCATGTACTTTATTAGGTACATTTTAATAGATGAGATGAGCTTCATTGGTCCAAAGTTGCTAGAACGTATTGATATGAGACTACGAGGAGCATTCCCTATCCACAACCACCTACCCTTTAGAGGGCGATCAATTATTCTCTTTGGCGACTTGGGCCAACTACCACCAGTTAAAGATATCCCCATGTATGCATCTACTTCCTATGGTGGGACTCTATGGCGCAGCTTCACAATAGTGGTAACTCTGACAAAAATATTTTGACAAATTGGTGAAAATCCTTCCCAAATTGCTTTTCGTGCACTTCTATCAAATCTACGAAATGCAGAGCCTGCACAAGAAGATTGGCAAGTTCTAATGTCACGCTCAAGTTCATCACTCAGTTCTACAAAAAATTATATTTTCTTATCTGCAATACATCTATTTGCGACAAATGAAATGGAGTTACTACACAACAAACGTATGTTGTTGTCTTTGGCAACACCAGTTGCACTTTCCACTACAGAGCAACTCAGGGGATCGACATACACAAATGCAGACGAAGAACAACTTCAGGCTCAAATTTATTTATCTGTTGGCCAAGAGGTCATGTTGTGCTCAAATATATGGGTCGAAGCAGGGCTCGTAAATGGTGCACTTGGACAAGTAAAATCAATTATATATAGTGAGGGTGAAGAACCACCTCAGCTACCCTTGTTTTTTGTTGTTCAATTCAAACACTATATTGGACCACCTTGGGACCATAACAATCCAAATAATGTCCCAATATCCTCACTTAGCCGGCGGCTTCACTATCAAATTCCACTTAAAATGGCATGGGCCTTGACAATACACAAGTCACAAGGACTAACACTTCCAAGGGCCACAATTGACATTCGCAACATAGACCGACAAGGCCTCACATTCACAACTATTTCAAGAATACCTAATCTACAAAATCTTCGCATAAACCCAACCTTCACATTCCAACGAATGCACGCATGCAACAAAGCCCATATGTTGCGCGCCGAAAAAGCGAAGAGCGTTGATTAACAACAATGTCAAATTCAACCTCCTTAGGCACTTAAACTGCATTTGAACCACTACAGGTATATCGCTTTCTTTTTTGCTTCACCATCAAAATTTATATAGATTTTTTACTGTAAATGATCTCTCTTCTTGCTTTACTACAAGATCCTCTCATTAGTCATTTACACTATGTTCTCATTGTCTAAGACCTACAAACTACTCAACCAAAGGTACCTAATTATATTTATTGAATTCTAACTTCAACATTCTCGTTTCTACTAGTTACTTTTTACACTATGTTCTCATCGTCTATATATATCTTTTGTTTCTTACAGAAGCCTTGGAGTTCTAAAATGACTCTGTTACAAGATCACAATACAATTTTACTCAATTGCAAACATTCTTCTAATGCAAATTAAGCATTCTATAAAAAAAATCTATTTTCATCATTGTATATATATCCTTAGTCTACATTTTTTAATCACCCTCCTCAAGCACTAAACATGCATTTGACCTACTATGGGTATGTCACTTTCTTATTTGCTTTATTACCAAAATTTATATACATTATTTCTTATAGATTATATCTCTCTTCTTGCTTTACTACATATCCTCTCACTTTTTCAAATGCTAAATATATCTTTTGTTTATTACAAATACATTGGAATTCCATGAAAAAATGTTACAAGATTGCTATACAATTGTACTCAATTGCAAGAATTCTTGTAATGCAATTTAAGCATTCTATTAAAACAACACATGGATAAACTAAAATTTACTATATTAAGATTATCCAATAAAATTAAGATTAACATGACAGCTGTAATGTACTATATTTGAGTAAATTATTCTTATGCCATACATTTTATTGGTATTGTTTTATCCTAGGCCAACGAGATGGTTGACAAGTCTATATTTAGATTGGGTGGTTTCAAATGTTTTTAACATTTTAAAAGTAAATAATATTTTAAGGAAAGGTAGTGGGGGAACATTTTATTGGTCAAGGTTGACAAGTCTATATTTAGATTGGGTGGTTTCAAATGTTTTTAACATTTTAAAAGTACATAATATTTTAAAGAAAGGTAGTGGGGGGAACATTTTATTGGTGAAAATTTGAGTTCCTATTTATTTATACACTATATCAATTTTACATTTTTTATTCACATAAATTATCTGTATAATAATTTGTATTTAATTTATTACATTTCTTGCATATTTTTATTGTCTAAACTATTTCCCATTTCAACCAATATGTCTACAATTACTAAAATACATCCATATAATTATTCGGCGTAACCCATTGCACACCAAAAATGCAATAGCTAGTTATTATTTAATCTAAATTGGAAGTTGTTCGAAGTATTTTTTTAATATTTTCACATAAACTAAAGTGGAAAAGTCACAATCTCTCACACTCCCCTTCTTGATTAAGAGTAAATTATCTGCCCAGGAAAAAAAATACTAACAAGAACACATTCACTGCGGCGAATTCTTTGGCAGAGTGCATGGCTATGCAATCTGAAAGCAGTGGTGGAGGCCAACCAAAACTGAACAACATGGAGGGAAATTCTAGGAATGGGCATCACCAGCAGAATTGTATTATCATAGATTCAAACCAGGTAAGAAATCTGCTCACTGAAGCAATTCTAATACATCATCTGCAATCAGCTTTCTCAAACAAAACAATCCATTCCCGCCAAAGGCACATTTTTTCGATCAACAGCGAAAATAGTGACAATAATTCTCCACCTGGTACATTACTTTTGATGCCTGCGTGGTCTCAATCCCCTCAGACGCCATACATAGGGGTCAAGATTGTGACTGCTTTTCCTCATAACACGCAAATTGCTATGCCCAGTATAAATGCCTCCTATATGCTCTCAGATTCATACACAGGAAGGCCTTTGGCATTCATAGATGGAACGGAGATAACCCACTGGAGAACATCTTGTATATCAGCCTTGGCTGCATCCTATCTTGCAAGGCAAGATGCTCGTGTCCTTGCCATGGTGGGTGCTGGTCAACTTGCCCCTTATTTGATAAGGGCTCATCTTTATGTCAGACCCACTTTAAAAAAGGTCATTATTTGGAACAGGACCCCTTCCAAAGCCCAAGCCCTAGTTGAAAATCTTAGTGGGAGATTAAGGACTGGTATGGAAATTGAACGTGGGGTAGACCTGGATGAGATTGTTGGGCAAGCAGACGTCATAAGTTGTGCCACCAGTTCTGAGTTACCACTTGTTCATGGTGCAGTCGTAAAACCAGGGACTCACTTGGATCTAGTGGGATCCTTTTCTCCTTCAATGAAGGAATGTGATGATGAGGCTCTTGCAAGGGCTAGGATCTTTGTAGACTGTGAAGTTGCCTTGAAGGAAGCTGGTGAATTAGTTGGTGCTTTCGGGAGAGGGGTTATCCTGCCCCAAGATGTTGAGGGCACTCTCGCAGAGCTTGCGAGAGGAGAGAAAGGTGGAAGGAGTGGAGTAGAGGAGATTACAGTGTTCAAGTCGGTGGGTTCTGCAGCTGTGGATCTTGTTACAGCCCAGCTCATATATGAAAAATATGGTCAGGGTACTTCTGGTTGAAATTCTGCATTAACGACCAAGGACAATCACAGGGTTTATGTTGGACTAATTTAGGTGGAAATTTTATGGCTGGATAAAAATTACTATTTTGTCTACTGAAAGTGGTTCATTTTGCATGGAGCCGTGCTAGGATTGTGTCATGTATTATATAATTTTCAACCATTATTTTACATACACTCTGTCACAACGTTTTATCCTTCTTGTTGTGTAAACATTGCTATTGATGGTGTCCAGAGAAAATAAAAATAATTAGTGACAAGATATTGAGCTACCAGAATCCTGCCCTGTTTCACTTAAAAAGCATCTGTTGTGAAAACTAACAGAGATTTATGTCGGAAATTACCTAGTGGCTTTTTAAAAAGGCTATTATAGGAGCATGGCAATGTCCTCATGTAGCTAATAACTGAAATGCTACACACAATATTTCCTGTGTAAACACAAGCTGATGGTGCAAACAAGAAATACCATCTAGATAGGGAATGGGCCCATAGTCATTGAGTTCAGCTGTAATTGGAATATGAACACAGGAAATTATAGCAATTTTAACAGGGCTGTTTGTTCTACAAAACTTCAATGCTGTATGGCTATCACTATACAAGGACAAAACATTCAGTGTTGTAGACCAAGGTTGATAGATGTACCAGGTAAAGGCACACGCAATGAATGAATATATCTGTGAGAAATACCATCCTACCTTTCTAGATAGCTTTTTAAGCCAAATTTGTTGCCTTAATAATTTTGTCTGCAAGGTGTTATTTGAAATGAAAATCATGTTCGGCAAATTGGAAAGACATTAATTCTTAAAGAAAGGTTGATATGTCAAGCCCATAGGCAACTCAGAGTAATTGGGTCCCTTGGCTGATCAAAGCAACGATAATATATTTGCAGCTATCACATTAAATGGAAATGCAGTCAGTAGAATGGCCTGCAAGGTGATAAATTTGATGCCAGTCACTTTCAGTAAGTAGAAAAGATCTCGATTCTTGAGTATTCATCAATCACTATAATGTAAGGTTTCCTTGTTAATACTCTTGAGTTCAGCTTTTTAATAATGGCTTTACAAACAATTCTTAGGTTTACTATTTATGCAGAAGACAATACAATGGCGGGGGATACATGCTTGACACCCACTTGCACTCATACTTGCACTGTGCTCGGAATCACACTCAATACTCCCTCACACAAATTTTTAAATTGTGCATAAACAATTTGACAAAACCAGTGAAACAGCTTGAATTGCTTGGAAATGTTTCTAGGAAACTTATTTTTCATACCAATATGGGAAAACTTCACACTCACACTCAATGCTCCTTCACACACACAAACAAACAAAAAATACAGTGTTTTTAAATTTTGTGTATAGAACACTTGAAAGAACCAGGGGAACAGCTTGAATTGCTTGGAAATGTTTCCAGGATACTTATTTCCATACCAATATCGGAAAACAGAAAAATGGTGACCAACCCAATGTTTCCTGCTACTTAGCTTCGCTCATCTATTGTTTGTTTGAACTTCAGTTTAGTTGTCAAGTCAACTGAGACTTTTCATGTATGTCCTGGCTGTAATATGCAAATTGGTGTATCAGATGAAAGATATACCACTTGTAAAGTGAATCGAAGCTTCTTATTAGAGTAACATTTTGAATTAAATCATAACACAGGTGTTATGTCTTTCATCTGATACACCAATTTGCATATTACAGTATGTTTTTAACTTCATTGTTTACAAAGAAAATAACAGACAGAGAGAGATATTTGCCTAAAATGGACCTTAAAAGGATCATTATGAACATACCTGACATGAGTGTTCAGAAGAAAACTGCAATCCTGTCTAGCCATAGACATGTTTTCTCGTTATTCTTAGATGTGACCATTGCAATCAATGGCATCTACAGAAAATAAATGTAATTAGGTACAAATTACAAAAAAATGAGCTACTTGAACCCTACCATGTTCTACTTGAAAAGCTTATATTCTACAAGCACTTGCAAAACCAACAACTTATATTCACCACCGACAGAGATTATCTCAATGATTTTTATTTTTTAAAACTTAAAAAGTCTATTATAGAAGCAAAACGAAGCCCTCGCATAGCTAATAACTCAAATGGTATACACAGTATTTTCTTATGTAAATTTATGCTGATGGTACAAACAAGGAATATAATTTAGATAGGGAACAGATCTGTTGCAATTAAACTCATGTATAACTAAATTATAAATTGGTCCAGGAGGATCTGGGTCACTGAATCTAACCGTAAATCTCGTGTGCTATTTGACGGCCCTTGTAGTTTCATTACTATGATTCTCATCCTATTTAATACCCACATGGCAAATCATAAGGCCTAACTCGACTTCTATGATTGTGAAGCCGTTCAAATCAATTGGTGTTTCATGTTCCCTCTTTGTATATTAATGTGCATAGTCATTCTTTGTAGTTAAAATAATGAGAAGATAGACATCCCACATTTGTTCTCACAAATAATGTACCAAACTAGCATAATATAACTTTATTGTTACAATCCTACACATGTTGTCAATTGTCTTCTTTACGTTCCTGTTTATTAATATTCTGCATAATCTGAACCTCTATCATACATAAACCACTTTCCCACATAACCTCATTAAATCCATTTACTTGGGGTTATCCACTAGGTTTGCCCCTAGGCCTTGGAGTAGTGCTATTAGAGCATACACTTCATATCATTTCCAAATGGTAGAGCATACACACTTAATATCATTTCTGAATGGTATTATAGTGGTATTAGAACTCCATCTTTGTTTGCATGCCCAATTATACAAGGTCTATATAAAGGAAGTTAGGGCTTGAGAGTCATGACCCTTCATTATACCTCCTTACACATTCTCAAATGCAAGACAAATTGACAATGATGTTAACTTAGAAATCTTCCAAAAAATGAAGAGGATGCATTGCAAAGACAACAGGAAGAATTGGAAGAATGTCACACAAGTGAATTCTCGCTAGTCTTCAAGCAAGACCAAAATCCTTCTAATCATGGCAACCGTTTGGTGTTCAAATACCATACAAGGTTCAAGTCAATCTAGACATCCTTCTATTTGTAGGAAAAATAGATGCAAATGCTCTAGATAATTGACTTAACCTAATTTGTGCATACTACACAATTAATCATTTCTTTGACCAAGAAAAGATTATATTCTCTATTGTAAATGTTTCTCTCTAAGTGAATAAACGATGGAATAACTATTGCACAACACATGAGGATGACTTAGACAAACTTTTAGACACATGGAATGGTTTCATAACATCCCTCTATGAGACCTATTATCTTGTTGGAAATTGATGACTAGTACATTAAATTATCTCAATTGCACCATGGTTGAGATCAATGAGTGTAGGAATATATAGATACTTTGCATGCTTTGGTGTCCAAATGAGGTGTTCAAGAGTTAGAGCAAAACCTTGTTTTGAAGAATAGGTTAGGGTTGTGACCACATATCCAATCAAATATGGATATCCAATCAAATATGGATTTCCAACAAAGCTCTTTAATTGAAGAAACTTGCATATTTGCTTCCAAGTTTGAAAGAAAGGGAAAAGTCAAGATGAAGACCAAAGATTCCAAGTCTCAAACCAACCCCAATCTAAGCATTCCAAGTAGAATTCCAAACTAGGGAATGGCTCTCAACAACATCCACATAAGTAGCACCAAATGACCAAAACAAGCAATCCAATACTAGCAAGTGGTGTTCACCTTCAAATGATAGAAGCTCAATCTTGGCCTCAATTATGAATAGGTTTATTGGAAGAATTTGATCACCCTCTAAAGACTCCTTCATTGGAATTGGGATTGTTAGGATCCAATCTCTCTATGAGAATCTCCATTAGTCCTTTCATGGTCTACATTGATTGAGAAATCCTTTCTATGGCATTTTCCATCCTAAATAATGTTGTTTTAGTTATCTTTAGTCTCCTTAACCTTCTATGCTTCTCAATTCCCTCTCCCACTTATGGGATTATGTCTCTTTGTAAATTTAAAATCTTCCTTTCACTTAATCATGTATGATGGGCGTGAACCTACAAAATACTCACAACAACCACTTCCCAAAACTAATGAAACCATTTTGATAGCACTTGATCTACAAATAGGGAGAATATTCCTCACACTTGCATGCTATCTTTATTAATCTTAGTTTAAGACAACCATGACTACTTGAAATAGAATTAATTGAGAGTAAATGAAACACGACAAAGAAAACACCAAATTAAGGAGACAATTTTTTCATAGAGAAACACATTTCAAGTGAATTTTTTTGCTAAATGTGAGCACAATCTCATTTGGTACTACAACAATGCCTTACTATGAGGTCTCAAATAGGCTTGTTGAACAAAACTCATACACCTATGTCTAATCTCTAAAACAACTTCTAGGAACTCTTAGATCACTTTCCTATTCGTGTTGTCACAATGATCCCCAAAAAAAAGATTTCTCAACAAAATCCTCTAATGACAACTCCCTACAATGCATACAAAGCACCCAAGTTTGATTACACATGTCCCAAAAGGATTATAAGTAACACTACAATACACAAAGAAGCCAAGGAGATTGAGTAAACATGCCAAGAAGAGGAAAATTTGAGATCTAGAACATCACTAGACATGCACAACCAAACACAATGTTTTGCTACTTCCAACAAAGGTGATTGCATTTTTTCATAGTAGTGACAAATTCCCCATGATAGAGACAAATTTATCATGAATTATGTTTTCATCATGAAGAGAAAAATACTCAATTTTTGGCCTTCTCTCTCCTACCAAGACTTAAATTATGATGTTTTGAACCATCTGATACAATTTCCAACGTTCAAGAGATTATCGTTGTTCCAAAACATGTCATGAAATATACAAACTAGATATTTTTTATATCATTATTGTTGTGCAAGTTAAAAATTTGGAGGTAAATGAGGTTGTTCCTATATATAATGCATCTTGATGTATTAGAGAAGAGATATTTGAGCATTATTATTATGAAACTAATGCATGATATTTTTATACATTGGGGGTGGGAAAAGGTTCTATCCAAGTAGTTGTTTTGGGAAGATGAAATTGGCAATCAAGATGGTTTTGTTATGAACGAGTGCATCCAACCCTCATCCAGGATGGGCTCTCTCTACATCTTGTTTGGTGTTGTATACTTTATTTTTGATACCAATGTGTAGAGTGCACCCCTTGCCACAATTATTATAGGTGGTTTTGTTTTAGCCTATAATTTTGTACCCCATTGTATTCTAATACAACTTAGTGGCTTTTATAATGATGTGTTTATAAATACTCACACATGAAATGGTTGGGCTAATACAATAGTATTATTTTTGTTGATTTTTTTCTTAGGAGATCTTCTTAGTTTAAAACCTCTTATTATTTTATAAGTGGTGAATTAATTTTTTCTTTGCATTTAATATCTTGTTGACATTGCTCCATTTATGTATAACTCTACTAATATTCTTCTCTCAACATTTGAGGGATATGTGGTCTTATCTTTGTGATCCATCCCATGGAGTGAGTATTAGTATGTTGATTACATCTTTTCTCTCAAGAGTTGGCTTGGGAGATGTTAGAGGCCATGCATCTAAAGACAACTAACTTCTTTCTTATTTCAAAGGTCATTTGTCAAACAACACACTTCTTTATTTTCTTGGTAACCTTATATCCAAAGAGGATTGAATTTAGTTCTCTAATTATTATTTATCATTACTTATTCTTAATGGTTTACGTGCAATGTCCACAAGCTACTTATACCATGGAAAATAAATAATCCACAAACTTGTATGCTTTGAAACTTATTTCTTATTATGCAAGATACATAGATTTATTAGTCCAAATAGCCAGAGAAATAATAGAAATCCAACTAATATAATATGATGTGATAGTAAACTACCTATAAAGTACATGTATAACATACAACCAACCTATTGCAAGTATGAGCAATTGGTGTTGTCATTGATTTCAATTGTATGTGTTGAGAGAGATTGGTGTTGAAGATGAACAATTGGTGTTGTCTATGCTTTGATTTGTTGCATTATGTTGTCATTAATTAAGCTACTGGTGTTAACCTCTGGTGTTGCTTTGATAAGATTTTGTCTATGGTTGTGGAAATGTTGAAGGTGATGAGGATATGTCTCTAGTGCTTGGTTTCAAAATGCTTTTGAGAAAATTTGATAAAAAGAGGAAACAGTGTTGCAGTGTTGTTTTGGGTTATAGAGAGATATTTTGGTTTTGCTCTGCATTTCTTCTAGGTTGAAGATATTGAAGATATGCCTGTGTGGTTCAAATATGTTAATCAGAGGTGTTCAAAGATTCTATATCCAGAATTTGGGCTTCTGGATTGTACAAAGAGAGATATGTTCACCAGTGTGTGAACTAAGTTTGCAGTGTTGTTTGTAGTGGTCTTTGGGAGAAATATATTTGCTCCGCATTTCTCCGTGAGTTGATGTTTGATCTTGCAGATCTGGGAAGTTGTTCATATTGCTTATATCTTTCATATTCAAGAGTGTTTGTGATTTAGTATAGAGTAAGTTTCATATGTCAGTGTGAGATAAGAGGGATTCGTTGCACACGAGCCTCTTCGTTCTCAAGAGATTCCCAAGGAGCGGACTTCCCTTATCCACCTCAACATAAGTTGAATGAGGAAATTGCAAAGAAGTGTATGCAGGTTAACTATCAAAGAAGGCTCCTTCCGATTCTAAGAGAGCAAAACTTCTAGATTTCTGCCTCTGATAGAGGAGCTCTCGGCCAAAGGAAGACAACGCGAATTCAAGATGCCAATCCAGCGCGCTGGTGTCCAAATGGCACGATGGCGTCCTAAGCAACAGAGAACTCAAGAACTCAGGCGGGCGAAATAGAGTTTCACTATCTAACTCGAATCCAAGGTCTACTAAATAGAATAACAAAGTAGAGAACAAAAACTATGAGAAACGTACAAGGAGAGCTTGGAGAAAACTTACCCTCAACTGGATGTCTGAGTTTTCACTCCAAGCTCCGCTTTGCAACCTACACACAAAACGAACGAGGGTAAAATGTTGGGGTTGCATAGGGGTATGCCGCAATCAAACCCTCGCTTTAGTGTTCCCACCTCCACAGAAAGCCAAATAGAAAGAGTGTAACCGAAATGGACAAAGGGAATGGTGAAAGCAAAACCTGCTTCAAGAGTAGAACCCGCACCACCAAATAGTAAATGAACAAGAGATGTAAATAGAAAAGAGTGAGAGAGAGCGTTACCAACAAGCCTTAGCCCCCTCTTGAACACACAAACGCATCATTGAATGCTTGCTAGAGAGCTTTGGCCATTGGAGGGACCTCAGTCCAACAGAGCTTCGCTTGAAGAAGTGTTGTTGTCAAGAATGAATGAGATTCAAGAGTGGAGTTGAAGAGGTGCTTGATTGAATGAATGAAAAACCCCCAAAATGAGAGCAAATGAGGGGTTTTGTTGCATGTAAGGGTGATAAAGAGTCGTTACACCCGAAAACTTGACTGCTAGGACATGTGTCAAGAATTAGGATTTGAGATTCTTCATTTCAAACTCGGAAAACTATCAGGACGCTAGTGTGTTGTGCAAACGTCTGTGCCCTATGCAGGTGCCCAAAACATAAGTTTTCGGGAAACGTGTCATCGGGGTTGTTGTTGCTTTGCCATTGGTTCGCATGGAGCTAGAATTGTGAAATTTCAACCAATGGGATTTGTCATTAATGTGTTTGTGCGTCATAAATACTAGGCAAAGTGCTAAAATGTGGAATTGCCCCCAAGTGTAATTTTGCGGCATTACATTTTTTTCCCCACTTTAGTGGGCTTGATTTTGGGAAAAATCGGCCATACTAAAGTAGAGAAGAAAAAATTTCACCTAAACTTTGAAATTTTACACATTTGCATGCCAAAAGGGAGTGCCTCAAAGGTCACCGAGGTCGAGCCAGCCGGTACTGAAGGTTCCCCCCAGCAACTGAGCTCAGTAAGAAGTGCAAGACTGGTTGTGAAAGATCATGTGAAATTATTCTCTACAAAACTCAATTTTAGGTCAATTTCAAAAATTGGAAGAAGCTATAATGGTGAGAAGAATGGTCAAGAAAAATTTGATGATTTGGATGAAAAATATGGTGAAGAGGTGACTATATGCCCCCTCCTGAGTTTGTCCGCAACTAAGTGGGGTAAAATCAGGAGAAATTGGGGAGCCACAATCTCCAAGAAAAATGGGCCCCGGGGGCCTATATACATAGGTGGGCCTCGAGAAGGATCATTTGCACTATTCATCGCGAGGATTTTGTTGACTTTTGTGAGAGAAAATTTATCAAAATGTTGAGGAGACGAGGATCTGAGGTTGGACCAGTTGCGTGCGGACATCATCGAGGGCATCGAGGTCGACCAAGTAGGCCTTGAAACTGCTTCGTTAGTCATTTTTAGTAAATTTTTACATGTTTTTAGATTTCGAGGTGTGCGAGCGTCCTAAGTGCACGCATTGGCATCTAGGATGGATGTTGGCATCCTGAGGACACGTTGTTATTCCTGCGCCATTAATGGTGGACTAGGATGCTTGCACGACACACAGACGTCTGCACGGTGTGCACGCGTCCTTGAATGCTTTTTTACTTAGATTTTTTTGCAATTTGTTGTGTATTAAAAATATTTGCTTTTTCCTTTGCAGGACTACCTAGAGATTAGGGAGCATCCCGGAGGGTGAGTGCTTCACCTATTGAGAGATCAGAGGGACCTTCTAACTGATGATGAGGTCACTCACCTACAACGGGTCAGGCTCTGGCATGTCTATACCATGCTAGAGATGCTCTACCACGACTGCATGTCGATGGCTCTGATGGAGCGATGGGATGCCACAACCTCTAGCTTCCAGTTACTGATTGGAGAGATGATCATCACATTGGAGGACATTTATTGCACCCTTGGGCTTCCCATCTGTGGCCGACAGGTGGTGATTGATGATACATGCTTAGCACAAAAGTGATCAGATAGTATCTTATACTGCTCCGACCGGACGGATGACGAGGACGGGACCAGGCACATTTACACCTAGTGGTTTGACCAAGCCCAAACCACTGCCCCTTTGTTGCATCGCATCATGGTGGTTATGGTCACCATGAGGGTCACCATTGATGCACGAGGCTCTCACCTACATGGGGGCCTCATTCATACTATCAGGGCGATGGTGGAGTGTTGTATCATCTTCTCTTGGGGGCGCAACATGCTAGTGCACCTCCACTAGGAGCTTGGTTGATATGTTCATTATGAGTACCACAGCCTCACAGCATGCACACTTCTTCAGGTGTGGGCTTTCACCCACATCATGTGCACAAGGCCAGAGGGATATCCACAAGCATGAAACTACGTTATCCTGATGGCCCATTGGTACAAGCTTACTCGACAGTGGAGACACAACGAACTACAGTTCTGACAATGGTAGTTCGACATATTGACTCCATATAGGATCAGATGGAGACCCCATCGGTACTTCCGATGGGTGGATGATAGTAGGTTCCTCTGAAACCTATAGTGTGATTGGTTCATCCTCAGTTGCACAGACTATATTATTATGCCATACTACTAGAGATAGGTCATGCGACAACACGGGTTCAAACCATACCCCCTTCTGTGCCGACATATACCCGAGTTGTTCGAAGCGCAGTGAGACCTGAGGACCGGTTGTGCCCTACCCTAGCAGATGTGGACCTCTTTGATGATGTCGATGACACCAACCTGCCACTTATAGGCACATTAGATAGCATCAACATGGACCAAGCCTTTCTAGCGTGGCGGGTAGCACATCATCCTACCCCATTTTTTTCAATGGGCATAGGGGACATGTCTCCACAACCAACCAGGTAGAGGCGGAGGCGCAAAGCTAGCAGCATCAAGGAGGAGGAGCATCAGGAGTAGGCCAAGGAGGCTAGGGATCCATCGTCGAGACCTAGGAGGTGGTGGAGGATGTCTTCCCCTCCATGAGCTACTCCTATTTCATGTGCCCCACCAACCCTCATAGCATCTAGGGAAGCTCTTGACACTGGTGGTGCAAGACCGAGCACACCTCCTCCCCCTGACCCGTTTTGGCAGCTAGGGGACCCAGGTATGATAGTCATTTATGTTGTTTCTTTTCTATCATTTCCAACTTTTATCTCATGTATATACATATCATGTTTCGATTTCATATACTTCTTGATACTGATGTACTTTCTAGTTCTATGGTTGCAGTGGATACTCAAGGATGGACTGGGTTCTTCACCCAAAGCATATCAGAGGTGGCCCCTATCGTGCCTATCCAGGGGATAGTTCTAGACACCTACCAACCAACTTCAACGAGACAAAATGTCCACCTCTTCAAGCCAGTAGCGTGTCTCAAGACTGCATACAAGGAGGTGCGAGCAGAGGTGGTGCAAAGGATGACTGATGCTACCAGAGTTCAGGGGTAGCGTGATTAGCTGTCAGGGGAGTTGTGGATGACACTCGCAGAGCAAGACGTGGCCATGATGAGGGTTGATGTTGTCGAGCAGGCACGTGATGCCCTTCAGAGCCATATCAATGACCTCGTGAGATAGTCGACAACCGTGATCCCAACAGGTGATCAACAACTACAACAGGAGTTGATGCAAGCATGTATGCAGATAGCCTCCCTCCAAGGAGAGATTAGGGGGATGCGTGCAACCTTGTCTGAATCACGCTCGCACCACTCTAGGTTTGTCTCCATCATGTAGCCCCTTCCTAGGCCACAACCGCAACCAAAGCCAGAGGGTTTCAAGAGCCACTTGCCTTAGACATAGATAGCTCCTATTTTGTACACCAATTTTGTAGCCGTGATATATATATATGTAGATATTTTTTTTGTACAGACAGTGATACACATATTCAATAGCCACTCATTTTGACGATAGTGGCCCGATACATGTATATGACATTTGATATGTATATATATATACTGATTTTGACATTATGGCATTGTGTACTTTGATGTGTATGTTTCTTTACTTTCATGTATGTTGATTCTATGGATGTTATATATATGTATGGATGTATGTTGATTAAATGCAATAATGATCTAACTGCCTTAAAAGATAGAATGTGATGCATGGATACACAACATAATAGGATATATGCATGCATGATACACACACATGATCACATCATAACACAATTTTTTTTATAATGTGTTAATGAATAATGTCAACATATGCAATGTTGCAACCCTTAAAGAGTGAACACTACACATATGATACATTAGGCACTACCCATAGTATCCACGAAGATCCATTGCATTGACGGATCTTTTAGAGGCATTCCATCCATAGATGATAATCCATAAGCACCTGAACCATACACGAAGATGACAATGTAAGGGCCTAACCAGTTAGGACTGAATTTTCCCCTCTGATCAGGTGGCACATTTACATTTCTCTGATTCTCATTGAGAACCGGGTCACCTACCTTGAAAGTTCTAGGAAGCACACTTTGATTATACTATCTTGATAATGATCATTGATAAGCTTTAAGATGATCGAGGGCCTGTAATCGCGCTCATCAAGCATCTCTAGCTGATGCAAACGGTTGGCCCGATAAGTTTGGTCATCAATTAATCCTTTTAAGGGAAACTTGCAAAGACAAGATTTCTAACTCTAAAGATATCATAGCTTCGAAACCATAATTGAGGTTGTAAGTCGTTGTTCCTGTTGTCATACAAACACTCGTGTGATAGGCCCAAAAAGCATATGTCAATTGAATATGCCAATCTTTACCCTGTTTATTAACTGTTTTATGAAGAATGAGCTCAAGGGTCTTGTTATACGCCTTTTCTTGGCCATTGGATTGAGGATAATATGGTGTAGAAAATCTATGTTGGATGTGAAATTTCTCTAGGAATTTTTTCACTTCTTTGTTCTTGAATGGCGTACCATTTTCGAAAACAAGTGTAGCGAGCAACCCAAAATGAAAAATAATGTTTTTTAAGAGAAAACTACAAATAACCTCAGCGTTTGTGGATCAAAACGAGATGGCTTCGACCCACTTTGTGAAGTAATCTATAGAAATGATAATAAAAGTATGTCCTTTAGAGGAAGGAAGTGATATTTTTGCAATAATATCAACCCCCAATTTGCAAATGGCCAAGGAGAGGTCTGGTTTTGTAACTCTTGTGTAGGTGCATGAATAAGACGACTATGTTGCTGACATTGTGAGCACCTTTTAACAAAGTCGAAGGAATCTTGTTCCATCATTTTCTAGAAGTCCCTCATGTGTATCAATTTCCTCACCAAGGATTTACCACCAAAAAGTTTGCCCCTAGAGCCTAAATGGGCTTCTTTAAGGGCAAGGGGTATTTCCACTTTAGTGAGACATCTAAGAAGCAAGCCTTTATAAGATTTTTGATAGAGAACATCAGACAAGACAACATAGTGGACGAAAAGCTTTCATATGCGAGTATGATCATATTTCGTCGCATCATCGAGAAATTTTCCAGTCTTCAAGTAGTTGTAAATGTCAGAAAACCATTCTCCTGAGTCTACGTGGAACACACAAAAGCATTGGATTTAGGCTGGTCGAAAACAATAGGAGATCGAAGGGCCTAAACCACAAAGTGGTATTCTTTCGTATCCTCATTCAAGGGCACCAAGGAAGCATCGCTTTCCATGAAATCTCCATGTTTATTCTCCCTCCTAGGGACACTGTCTATCGTGAAAGAGGAGAACCGTTTAAGCAAGGAAAAAGCAAGGTCTTGATACCAAGAAAACTTACTTTGCTTAGCCTGGTAGTTTCCCATAATTTGATTCACAACAAGTTTAGAATCACCCAATATATGGAGGTGTCTTATTTTTAGTACAATCATGGCACGCAAGCCAACAATGAGAGCTTCATACTCAACGATGTTATTGGTACAAGGAAATTCCAATCAAAAGGAGAGAGGGACTAGCTTACCTTTGGGTGATATTAGAACCACACCTACTCTGGAGCCAGTTTGACATCTCAACCCGTCGAAGTACATTTTCCATTCAAGGTCATAATTGATTACAAAAATGTTCTCATCAAGAAACAAATCCAAACCTGGGAAGGAGTGAGACGAGGGAAAATCTGCCAATTGATCGGCAACTACTTGACCCTTTATTGACTTTTGAGTAATAAACTTTATGTCAAACTCAGAAAGAAACATTACTCATTTCGCTAACCTCCCAATGAGGTCGACATTGGAGAACAAATGCTTTAGAAGGTCACTTTTCACAATGACATGTTTCAGCATGAAGAAGGTAGTGCCTTAACTTCTACGTAGCGAAGAGAGCAAGATTCTACTTCTCCATGGAGGAATAGCGAGTTTCATAATCAACTAGGACCCGCCTAATGTAGTAGACCCATCTCTCTTTCTCAACATCATCATACTAAGCAAGCAAAGTTGCCAAAGCATACAATTATGGTGTGAGGTAAAGCAAAAAGGGTCTATCCTGCATAACCGACATCAACACGGGAGGATTGGCCAAATAGATTTTGATTGACTCGAAAGATTTATGGCACTCTTCGTCCCATACAAAGCAAACATCTTTCTTTAACAAACGAGTGAAAGGAAGGGTAAGATCAGCCAGTTGAGATATGAATATTCGAATTTCATGAATCTTCCCTTGTAAACTTTGCAACTCAATGATATTCCTAGGTGGAGGCATGTTAAAAATAACATCAATCTTATTTGTTTCGACCTCGATTCCACGATGAGAGACTATAAATCCCAGAAGTTTTCTTATGTCTACATCGAAGAAACACTTAAGAGGATTAAGTCTCATCTTATAGAGTCGAAGCCTCTCAAAAATAAGACGAAGGTTCTTTACATGATCTTGACGAGTTATAGACTTCGCCAAGATATCGTCAACATAATCTTCTAAAATTCTATGAATGAAATCATGAAATATTAGGGTCATTGCCCGCTGGTAAGTAGCTCCCGCATTCTTTAACCCAAAGGGCATGACCACATAATAGAAGGTTCCCCAAGGGGTAGTGAAGGTTGTCTTCTATTAATCTTCCAAATTGATACGGATTTGATTGTAACCCAAGAAACCATCCATGAAAGATAACAAGGCATGGCCTATAGTCGAATCCACAATCATATCTATATTGGGTAACGAAAAATCATCTTTAAGAGAAGCCTTATTTAGGTCATGAAATTCAATGCATATACGGATACGACCATCAAGTTTGCTAACAAAAACAATATTCGAGATCCAAGTGGAATAGTCAATTGGACGGATAAAGCCTGCTTTTAGAAACTTTTCTATCTCGGTCTTAACTAACAATGCGACCTTGGGATTAATCTTTTGTATCTTGTGCTTAACTGGCTTGGTGTCGAGACATAAGACGATATTGTGAACCTCTATGGACTCATCTATACCGGGCATGTCCTCATACGTCCAAGCAAAAATATCAGAATGAGAATGTAGGAGATCGAAATGTTCCTCTGCTTCTTCTGAAGAAAGGAACTTCCCAATCTTAATCGCTTTTTCAAAAGACTTAGGATCCATAGAGATTTTAGTAGTATCTCCATTGAGGAGGGAACTACGATCTCCAAGATGTGATATCAGGATGCCATTGTGAACATTAGCTAGAGGGTCCTCCTCATCAACACTTATGAAAAATTCTCCAAAATATGCTCGTTCATTTAGCTGATATGGGAATCGTCTTTTATGATGGAAAAGAGGCAAAGGGGAGTAGGCACCTAAGAATTCCTCAAGCGCTTCATCCAAAGAGAAAACATCTAAAGGGACTTTCTTGGCCTATACCTTGTCCTCTATCAGTTCAGGATGGACCAAACTAAGTGGTTCAACCGAAATCATGTTAACATCCACCAAGGCTTTTTCTTAGATTGTTCAATAGAGCACCCCAAACTCAAATAACACTTATGAGGCTTAAATTGGATAGGGACTTGGATTCCTTGCTCAATACATCCAAGGCCTTTTCGCCCATAGCCATACTAAGAAGCGAGTTTGTATCTGAAACCATAGTGAGTTTGAAAAACTTTGGAGGGTGTTGGTTCCACATAGAGAGATTCATTCCACCAATGAACATTGAATGCATCTACAAGACCACAACCATCTCCTTTACTTGATTCACAAAAATTAACCTACTTTGCAGGAGCAGAAGCATCCTCATCAGAAGGGGAAGGATTACAATTTTCCTCCTCAACAGGAGTGTCGTCCACGTTTTCATCAAAGGCATTTGAAGTTATTGGAAGTTTTAGATGAGTGGAACTCACTTTGTATTCTCCAATGAAGAACTTGGAGAATTCCAAGGATCCCCAATCATCGCCAAGGAAAGCATTCAATTCAGAAGAAGTAGATGGGGAAGACTTAGGACTTTCTGCATTAGGTGGCTTGTCTTTAACAATGTTCACTTCAGGGATAGCCTCCATAGAGGGTATCACCGAGGAACACGTCATAACATTAGAAGTTAAAGATGAAATACAATTTTTAAGAGTGGAGACAACCGAAGCCCGACCAACAGACGCTAACTCACAAAGGTGAACAACTTCCGAGTCATCTTTAACTGTGACCACTCGATTATTTGCAACAAACTTTAGAGAATAGTGTAAAGTAGAAGTTACGACACCCATAGCATGAATCCAGGGTCTCCCCAAAAGAAGATTGTAAGGTAAAGGGCCAAGCATCACATAAACCAAAGTAGGTAAGGTAACGGGGCCTAGTTGCAAAGACAATATTATTGTGCCTAGAGCCTAGCGGCCAACATTATCAAACCCACGAATGTACAAAGAAGAAGTAGATAGAGAAGATGAATTAATTTTAATCTTAGGCAATAGATCGATACTGCAAACATTGAGAGTCTAACGGGTGTCAATGAGGGTACACCTAATACCAATAGTATTAACATTAACTATAATCATTAAAGGATATGATTGCTTCTGCACATCCAAAGGCGGGAGTTCTTGTGGATAGAATGAAATATTCGACAAATATGAGCCATCAACGTATTAACATCCATCATCCTAGCAGAGGAAAGCAAGAGAATATTCTATAATGATTCTTGGAGCATTTCCTAATAAACCGGAGTGGTCTGAAGCAAATCCCAAATTGAGATCTTAACCGGAGTAACACGAAGTTGCTCGACAAGATCATAATCACCTGGTGCTTTAGTCGCAGGTTTAGGTGATGAAGGAAGACTTGGTTGAGAAGGTCGTAAAGAAGTAGGAACTTGAGTAGGTTGTGATGTAGGAACAAAAGGTTGTTGATCCGAATTATGTTTGTTTCTTCTCATATTATATGTGTGCCCAACAACATTGTAAGAAGTGGAGTCTGTAGCTTTTACGAGCCTTGAATACAAGTTTGTGAATCATTGTGATACAAAATCCCATAGACAGAATGATCCTTCTTAGGGGAAGGGCTAGCTGGGGTCAAGTAAATGACAGGTTTAGGAGGGCTTGGAGGAGCCACAAACACCACCACAACATTTACTGACTCATCAGCTTACGAAGAAGAAGCTAGTTCAGAAGATTTACAGATAAGGGAAGATGCTTCTAAGAATTCATCTAGAGCGTCATCCAACATGTTGAAATCTTCCTTAGAGAAAGTATTATTATAGACATTGAAACATTGTAAAAATAGATCTGACATGTTTCACATCGGGTTCACCAAAATGTGAGATAAGAGGGATTCGCTGCACATGAGTCTCTTTGTTCTCAAGAGATTCCCAGGGAGTGAACTACCCTTATCCACCTCAATATAAGTTGAATGAAGAAATTGCAAAGAAGTGTATAGGTTAACTATCAAAGAAGGCTACTTCAGATTCTGAGAGAGCAAAACTTCTAGATTTATGCCTCCGACAGAGGAGCTCTCGACCAAAGGACGACAACATGGATTCATGACACTAACGCGACACTCTGAGGTCTTGAGCAACAGAGAACTCAGGCAGGCAAAACGGAGTTTCACTATCTAACTCGAATCTGAGGTCTGCTAAACAAAATAACAAAATTGAGAACATAAACTATGAGAAAAGTACAAGGAGAACTTGGAGAAAACTTACCCTCAACCGGACGTCTGAGTCTTCACTCCAAGCTCCGCTTCACAACCTACACACAAAATGAACGGGGGGAAAATGTTGGGGCTATATAGGGGTCTATCGCAGTCAAACCCCCACTTTGGTGTTCCCATCTCCACAAACAGCCAGATAGAAAGAGAGTGTAACCGAAATGGACAAAGGAAGTGGTGAAAGCAAAACCCACTTCAACAATAGAGCCCGCACCACCAAATAGTAAATGAAAAAGAGATGTAAATATAAAAGAGTGAGAGAGCGTTACTAACAAGTCTCAGCCCCCTCTTGAACACACAGACGCACCGTTGAATGCTTGCTAGAGAGCTTTGGCTATTGGAGGGACCTCGATTCGACATAGCTTCACTTGAAGAAGTGTTGCTGTCAAGAATGAATGAGATTCAAGAGTGGAGTTGAAGAGAAGAGCTTGATTGAATGAATGAAAAACCCCCAAAATGAGAGCAAATAAGGGGTTTTGTTGCATGCAAGGGCGGCAAAGAACTGGTACACCCAAAAACCTGACTGTTGGGACACATGTTAGGAGTCAAGATTCAAGATTCTTCATTTCAAACTCGAAAAACTACCAGGACACTAGTGTGCCACATAGATGTCCAAAACATATGTTTTCGGGAAACGTGTCATCAGGGTGATGTTGCTTTGCCATTGGTCCCATGGAGCTAGAATTGTGAAATTTTGACCCATGGGTTTTTTGTCATTAATGTGTTTGAGCATCATAAATGCTAGACAAAAAGCTAAAATGTGGAATTGCCCCTAAGTGCAATTCTACGACATTATAGTCAGTATGCATGGAAGGTAAACTAGGTGTTCAGGATGAATGTGTTTTATTGGTATGAGTTGGTGTGAAGAATTTGTTAGATCTCAGGTGGTTCATGGATTGTTCCAAATTGTCTAGAAATGTGTTATGTGGTTCGCAAGTCATCCTTGGGTTTGAGGAAGTGTATACTTAATTGATTAATGATGTTTACATGGGTAATGATTGACCTCGATGTTTACACTACATGCAAAGGCATTTAAGTATTAATGAAGGTGTAGCGTGGCATGTGAGAGTTAATTTGGGTTCGACCTATGTTTTATTGTGGTCCACTTTCATTCTTATCCACCACGGTAATGTTTAGTGGCGTGGCAACCTATTTTTGAATTTGTAAGTGTGAGTTGTGTGTGGCCAACTTGAAGATGTTTTTTAGGTCATGGACAATATAAGTATGAGTTAAATTGTTGAAGGAGGACAAGATAGATGAAAGATAGATTTGTGTGATGTGAATGATGTGAAGTGCAAAGTTGTAGAGTGTGAAATTGAGTAGAGTAGTGTGAACTTTCAATTGTTAGTTTATTGGATGTAGCGAGTAGAAGGTGTTTACAATTCTTCAATCAAACTGCGAAGGAGTTGAAATCATTTTGGTGGATTTCTTGTTGCATTGAGATGTTTTTCTCTGTGTAACATTCCTTCTCTATCTTTTTTATTCTGGCAGTGGGCCTTTCTTCTTTGGGCAATGAACCCTATCGACAATGAGCCCTATTGTATTCGATGTTAATATTACTTATATTGTAAGCTAATACTCGCAATGGTTTTCCCTCTTTGGATTTTTCACGTAAATTTGGTGTTCTCTTGTGTTTGGTGTTGAGTTCTTTAAATTTATTTTATTTGTTTTTCATGCTAATTCATCATAATAGACTTAAGGGTTTAATGAATGAATGTGGATCTGAATGTTAATAAGGGATTTGAAGTTCTAGGTTACAACTGATTCACCCCCCCTCTTAGTTGTCTTGTGCATTTCAACACAACCTTTATGATGAATCACCTCCATAGTTCTGCCACTATTGTGGGGATTTATTGAGAAGGATATATTGCATACAATATTATAAACTAGCATAGATGTATTAAATGCATCTATCTAAAAGATGTCAAGATATATTAATCTTAAGGTGCCTTTATTGAATTTGTTAGATAGGATAGATATGTGTATTGATACTAATATCATTCACCATCTTTTAGATAAAATTATTCAAGATATGTCTATTAGTTTAGAATATACATATTATCAAATATTACTTTATATTACAAGTTAAAATTTGTATAATAGTGTGTTATTTTTATTAATTTAAATTAAAATTAAAAAATCATTAACATTTATATGAATATCATTTTTAAACACCTATATAATTTACTACATACATGGATACATAAATAGGGAAATAAATAGATAAAAAAACATATAAATTTTGCACACATAATAGTATTATGCTTCTATAACTTTATTTTGTTCAATACATTTACATATTTATAGGACTTGTATAGCCTATATTATAGGAAACCTCCTATAACAACTCCCTTACATAGATAATTAGGGACTAACAAATCAACAAACTCCTAAATATATGAGTTGTTAAAACAATTCATAATACAAACACACACTCTCAATCAAACTAACTAAGGGAATGATGTAATATTCCCAACACCCATAATAAAAATGTGAGTTGTTACAACAACTCATTTTACCTCATTTATTCACACATTATTGTTCTAACTCATGTGAAAACATGAATTCCTTAAAAAAAAATGAAACAAATTATTTACTTGCTTTTACTTAAAAGAGTTCCATAATTTTCCTATCAATCATCAATATCTATCTAAATTACTATATAGATATATGAATAAGAATAGGCAATCTTTTGAGATTTGTGTTCAACTTGTATTGGTTTAGTGATTTTTATTGCAAATACTCTTTGAAACATTTGTCATCTTTCATCTAGCATAGCCATGGCTGCTTAATTGTGTTTCTTGGCTCAGCCCTATTGTTTTTGTTGATTTTGTTTCAAGGTAGACCATATTGGACTTGTGGGTGTGTCTTTCTACGACCCTCCCTTCCTTTAGAGAATATTGTACTACTTTCTTCAATTTAATGCAAAGTTAATAGGATATTTCATCAAAACAAATTGTCATCTAATTATTACTCCTATATTTCCTTGCATGCCCATAGTCATGCAACTATAACCGAGGGTGATGAATACTAAAATGTTGTTTTTCCATCTCTACTGTTTTGATGGTTGATTGTCCATATAGCATTTCTACCACCCACTCCTTGTCAACTTGTTCCCTTTGGATTTCTTCAAGTACCGCCCAATTTATTTTGAGCTCGCATGCAACTATGTGCTTACTAACCCTCGTAGCCTACACCTGTGGTATAAATCCTTGTTACTTCGCATATCACATACCATAACTTCGTCAATTTCTTTTGGAAGTCAAAAGTTCCACATACTCCTATTGTAACCGTGGGAATCCAAGATCTATCACGCACCAGGTTCCTATTAGATTTTCACTTACTTTGATTTGAAGCTTAACTATTACACACCAACATGATTGCTTGTTCTCATAGCATACACATAATAAAAAATATATATAAGAGATCCGCTGGGAATGCTTCCTTTGTTGGAGAATGAGGCACACCAAAACCAAAGATGGACCAGTTACAAAGTGGGCCAATAGCTTAGGGTAGGGCATCCCAGCAGCAATGGGTGGTTCCGAGTTTGAGTCCTAGCTGGTCTGTGATGAGGCTATCATTGGTATAAGAGGCAAACCAAGGCTAGAAACCCCAAGCACCCGTGGTATGGTTCAAAGGGGAGTGTTAGAGAATGAACAACATCCAGACCGAAGATGGTCCGGTCACAAGGTGGATCAGTAGCTCAATGTTAGAGCAACCCGGCAGTAATGGGTGGGTCCTTGGTTTCACTCCTAGCTAGTCTATGATAAGGCTAGCATCCTTAAATAAGAAGCAGCATGTCTTCCCGTTTGATTAGTCAGAGTACCCGTTTCATTTCTCCATGGTTGAGAGCATTTGTTAAAATTTCCTAATCACTAGTTAGCCCTATCATCCATTTGTTGCCGATTTCATTGGTACTGCAAATAAACAAATTACACAAACAACGAATTGATGTGCATGTAATTTCTAGCGCTTTAAACTTTTCAACTGAAAACGTATGATAACCTGACTTAATATCTATTAAAGAAAGGGCATCCCATCACATGTGATTATTCCAAGTACCAATTTCATTTCCCATGGGTGTAGAACATTCATACAATTTCACTGTTATAGTTAGCCAGCTCATTCATTTGTTATTTGTTTGCATTGTTACAGCATCATAAATTCGTTACACACAACAAATCAGTGTGCAAATATAGTCTATCACTTTAAACAACTTGACAGAAAAAATATGATCACCTGATTTAACATAATCCACACAAACATTATCACTCCAGACAACAACCGATCTGCTATAAGGTAATTAAGCAGATCCCATCTCAACGAAATTTATTAGCTTCTTAGCACAAGAGAATGTTTTTCCTAGCAAAGAAAAATAATTCTAACCCTAAACCCAATGCCCAAGATAGTTAGATTTAGTACAGGATGCATCACATTGTTGCAGTACTGCCAATAGAGTGGAAACAAACCGAATATTCTTCCAATATTCATATGATCTGGAAACAAAATAAAACAGTGATTTTCAAATGATGTCAGATTACAGATTGGGCAAACAAAACGTTGATCCTGTAAATAACCTATCATGTAATAAAAACCAGTGTCATTATTGTAAGAGTTTCTGGATTAGATTGTGTCAAAAAATTTGCATCAACGTTTCAAATCACACTCGGTGATTCATCATCAGGATAAAAGAGAGCAAAGAAATAAAATAAAAGCTGCAGACCAAGAAAAGAATAAAAAGGAGAGAGGGGGGAGAGGGGTGATGGCACAAGAGTCAAGGTGGAAGGAAGGACAACTTGACCAAAGATTTGGAAAACAAAACAGGGAATAATAAGAAGGAACCAAATAATAGAAAATCTAATTAATTGAAAGCTAATAAAACAAGCTTTAAAATCGAGAAAAGAACATAAAAAATTAAAACAAAAAGCTTAATAAGGAAAATCAAAAAGACAAAATAATCTTTGGAAAGCACAAAATAAGTAAATAAGAAAGATAAACAAAATGACAAATAAATAATAAGAAAGAGAAACATGAGAATAAAACAAAAAGAAGGGAAGAAAAAACAAAAACAAAAACAAAAGAGAGGGGGCAAATAAATATAAAGAAGAACAAAAGTAAATGAAAAATTACAAAATGCAAACCAAAACAAAGAAGGAAGAGCCTGATAAGAAAATAAGAAAAAGAAGAAAACTAAGGGGAGAAAACCAAAATTATAAAGAATGGTGCAATACATATATAAATTATATATCACCATTCTTTATAAATTATAAAAACAATAAAAAGCAAGAAAATAAGACAAAAGGAGACGAGCGAAGAAAAACAAAATTATAAGGAATGGTGCTATATATATAAATATATATAACAACACTAAACTTTATAATACCACTGCCATTGCTACTCCACTGAAATGACCTATATATTATTTTCAACAAAGATACTCAAATTTCTTAAGTTTAACATGCAGTCCTCCAAGATTCTCATGTCAGCAAATAATGTACACTACAAGTGATTATAGAGACATAGAAGTTCCAAACTAATTCCCATGCACAAGATAATTATATTCACAAGATTCAAAACACTACTGCAGTATTGCCTACAAATTGGATACAAACTAGATATTTTCACAAGATTTGTATAAACCAGTAAATGAAATTTTAAATGCTGTCAGATGACATAGTAGCAAACAAAATGTTTTTGAAAAGGTAAGCAACATTTACAGGGTGTCGTACCCTTCACAAAGAACCCAAGGGGCCAAAGAAAAACATAGTTCAAAAGAGATTGAACTATAGATACAACCAGAAACAGCTGACAGACAGCTGTAGAAAAACAAAGAGATTAAGCAACCCCAGACATTGAGGGTTCAGAGAAGGCTCCATGAACCCGAGACTGAGAAGCAGAAACAAATTTCTTCTTCCGAAGGACAACCGACCAAGGAGGCTCGGAAACAGGAAACGAAAAGAACAGAGAGAGGAGCGACCCCATCACAGACACCACAAGATCACCAAGCAGCGAGGGAATCGGCAGTAAGGCAGCTGAGACTGAATCAACAGGCTGAACAAAAGAGGCTCCCAACGAAGGGCGGATAGGGTCTGACAGAGTAGCGACAGCAGGAGCAGGGTCAGGCACAACAGTGTCAGCAGAAGGGTCAGGCTACACGATGTCAGCAGAGCGGTCCAAGGGTGGTTCCAAAAAAAAGAGGTCCGTGGGAGCAGCAACATGAGGGTCAACCAACACAGAAGAAACTTGCGAAGAAGAACCCACCGTGAGGTGATCCAAGAGAGCATCATTCCACCAACTCGCAGCACCCTTGCGGCAAGCATGAGGGCAAGTAGAGGCCAAGTGACCCACCGAAAAACATCTCCTACACCGAAAGGGGAGACCCTCGTAGTCTAAGAGAGACTGTCCTCCACCATCAAAACAACATCCCCATGGAGAGGTTTGGAGATGTCCAGATCAACTAATATCCGAACGACCGTGGTGTGCCCAAACTCCCTAGTTGTAGAATCCACCATTAAGAAACGACCAATGGTATTGCCAATGGCTTTGAAGCACGATTCCTCCCATAACTGGAGAGGAAGGTTTGGCAGACGGACCCAAACAGGTCTGGTGTTCAACGGCTCCGCAAGAGGGTTGAAAGAACGAGCCCAAGGCCTGATGGACAAAGAATGAATACTCCACATCCATCCTTTGTCCAAAACACAGCTTTGCTCACAAGGGGAGCTAAAGGTTGCAATAAAAAAGCCCCTAGCGCTAGGGTAGAGCTCAATTTCCCCAACAACCAAAGGCTTCCAGGAAGCCTTAACCCAATCATGGAGATCTGGGAGGGATGGCCACAGACCATTAAACCTGCAGACCACACCCGTAGCAAACAGAATGTTATCTTAAGTAGAACATATTATTTCCCTATAGCCACTGCCATTTCTCCTTTCCAAAAACAACTTTTTGCTCGAACCAAGATACTTAAATTTCTACAATTTAATGTACAACATTCCAACCAAGATAATCAAATGTCTACAATTAATGTACAATACATATTACAAGCAATAGAGGCAAATAAGTTCTGAATTGATGTTTACGAGTGAATGTACAATAACAATTCCCACTAATCAAAGAAACTCTTTCACCATCGTAAGCATGAAAAAAATCCACACATTCATTCCACGAAAGTGTTCTTATCTTTTTTATGCTAGTCGGCCTTTGGCACCTCAATTAAGTCAATGTCAAAGACAATCTACAATGGACAATTCTACACATCGCCTATATATAGATGTGAGATAACATAGCAATTGACAAGATCCTCAGAAAAACCTTGTCAATAGGCATGCCATCCATGGTCGCCTAGTGGATACAAAATCATTGATGGCTATGTGTCAGTGAGTTCACATGTTAGGCCATGAATTTAGCTTTATGATTAAAGATTGCCATAAAAACCAACTTGCACGACTGTAGGTCACACATCATTGCTAATTTATATGATACCCATTATAGTTGTATTGATATTCCATGGGATGTGCTATATCAATTTAACTCTTGATTTAAAAGAATGGGTACACAATTCAAGTACCTAACAAGAATATAGACTAACATAGCATAGAAATCAATTACAGAAAACCTATCAAACCTTAATTGAACTTGCTCACAAATTATAATGTTAAAAACAGAGGGTAGTCCATATCTATACAAGTACTAACATACCTAATTTGAAAAACCAAATGCTGCTCGGGTACTAATGCACTTTCATGGATCAGTTATTTCCCTTCAACAACTAAATCATGTTAGCAAGTTTACAATTGGAAGAGGTTTCTTTAAATCGGCCCAAGAATCACTGATATTTTTACATTCACAAATATTTTATGGTGAAAAATAGTCAGCATGCAAAAGAGATTCAAGAATACCAAACCATTCAAATTGAATGACCCGCCACTAAACAGGAAAGGTATGCATTCAAGGCGAACTGCTTCCTTCCATAACTAAATCACAACCAACAATATGCATTGGCATCATTCCACAGGAAGGAACAAACAATTTGAACTAATCAAATGTCATCTATAATGCTTTTATTTCATGATGGTGTGAGGAGATGGTTTGTAAAATGTGATATATGAAAGAAATACACAAATTATGCAACCAGATCTTTATATGATCATCTCTTAAAATCCAGCTACTAAAGACAAAAGCACACAACCACCATAGAAACTATACACAGTATATACCATATCTTGACATTAATGGCAAGCTTGACTGGCTTCAGTAAAATCAGCACTCGCCGTATTAAAAAAGCTTCATATCTGTGATAAGAAAGAAAGAACTGTTTCATGGCAAATCAATAATGTTCGTTTAACTTGAAAAATCTAAGAACATAAGAAACACTGTTCACGTGTGACGTTAGTATAGTGAACTAACATAAACCAACAAGTAAAAGATCATAAAAAATGTTAAAATCTGCTTTTAATATTAAACTGAGTCAAATCTCTACAAATCCATTTACATCTTTCATATCTTCAGCACTCTAAATGCCTGTCTTGTAGATAGAATTAACACTGCAAGTTATTATACAGGTAGTTATCATGAAGTACTTGATTGAACAGGTAAGCCACTCTCCACTGGCTCGGAGCTGGCACCTTTCTCTGCAACAGCCTTGGACATTCCGAACATCTGTATCAAACATATGAAATTGAATTTAAGTGGCTAAAAGTATTAGAATAACCTATCACACATTCATAGCCCAAAAGTCACATGTAAGGGGCAAATGCTATAGCTAGATGGCAAATAAAAGGAAATTCTAGGGTAATGTGAATAAGCTCTTTCGTAAAAAGAAAGACCATCAGACATCTAACAGATAGGGCCTTATGCAAATGTATAAGATTGGAGGCAGCTATGTACAAGTATGTATTCCTGCAAAAAGATAAATCCAGCGTTCAACATGTTTCAACTGACCTATATAATACAGAAACGAAATTGTCAAAACTAGAATAAAAAATGGAATGAGAATTCCTTAAGAAGATCGTTTAATAAAGTTCTATCAAGAATTACTTCATTCAAGAGAGAACTTCACAAACTGTCTCTGTAGTCGAAATTAGACGGCCTCGTGCCTGTTATAAGGACCTACTAAATATACCAGTAGTTTCTTCCCATTCATCTTAATAAACCCATGCCAAATATTAGTAAACGGATTACTAATATATAAAAGATATAAACACAGATTTAAAATTGTAGAAGTACATTGCATCTGGAATACAAAAAAAAAAAAACAGTTTTGAGTCACAACTGGGTGATATGACGGTAGGGTATTTAAACCCAGAGACTCCTATTTTCTATCAAAAGTGTTAGCATCTAACCTTTTTCATAGTTTTTTGGAAACATGTTACATGCTCATCTATGGACGCGTGGATAAATTCATCTATGTGATCCATCAGATCTGCAACAAATGAGGCATCCTGGGATTTTTTCTTCCTGCATGATGTCGCTTCTGGGGGCGTGGATGATGGTATCTTCTGTGCAGAAGAATCTTTATCCAATGTTTTATCCATTGAGAAGCTGATTAGAATGAAATGTTCAAGATTTCCTGAAAAATGGTACAATAATAAGGCTGTCAACAAGACATAATGCATGCATTAGAAAATTCCTACTTCCTCGATTACACTACTCTATGATAGTACCTGATTTGCATCTCAACTTAGATTTTATTGTGGAGAAACTAATAATGGAAAAGAAAAGCCTGTGAGTACCAGGCATGGTACAATTCAAAGGCTTGAAAATACATAAAACACCTGATTGTCCGTACTTTTAGTGGAGAGATGAGTAAGCATCAAATCCAAGAAATTTAGAGAGATGATATGGACTCACTATTTCATGATATCCATAAAGGTTAATGGTGCATAATTAGAAAATGGATCAAATTTCAAATTGCATTGATAGCTACTAAACTGAGTTAAAACATGTTTTAAGAATTCTAAGGTCCCCCATGTCATGCCCCCGCCATATAAGATCACAGCACTAAATATTAAAAAACCCCAGGCATTGAAAATTATTAATAGCTTTCCCTTGTCAAGGGCCGACCAAGTTTAAGATAATCAGCGATGGAATGAAGGTGGCCGACCCAGGGAAGAAGGAAATTTAATTGGCAGCAATTATTTAAAAAGAGGGGGGCAACTAAGATTAGTGGAAAATTATCATAAGGCAGCACTCAGTTTGGGAAAGATGCAACTCTTACAAGGGCAATGGGTTTTGTGAAAAGGTGCGACTTTCCCCCCAAGTGGAAGATATAAAAAGAGGACACTTTATTTGGAAAAGGCATCAAGTGGATGAGATTGGAAAAAGGAAAATAAGAAATTGAAATATAAGATATCGATTGAAAATAAATATTGTTTTCAGCAAGAATATTATAGGGTAGTAAGTTTAAAGGATAGTTTTAGAATATATACATCTATATTATAATTGCATAATGATATTTTATTTCCAATTAATATAGTAAATTCTTTTAGCAATATATTTTGAATTTATAAAAGTGTTTTGCAAATGGGGAGGCCAATCAACCTTTCAAATTCACAAGAGGTGAAGTACTGGCCTTTCCTTCATCAAGCACGCCACCCCAAGATGCAAACTCATGGGCCGGGAGGCATATGAGTGCTCTTGGGCTTGTTGAGGAAGGCAGTCTTCATGCATCTTATCAAGCACACCACCCCGAGATGGATGGATTGGAGATCCTGCCATGCTTGTGGGCTGGGAGGCAAATGAGTGCTCCTAGGATTGATCAAAGAGGATGGTGCGTCTCCAAGGCGAACTGAGGGATGGAGTGGACCTAAGATCCTACCATGTTCATGGGCTGGGAGGCAGATGAGTGCTCTTGGGCTTGAGGGTCTTCTCAAATATGCCACCCCGAGATGGATGGATGGGGATCCACCCATGCTCTCGCAATACAAGGACAACCATCCTTGAGATTGTGTCTTGCAAGCATTTCAAGTGAATTCCTAATATAATTGGCTATAGGAATAAGCCTTGGAATAATCATTAATGATGTTAAGATGTTTTTGAATTCAAATGTTGATAATGTTATGAACTATAGATCTAAATATTACGATGATCTAGCTATGTTGTATTGCTCTCGATATTACAATATTTTGTATATTAATTTGAATATAATCGTAAAGTTGATACTTGTTATTACTAATATCAGTTTTTAGTGATTATTATTATTTGCAGGCCTAAAATTAGGAATTTCCCAAAAGGGGACATTACACCCCGACATAATGAAATTGCCTTTGGAAAATTGCAAGATTTCCTTCAAAAGCTTTACATGTATACCTCTGTCTGTATGCCATAGTAATTGTTTGTGTCTTCCTCATATATATGTTTAAGGAGTTTACTGTAGTATTTGTGTGTATGTAGTAGTGGTTTTATTCTCTAAATATTTGCAAATTTCTATTAGCTTTTCATGTTTTGTGTTAATTGTAAGAGGGAACTTTTATTATATTCTATAGAACTCCATTAGAAGTCTGTCACTTTTGTCTTTGAGAGGCCATCTCCTATGTCCCTGGAAATATGACTGCAAACCTCAATATATATTATGTTTCATATTATAGTTTAGATATGTATCTAGCAGATTAAAAAAACATTTCCCATGAGAGATCATGTTTTTGGCGTAAGTATATGCAGCAATCTTCGATACTACAAAAATACATAGCTAGTTAGGATTCAAATTTAAAAAAAGCAGAAAATTTCTGTTAGAACCACAAAACAGCTGACAGCAACCTTCCTTTTGCTGCTTTTGATACAGATTCCCTAGACCAGAGGACAGCACTAAGGTCTAAATTGCTTTGTGGCTCAAGCTATCTGCAAAAAGCATACTTAGGCTGCCTAGTAGAAATGCAACATTAGATACAGAAAAGAAACTGTGTTAAGAATATGCAGAAGCTTATAGGCTGAATTAATCAAATTATTATAAATGCAAAAGTAGACATGACTTGTGCATACACTCACATATGTCGTTTGGGATTCACAGATTAATTTTACTATTTTATTTCTCTTCCAAAATGGGGTTCAACACAATATGAAAATATGACTAAAGCTATCTTCTTCATAATCTATCAAAGTCGCAGTTGTCTTGATCATTGAAGAGCCTAGTTTGTTTTTGTACTTCTAGATCCTAGAAAGTAACTTATCTCTAGTCTAGTATAACCCACACCAGGAATTGCCTACACAAAATAGGCTAATAAATTAATAATCCTTGCTCAATCACCAGAGGCTCTTAGATGTCTACGTCTGTTACAATAATTACAGGTAGTTGAATGGTTGACAGATCCACTCTAAAAGTTGATACAGTTCAGATTCCCGCGTCATGAAACCTGATGCAAATTTGGACAAGCACATTGTTAATTGTTGTTAATGGATGATAGCTTCGGTCGGATATGAATAACAGTGATGCAAGTATCATTGTCATTCATAAGTGATCAAAGATCATCATTCATGTTATGATATTTCTAAGGAAACATTTAAATCGAAGTTATGAGCATACATATATATTCGATCATTCCCGTGATGATTTATTCTGCATTTATTAAATCGGAATCCTCTTAATCATCTGCCACCTTGTAGAAGGGAGTATATGTGTTAGTATATATGTAACTAATGGTAAACAAACCTGTCACAGGCCGCACCCTAAAGGACGCGTCCCATGAGTGGACGTGTCTCCACGAGTCATGAGGCGTGCCTCTTAGGGGCGGACTCTTCCCTTATTTATGGTGTTTCCTCATTCGATATGCAAACATAGAAATCGGCCAATGTTCTGCAATCAGCACATTTAATAAAGCAATTCATATCTGGAAATCGAAATCTGGAAAAATCGAAAATCTGAACATAGAGGATAAATATTATTTGACTTAGAGTTTTCTTACAATGAATTTCAGACTTAGTTTATTCGTAGATATTAGAATCCTATTAAAGATTTGATTACATTTACATGGTATCAGAGCCACGTTGTGTGAATCCAAATCAAATCTAAAATCTGTTTGCTCTAGAAAAATTCGTATTTTTTAAAATCGAATTCACATCACATTCTTCATAATGTCAACTATGATCAGATTTGAAGATCGTCTTGCAGGAGCAGATAACTTTACATCATGGAAATTTAGAATCATGATGATCCTAAAAGAGAATAAACTAGACTCACTTGTGAGAGAAAATAAAAGGGAACCTGAGGCTGAACTTGAGAAAAGTCAATGGATTGAAAACAATGAAAGAGCCATGAAAATCCTTGTAGATGCAGTGAGGGATCATATAGTGCCTATCTTAGCAAAACATGAATCTGCATACCATATGTACAAATCTCTTGAGAGTACTTATGAGATCAACAACACCTGTAGGACTCTAGCATTAAAACGACAAATCAACAATGCTCTAATAAACAAAGGAGAGTCCATTAATGCATACTTCATGAGGATTATTGAACTTAGGGATCAATTATCCACAATTGGGTATCAGATTGACAACAAAGAGTTAACCCTAATTGCACTAGGAGGTCTACCAAACTCGTGGGAGTCATTTGTTCAAGGAGTAAGTGCGAGATCTAAACTCCCTAAATTTGATAGGCTAAGAACTGACTGCCTTCAAGAAGAAACAAGACTCTCCACCAAGGAAAATAAACAAAAGAACATAGATGAAGACATTCATGTACTCAACACAACGTCTAATAAAAGGAACAAGAAAAACTCCTACAAAAGAGGATTCTTTAAAAGAAAGAGAAATTCCAATGGAAAGGAATCCTTTAAAAGGAAAGACATCTCTCAAGTACAATGCTTTAGATGTGATCAATATAGTCACTATGCAATGAAGTGCCCTGACAGATCTAAACAACAAGCATCTTTTGCCAAAGTAGGAAAGACAAATTCAGATCATGAATCTGAAGACCCTGTGTTCTAAAAGGATAAAATGGATATAGAGTTACCCTTATGGATGGGAAAATTCTAGCATAGCCTAAAACTCAACTATTAAGGAAACTCAAACTATTGGTGTAAGACAAGGGTACCTTTACAAACTATGGACCTAAGTCTAAAGCCTTCCATGAAGGAACTTGTAAAGGATGTGTCTTAGGAAAGAAAAGAAAACCTTAAAACGAATAATAGAAACCTACACCTCTAAAATTTAAAATTCTGCATGAGTGCTGGAATTAAGAGGGAGTTCACAAGTTGCTTAAACCTTAACATTGAAACATCTTTCTGGGCAGAAGCCTCTAGGACTGCTGTCTATATCCAAAATAGATGTCCTCATTCTCATCTTGATAACAAAACTCCTGAAGAAGCCTTTACCGGCATAAAACCTAACATTAGCCATCTTAGGATTTTTGGCTGCCCTGTCTATATTCATGTACCCAAAGAGAAGAGATCCAAACTAGAGCCTTCTGGAAAGAAGGGAGTATTTGTGGGTTATAGTGAAACCTCCAAAGCTTACAGAATATTCATACCCGGGCAGAAACAAATTGAGTTGAGCAGAGATTCATCTTCGAAGAAGACATTGCATTGAAGAGGGCAAGAAGTACTAGTGAGACAAAAACCTATTTCCCTAGAATACCTGAAATGGAACCTGTTTCTGAGATTCAAAGGGAGCATCCTGAGGAAATGCCACTTGAACCTCCTACCACTTCAAATGAGGACACAAATGACATCGGCAGAAAGAGACCACTTTGGGCAAGGAAGATGATCAAAGAAGCAGAGGATCATGTAGCACATAAAGGAACGTTCAGGGAGAGTAAAAGACCCAAACGGTTCTCTAGCTATGTTGCTTTAATCAACAACATCATAAACTCTGAACCTGCCAGTGTTACAGAAGCCTTCAGACATCAAGCTTGGAAGGATGCAATGATGGAGGAATATCAGTCCATCCTAAAGAATGATGTATGGGACATAGTGCCTAGACCAAAAGAGAAGTCTGTTGTCTCTTCTAAATGGCTCTTCAAAATCAAGCATGTTGCTGATGGCAGTATAGAAAAACATAAAGCACGTTTCGTGGCTAGGGGTTTTTTTCCCAAAAGGAAGGCATTGATTACGAAGAAACATTTGCACCTGTTGCCCGTTATACATCAGTGAGAGCAGTATTAGCCATTGCAGCAGCTAAAGGATGGAAGATCCATCAAATGGATGTGAAAATTGCCTTCCTGAATGGAACCATTGAAGAGGAAGTCTATCTGGAACAGCCTAAAGGTTTTGTGATACATGAATCTAACTCACATGTGTGCAGGCTCAAGAAAGCTCTCTATGGACTTAAACAGGCTCCCAGGGTCTGGTATGAAAGAATGGATAGCTATCTCTTGGGATTAGGATTTTCCAAGAATGATGCTGACTCCAATCTCTACTTCAAGGTAATCAAAGGTGATATGCTTATAATCATTTTATATGTTGATGACCTACTGATAACAGGAGAAGATCACCTCATTGCTCAAGGGAAACAAGATCTAATCTTTGAATTTGACATGAAAGACTTGCGTATTCTTCACTACTTCCTCGGTTTGGAAGTATGGCAGAAATCAGAAGGTATTATACTAAATCAAGGAAAGTATACTATTGACATTCTAAAGAGATTTGGAATGTTGGACTGTAGACCGATGTCTACACCTATGGAAACCGACCTTCACAAATTGAAAGAAGCAACAGCAGAATCCAAATGTGCAGATCCGACCCTTTACATATATTATCAGGGATCTATTTATGGGGCCCCAACCCAACTACAGAAAGAACACAATTGACACCATATTAGATCAGCAAGACCTATAATGCATAAAGATTAATGCCACACTCTTACTGTAAAGAACCAAAGCACACATACAACCTGTAGCTACAGCTAAAAACAACATAAAAATTAATAGAAAAACTGCCACGCATAGCCATACAAACCTAGCATACAATGCCTCAAAAGAACCAATAGACAAAAAGATAAGAGACTACTTATGATCCTGAGCATTGCAACTTCCTAAAGGAGCCATTTTCCACCTTTCAATGACACGATTATAAATCCCATTCCCTAATATCTGTTACACCCCGGAATTTGTATAGTTACTATTTTAGTAATGCTTAGAGCATTCTGATTGTAAGGAAGGTTTTGAATGAATAAAATGTGTTGAACCTTGTTATCAATTTGAGAATCTTTTTACATGCTATGATTGGCTCATTCTGTGTTCTTGATTGATGTTATTCTTGGATAAAGCAATGCATAGAGGACGATAATTAGTCTTGTTTTATATTTGATTTATATATACTGCAAATGTTATGAGCAAGTAACTGTCGTGGTTTTGTGCCAATGGATGTAGGAACAGGAACTATTCCTCCAGGCGGAGGGGAGACATCACTCGGGAGAGGGGCTTGGTCGGCTAACCGGTAAAGTTGATCATATGAGCATACACACACTTCACTGAGGGTGTTGGGAACTGAGTCAGATTGAGCGGTCGTAATAAGTTATCCTTACACTTAGGAGTTTTGGACTACTTCTTTATGCTTTATGAGTGGTGTTACTTGTTGATTGACTTACTGTTCTGTGAACCTTGAATATGAAATGTGAACTGATAAGTGTGGTATAGACAGGATGTATATGCATATACATGTACCACTCATATATACGTAACAACACGCATGACATGTCGATACATATGTATGATGGGCAATTATTATGCCATACACATGTGTCGACATGGCATACATACAGATACGTATACGTGGCTGGCACACCTATAAACATATGCACACTAGCTATAATGTTGTTATAACATTATATTGATGCCTGGAATTTACAGTTAAACATACATATACATGTTTGTACAAACACGTGTATTAAGGGTACGCTGACTAGTCTGTAATACACGTATTTGCATAATTAAATACAAATATGTATAGATATATTTAAATGTAAAAATTGAATGTGTTTATAAATATATTTAATATTATGTTTAATATAAACGTCATTATAGTTTTACCTATAATAAAATATATAGATATATCTATAGTAATATTTAAATATTATATAGATATATACATATATTTAAATAAGGTAAATAAAACTATAATAGATTATATTGAATATAATGCAAAATATATATATAACATTTTAATTGATATTTTAAATAAACATTACCTTTGAAATAATTAAAATTTGACTTGTATAGTCATTTGGCAAATTAAAATGCATTTACCATAAGTAAAGAAAGTATTTTCGACTTCCATAGTCTATTGGAAAAATACGTTTGGAATACCATGAGAAATTAAAATGGTAAATATTTTAGTCTATTGAAAAAGGTTTATTAAATGGCTAAAGTAAAAATCACGAATTTTATTCATGCTGAAAATCACAGACTATGCAATGGCCGAAAATGGTGAAAATGGTGAATCTCCTCACGCCCATAGACCAGGTCGCATGTTGCAAAGTGCCACCATTCTGGGAAATGAGAAGGGAGGGGCGGAACAAAAGCCAGATGGCTGCGTTTTTACCTTGACATTTTCTTGCTAAGATTAATCCGCCATTAATAAAGCGCCTGTGAAGAGCAACGCCTTTAGGTGTCAACCCTCCTTTTTATCAAATGAAAGTTTGAATTATTCTTTGAACTGCTGGAAGTCGATTCACTTCTTGAAGCTATGAGTAAGTATGGAAATTCGCCACATTTCATTTTGAAATATTCAAAGAGTAGTTTTATCATCGTACATGCCTGCAAAAGTGGAAATTGTTGGACTGAGGGCTCTATAAATAGCCGCCCAGTTCATTCATCAAGGATCACTTGCAAATTCCGAATTTTCTTTTGAGAGAGCTGCAATTTGTCTTTGTTGTATTCACACGAATTTCCTTTCTGTTTTTGCTTAAAAGCGAATTCCATTTTGAGAGCCATATTTTGACAATTCTGTAGAAGCATTTTGTGAGCAATCTTTTGACATTGCTATGGAAGCATTTATAAGATAATCATACTCTATCATTGTTGTAGAAGCAATTATTTGAGAGCCTTACTCTATCATTACTGTATTGCATTTGTTAGAGCCATATACTGTCATCGTTGAATAAGAATTTGTTGAGAGCCAACTTGCATTTATTTCCTCACCATTTCTGAGAGACTGGTATTTATATGCTGCAAGCATAAAAATACAGAGCCGGTAACAAAAACCAAAATTGAGAGGAGTGACACTGAAGAAGGAGGAGAAGTAGCTACTGACTGGAATCATCTACAGCAAGAAAACAGGCATGTGAAATGTATTAGATTAATTTTATGTTAATTAATCTGCTTGACTTAGAATTTGCTTGAAAAAGGGTAGTAAAATAGAAAAGCACTAGAAGAAATTCTATTGGAATAAGATAGCCTGATGTTATGAAATAACTTAGGGAAAGCTTGTCTATGAAAGGAATGCTGGTTTGTGGAAAAATAGCTTGTTATTCAGTAGTACTTAATTTCATTGAGAAATCTTGTTTTGAGTAAATAGCTTGATTCAATAGAATAGCTTAAACTCTTGGGAATGACTTGTTTATAAAGGGAAAGGTCTGTTTATAGCCTGTTATGGAGGAATAGATAGTCCATGCTATAAAGGGAATGCTTGAAATGAATTTACTTAAATACTGCTTGAAATCTGGAAATGTATATAATTGAATACTACTTGAATTCCTTATATAAAGGAAATGAGGAACTAGTTATTAAATACTAGGTCGAGGGTGGAACCAGTACCAAGGAAGTCTAAAGCTATAAAGTTAATAGGTTAACTAGGGAAAGCTATGTACTCCATGGATAAAGGATTCCATGTTAGGAGTTACCAAAGGGACCCTTGTTGACTGTATTCCAATTCCTGATTAAGTAGTTGATGTAGGAAGTCTAGGGTGATTGACTACCCACGGAAAGGACTCGACCTATGCATAGGATAAGACAGCCTTAAGTCAAACTAAACCTGACTTAGTGCAAGTGATAGATGACCGTCAGTTTAAGTACTGCCGAAACACTTTGGCCAAAGTAGTGTAGTATACCTAACTGTTGACGTGCTTTTTATGACAACGCCAACACAGAATAAAGTTGTCCAACGGTCACTCTATTCTCTCTTGATCAAAGTGTCCCACATGCTAAGATTGCTTGAAAGTTCATGTGTTCGACTCCAAGGTTCCTTTCATTGTGAATAGACTCAGTTGGTTGATGTGTTTTGCTGGATTATTTCAAAGGGACTTACGTAGTTGTTCGACTCTGTGAAGCAATTGAGACATGAATGATTTGGCAATATTGTTCTGGTATCTAGACTGACTCGGAAAATGCAGAATTTAAAGGGGATAGGGATAGGGGTTCTACAAATCTACTTCTAAAGGGTGGAGGACGAGGATCGACTTAAACAATTTTCAAACCAAACTTTGCTTTGTCTCCTTTCAAACAACTCCGACAAAGTTGGTGCAATCTTCAAAGGATGAGAAAAGTGTTCAAACTATGACGCAACATGTTCATACCGTCAATACGACGCATACAAACATATGAACCACAATCGAAGTTAAGTGCTGATACTCCAGTTGACCACGCAAGGCGAACTTACCATCAGTAAGCCCGCTAGTGGTATGGATGAAAGAAAATATGCTCAAATCACAACGCCACACTCCACAATTAACAACTACTTGCATGAAATAAAAATCTATTTTACTCTATCTACCTTGAATTGGAAAGACGAAATGGCCTTGCTAGCTACTCATAACAAAGAAGAAATCACCAAGCAATGAAACTCTTTGTATTATGAAAAGTGTTCACAACAACCTTTTACAAAACTTTCAAAGGAAAGTTTTCTTCCCTCCTCAATCTAAAGCTAACTTCTAAGCTAAATGCTATATGCCTTCTACTCTCTAGCTCTGATCCAATTCCAATTCTAATCTCTATCTAATTATCTTACAAATGAGGGGGGATGCCCCTTTTATAATAAGTCCAATTCAGTGGACGGTTTAGATCGAATTACAATGAAGGGCTCAGATCGAGCCACCTATGCCCTGATTAGGGTTTCTGCCCTAAAAACCGCCACAGAGAGGAGTGGGCAATGAATGCACAGAATATTCTCCACTCCCCTGCAGGAATCATAATGAGCAATTAATGCCCACTACCATCATCAAGAAGATCCTCATCAAGCAGCGCGTTCCCACTGGCCTTCTCCCGGATAGCAAACTCGATCAACCGGGCCAATACTGCTTCAACCTCCTGTGCAGAGATCGGTGGAATATGGTTGAGCTGGAACTCCAAGACTGCTACCGTCTGTCCGTATCTGGTGTAAGATTTCCTCCATGTCACTAAGGCGTCCTGGGTATGCTGAATTATACTAGAGAACATGGAGACATTCTCAAAGTCATCCAGGACAAGTGACCTCGCAGCTGAGAAGAATGGAGGCAGTCTACTTTTCAAGCCATCAGCAGTTATCTCCTCTGGGACCAACTTTCTAGCAAATATGGCTTCTAATGTATTGAGGACTCCCCCCAAGATGTTGCCCATTGCTTTCCTCACTTTAGCTGAATCTGCCCTTGCTGCGTCGTGAAATCCACGGCCTGTGACCACCGAGGAGTACCAACTGGTGAAATCATACCTATCACCTCTCTGAATTACACCTCCATCCACCAAGGTTTCTAGAGGTATATGCATCAAAGCCCCCAAACGAAGTACAGTCTTCGTTTGATAGATGCGAGTATCACCCCAGGCCTGATCTACTATATCCATCCGTGCCAAAATACTTGAGGCCTGTCGATAAGCATCGGCGAGGTCCTCCATGAATTTCCCTGTCTCAGTATGAACACGGCTAACCCACTTGTCTGCCTCCGTTTCCATTTTCTTCAAATCCTCTAAGGCAACAACTGACTCCTTCGGAAGCTCGATGGACGTTCCACTGCTGGGTTTGCTGGTTCACCTGGATGTGCTAGATTTTGTACGTATCCTATCAAGGTTTTGTGCTCCTTCTTCAATTTCTTATACTTCCCCTCCGTGCGGAGCAACTGATCCTTCAATGCCTGATAGGAGTTATCGAACTCCTCGATAACTTGGGCTCCCGTAGGACGACCCAACTCTACTGTGGTGATCACGTAATTTTCAGGCCTCTCCTCGGTTCGATCACAATCTTCCCTCGGAATAGCCACCTGAAGCGTGCGAGAGCCTGACTCGTCAGTCGAGATCTTTGAAAACTTTCGGGCCCTTTTCTTCTCTGGTGGCGCACTGATCCTCCTGAGGAACTCTTCCATCTCAATGGCCGGATCCGTATCATCCTCGGGTTCTCTCCTCATTCTGTCGGAAAGCCAATCAGGCACTGTCTGCTGTGGATTACAAATGACAAGGGGCTGTTCTTCTGTTGCCTCCATCTCGTGCACTTCCTCTCTTCTTGCACTGGTTTGCTCAGGCTCATCCTCCTCTATAAGTTGAGTATCTCCCGACCCTTGGGTCCCCTATTCTGTGTTGTCTTCTTCTTCCAAAGCCGTGTCCAACATCCGCTGAAAATGGGTGTCGGCCATTGTTTCCTCTTCCTCCTCCTGTTGGCCGCCCCTGGATAGACTGACACTAGCTGATTCCCGGGCGTTGGGCTGATCTACCTCCTCAAGTCCCCGCTCTTCCTCCAATCCTGCCCTCTGATCGGCAAATAATGAAACCACTCTCAAACTCGAAGACTGAGTTTGTGAGTGCACGGGTGATGCTTGTTCTATCCTCAACGGTATCGGTTGGGTTGGCACTTCTACTTGTGCCCTCGATGTCTAAGCAATTTGTTTCCCCCTTTTTACCGATAACGGCCTTGGGTCACCCATCAAGCTATAAGTAAGGGCAATCGACTTGCTCTTGAGTCTGCATACATGTCTGTCGACCCAAGTCCTGGTAAAAGTCATCACCGGGATAGAAAGCGTGTCCAAGTCCATGATCTCTGGCTCGGACCAATCAGGTGGTGGGACAGGAGTATCCCTAACTGAACCATAGTCGGGTTGCATGACGTTGACATCCTCCTCCACCTGGTCGGGAACTGGAATAATCTCACATTCTCTAATCAACTTGAGAGGAAGTCTGGAAAACATCCTTCTTCTTATCTCAGCCTCATCCACTGCATTTGCCCAAAAGTCCTCCAGATGAGCTCTGTGCCGGTATTCAACGTTCTGTATCATCCGGATGTTCCTGTAAGGATCGAAATCCTGCCTGCCTGTGTGATATGACAAATGATAAGATTGCAGCTCGTCCTCTGCCTCTCGGGCTGCCTGCAAAGAGGGACACACCTCAATGGAATTTCCCATGGTGATAGGGAAATCAAGTCCACCCTTCTTTTTCCTTTTCTGAATCTTATCGTAGGCAATCAATTGCCTAGATACCTCAAGCATTACTATGTGATCAGTGGGGTATCGTGGTAACCGATACGGATACGAAGTGAACCCCTGCAGCCTAATATATGTGAATTTCGGGAATTGGATGAGCCAATACCCATATTCCTCAATCAATGTCTGTGCTTCTTTAGATATTCTCTGCTGCGTCCTCTGCTGAAGTGTCCTCGCAATGTGCATTGTGAATGCATCATTTGCCCGTTTATAGTTGGCAATGTTAGCTAAATGTAGCTGTGTGCAGGCTTCATGGATTTTGAATTGACCAGGGGCACAGCCGATTGGCTCCTTGTACGAAATCCCTCTGTACTTAGTCATTCTGGCCAACATGTAAATTACATATGAGCTCATGTAGAAAGTCTTCGTCACCTTCAAGCTCCTGAATTGCTCATCGATGTGGTTGCTAATCATCCTAGCCCAATCGACACACTCCTTTCCCTCCAAGATGATCTCGATGAAGTAGAACATCCAAGGCTCGAAAATGTAAGCCTGTGCACTCCCATTTACCCGGCTCAGCATCATTATCAAATCACAGTATTCTTGTTTCACGTCCTCGGCAATTATCTGCTTTGGGAGCTTAGTGCGGGGTGGCCTCGGCTTCTGCATCCAAACTCTGTTGATGACTGCAGTGACTCTTTCGAAAGAGGAAGAGTACATCTTATCTGCCCTCTTATTTGTCCTGTATAACATCTCCTCAGCAGTCGGAATCCCAAATGCCTCTCCGATGGCATCCGGTGTGAAGTTGGCGAGCAGTTTACCATCCGGAGAGACAATCGTCCTACGTTCTGGCTTGTAGTGATTGGCGCACTCCATAATTAGCTCCGGACACTGAATTGCTGGCGGAAAACTAGCAGCTGCGTAGATTCCACTCTTCATTATATTATGTGCCGTGACTGATGGTTGATGGCCCCCTAGCCCGAACATCCTCGATTTGAGTGCATTTAGATTAAATGAACCAAGGTTGGTGTCATTTAATCCCGCCAACTTTGAAACTATTGCTGACTTTGGGAGAAATGGCTTAGCGAGCCTTTTAATCATTGCCTGCCGGGATGAGCTAGCCTTGCCTGCTTCAGTGTTTGCAGCTCTGCCTGCGGCTCTGCTTGTTCCTGCAACATCCTTTGCTCCGGCCATCTGCAAAATAAAATAGAATAGCAATAAGCTAGGCTGCAGATTTTTTAAATAAAATGAAGTAACCTCCGAGACGGCTGCGAACGTGGAGTTAGCTTTTTGAAAATAAAAACTCTCAGCATAAATTACTAACTCCAAACCTCGTACTGTATAAAAAACTTCAAGCTTATAAAGAAGCTTTCAACGACTGCACTTCCGACTGGCGAAGAAAATTGCAGCCAACTACCAACTTTCAGCAATGTGGATACTTTCTCAGCACAAAATGAATTAAATCCTTTGTCTCGACTTCGTCAACCTCAGCAACTTTCAACTTCTAGCAGCTCGAATAAGTAAAATCTGCAGCAAGCTTCAACTTTCGTGCAACTTCAATACTCAGCAATTTCGAAATAAATCCCCAGCACAATATAAATTTCTGCAACTCAACACTCTGCAGCAACTTCAACAAATAAATCTTCCAGCAACTCCGGAAAACAACTTCAACCTTCAACTTCGAAATTGCAGCAACACACTTTCAGCTTTTCGAAAGAAAGAGTCTCGGCAAATGAAAATTTCTCCAGCACTTCGTACTTTCAGCAACTCAACACTCCGAAATAAAATAAACTCTCAAAGAATTTCTCTCCTCAACCACTTCGAAAATATTTCAATCTCTCAAGAACTTCTTCAGCAACTTCAACTTCGAAACAATGTGAGGAGAAATGAGAGAAGAGATTGTTTAAATAATTCTTCTTGGAGAATCCTCCTAAGTAGTGCTGGGGCTATTTTTAGCACCTTCATCAATTTTCCACTCTCTTCGTTCGGAATCTTCTAATTCAAGCGCAGTAGTGGGCTAGTCGTCAGCCGGTCATTATGGTAGTTGCCATTAATAATGATTCCTTCCTTGTAAAAATTCGAATTTTTCCTCTTAATCTGCCAGTTAACTCTTGGAGATTTAAACAACTCGCGAGAAAAAGAAAATCACCTGACTTGATTTAAAATTCCATTTAAGAATTCTCGCAGTGTTTAATTGAATTCAACTCGAAAAATCCGTGGGAGTTGTAAATTTATTTCCAACTTTTAAAATGTCTGTCATTTAAATCCTCGATTTCATAAAATTTGCCTTAGACATTTTAAATTCTCTCATTAAAATGTTCAACTCCGGGTGATTAAAAATTATTTGCATGCTCGAAATAATTCATCCTCTGAGATTTAACTTCCGTCAGGAAAATAATCTAGGCAAAACGAATTTCCTCTGAAAATATTAAAATTTCCCTTAGGAAATTAATTTTCAAACTCTGTTAACTCATGGGTGCATTTTAAACGGGTTCATTTGATTTTCACTTAGAAAATATTTTATCAAGTCGCCAACCCTGTTTAAATGTCTGGAAAATTTTAAAATTCGTCAAATCATCCTTCCATGCCAAGGGCGTATTTTTCCCTAGTGAAATGTTATCTCACTTAGAAAAATTTTCTAACATTTTCTCTTTTGGCATACTTGACCCTTGGTATTTTTTTTGTTCTTGCACCCCTCGCCCACATACTTAGAAATAAATTTAAATCCTCACTCCTTGGGCGTATTTCTTTCTCATTCAAATTTAAATTTCCAAGCCTTAGGAATTTTTAATTTCATCAACCCCTTCAAGGGCGCATTCTTACCTTGGCACTTTCGTCCTCAACACTTAGAAACTTTTTCTAAGTCCTCACCTTCCTTTGGCGCATTTTTACATGCTTACTTTCATTTAAAGTGGGCGCATTTGGAGGGGTCAACTTTCATTTTGTGCCTTAGAATATTTTATAGTCTTCACTTTACCTTGGGGGCACAAATAGACATATCTACTTCCACTTTCATGCTTAGGCATTTTTCCACCCTCTTGACCCCTTGGGCGCATTTAACCTTGTCAACTCCCACTTTTGCCTTAGGCGTTTTTAGCCTTCAATCCTCCATGGGCGCAAATGAGGGGTGGTGTTTTTGTTTTTGCCTTAGAATATTTTCAAACACCTTTATAACCTTGGGCGCATTTACATACATGAGCTTTCAACTTGGGCGCATTTTAGATGTTGAACTTTCAATTTTGCCTTAGACAATTTTTTTGAACTCTTGCAAGGTGGGCGCATTTGAGGTAGGCTACTTTTATTTTCGCCTTAGAACATTTTCCAACACTTTCAATATTCTTCCAAGGTGAGGGCGCATTTTGACCCATGAGCTTTCACTTTGATGACTTAGAATTTTCTTTGAGGGTCTTCACTTTACCTTGGGCGCAAATACTACCTCAAGCTTTCATTCATGGGCACACTTCTTTGCTGGAGATGGGCGCATTAAACCCCATTGACTTTCGTTTTATGCCTTAGAAGAATTTCACTTAACAATTCTTTCCCTTGGCGCATTTTAGAGGGCTTGCTTTTATTTTCACCATGGGCGCAAATGGGGTAGTGTGCTTTCATGTGAGGGCGCATTTCTACCCCTCCACTTTCATTTCAATGCCTTAGCCGCTTTTTCTCCAGCAACCCTTTTACACTTGAGGTGGGCGCACTTTGAAGGGTCTACTTTTGTTCCCTGCCTTAGTTTATTTTTCACCTTTTCTCCTTCTTGAGGGCGCATTTGATGTGCCATGCTTCCATTCAAACACTTAGGCGTTTTTCACATGTAAGCCTTGACTTGAGGGCGCATTTCATGGGGTGAGCTTTTGTTTTTGCCTTAGACATTTTTTTTTAAAGTCTTCTCACCTGCCTTGAGGGCGCATTTCCACATGCCTAGTTTCATTTTGTGCCTTAGAACTTTTTCCAGCATTTTCAATATCCTTTCAAGGTGAGGGCGCATTTGAGGTAGGCTACTTTTATTTTCGTGCCTTAGGCATTTTTCTCATGCCTCTGCCTGCCTTCATCTTCACCGTCTATTTCGGGTAAGTCATGCTATTTTTAGCAAGTCCCTTGATTTTCAACCTCTAAGGCTCCGTTTTGCCTGAAAATTTCATCCTATGATCTTCTTCACCTTGTGAACCTGTGTTGCCAGTCCTCTGCCCTGACCTGCTATTTATAGCCACCTGCTATTTATAGTAAGTTTTGACTTTCTGACTTCAGTAGCTCCGTTTTGCTTGAAAATTGCAACGCCCGATCTTGATAACGTGAGTGTCGTTCTGATGCCAACCTCGGGTGCAGACCTGCTATTTATAGCCGTGCCCTGACTTACTAAAAATAGTAAGTTCTCCGATTTCGCTCAAATTTTGCCAGCAAGTGCCTTGAAGTGTGCTGACATGGGTGGGGTACTTCGTCTTGACTATTTTTGGACTTCACCCCCTATAAAAGTGGAAACCCTAATTTGACTTGCATGTATCCCGAACGGTCTCCGTTTGTCCTCGTTCCTTCTGCATGTCGTTCTGCTTGCTGAACTGGAGTGTTGGGCGGCTGCCAGAGTGTACCTGCTAAAAATAGAAACTGCCTGAAAAGTGACTCATCCACTGCCGGATGGTTTTGCATGTCATATTGCCCGTGGGATCTCAAGAAACCCAGAAAAACCCAGAAAACTGGTCTGCATGCGTGCACTGGCTAAAAATAGTAAGTCCTCAAAACTCGATCTTCTCCGCTTGCATGTCACATTGTTGCAAAGCTCTCGAAAAACCCATAAAGAAAAACCCGACATGCGTTGAAAAACACTGCATGCGAACCCTAAAAATAGCCTCCGAAGGCTGAACTCTGAAAGTGATCGTCTCGGTTTGCATGTTACATCACTGCGAAGGTTTTGGAAAACCCAGAAGGATTCTCCAGACATGCATCTGAAAAGCTCATGTGGAAACCCTGAAAATGGCTCCTGAAGCCTGAACTGCCAAAAATAGCAAGTCGTCTGATCTGGCTCAAAATTTACGTGTAGGCAGCTTGATGTTACCCGGATGCAGTGGAACTGACAGAATTCCAAAATCTCAATAAAATAGTCCCAAATTGAATACTTACTAAAAATAGTAAGTTGCCGGAATACAATGAAAATTTAGGGGGACTCTGCTGGAAGTCTTCTGACTGCTGTACTAAGCTTAGATTTCAATTTCGTGACTCGGTTTGACCCTTAAAAGCCTGAAGGATGAAAACCCTAATTACACAGACTTAACCAATACTTTAACCTGGGTCAAATGACAGGACATCCCCAGAAGGACCAGAGACCAGAGAGAGCGAACCAAAGCCAAAAGACCAGAATGGAGCAAAATTTAGGGGGTCCCCATCTTGATGGGGCGATGTGTGAAAAAGGTCACAACACTAACGTCCACTTAAACTGTGTGACGATTACACTATCAGTTCACAATAATCTAGGTTACATGCTAGATTGAGATTGTGTGGGCACAAGGATTTAGTTATGTAGGATTACACACTATGCTCAGTTGGTCATACAGAACCGGTTACCCAACCAATCTCTTCGTAGAAGGGAGGGCTGTCTACTTAACAGTAAACGTGCGGGGGACCGCAATATAAGTTCGTGGTTGGCGGAAAAGCACCTAAGTGATGTTTCTCCTCCACAGAAGACTTCTGATGAACCAAGGTTTGAAAGGGAAGAACCTGGACAGTCTTATTCCTATTTGCTCAAAAGCTTCCGAGCTATGATTGAAACTTGTAAGATTCTTACTTTGTTATTTAATTGAAAGAAAAGTAATTATGAAATGCGTACTCTGTTATTTACTTGGTAAAGAGAATAATGATGTATTGTGTCAATTATTTCTTTATGATGAAATGTTGCATTAGAATGAAAAAAAAAGTTTATTTACTTTGTCATTATGAATATCTTTCCTCGTATATTATTAGTGAAAGTAGAAAATTTTTGTTTACCCGGTTTGGGGGTTGTTACATGTGGTATCAGAGCTACCAAGTTTAGCTTTGGAACCTATGAGTTCACCAAATTTTCCTTTTCCAACATTACCAATGTTGTGAAAATTCTTGTGTCAGGATGGTATGTGTTAGATTAAGGGCAAGAAAGTCCGTAATCGGAAACGAACGCTACCTAAAGGCCAAGAAGGAAAAGGAGGCAATTGTGAAAACAATTGTAGGAACCAACTACGACAACGTAGTTTGGTTAAGTGATACAGAAACCTTCAGCCACGCACTTTCTCGAATTCATGGTGAGAAGAGAAAGATGAAACTGGAGGCTATGTACAACTACCTTCCCTCCGTTGCACCTGAAGAGTCTGAACCCTTGTCTCTATCCAGAGATATGCCATCTGAAGAAAGCTCCAACCCGGCCTTCATATTTAGGGATCCTAGAGTCCTTCCAATGGCGGAAGTAATTATGATTTCTTCAAGTAAAGAGTCTGAGGGATACACACCAAGGACCCCGCCAGTGGAGAAATGGTCTCATGAACAAATGCCTGCGAAAGGCATGGACCATAAAGTAGAGGAACACTTAAAAGACACTACATCCCGAATGTATGTATCGGGCAATAAATCCGAGGGTTACTATCCATTTTGGGATAGGAAAGACCAGATTAGAGAAGAACTAAATGAAAGAGAACTTCAATTTTCTCAATCTGTAGGGTATACACCTCTTAGCTATGTATCCGAGAGTGAATTGGAAGGGTATTCACCCCTTGACTATCTGAATAGTCATTCTATGTAACTTTGTGGATTCTTTGAAATCCTCCTATCTATAAATAAAACGAGGTTTATTTATCAATCAAAATGTCAAATTTTGTGTGAAAACATTTGTTTGTATGAAATGGTGTTTGATTTTATGTTTACATAAATAGTAAAGTAAAAGTTAGTCTAACTTGAAATTATAATTTCAGGTTATAATTTCTTTAATCTATGGTTCAAGTATACGAAAGAAATCGAAATAAATCCAGAGCAAATCAGCAAGAAGAATTGACACCAGCTGAGATGGAAGCTAAGTTAGACCAGATATTGGCCAGACTAGCCAACCTTGAGCAGGAAAAAGCCAAGGATAGAGGAGAAAAAGAAATAACTATAGAGGAGTTAGAAGAAAGTTCTTCACACCATGAAGAAAGAGAAAAGTCTCCTACTAACTCTATGGATAGAAACAAAAAGATGATATCCCATGAATTAACAAGGGATATGAAAAAGATTTATCCACCCAAGTTTGATGGAACTGCTGGGGATGATGAAGCCGAAGTATGGCTTGTCCAAATGGAAAAATACTTTGAAATCCGGGATTACGATGAAGTTACCAAGGCTGCTTGGGGAGCCTACCAATTAGCTGGAGAAGCATCTAATTGGTGGATGAACAAAAAGTTGGAGCTCAACATAAGTTCATGGAAGTTAACTTGGAACGAGTTTGTTGAAATCTTCTGTAATCGGTGGTTACCCCAACTGTATTATGATTAGAAACTATTCGACTTCCAGGAGCTGAAACAAGGAACCATGACGGTTCACGAGTATTGGGAGAAATTTACTCGTCTTATCCGCTATGTGCCCATTTATCTCAAGGATGAACGATTCCGAATACGGAAGTTCATTCTAGGTTTAAATCATCGAATAGGAAGGGAGGTTGCTATGCATGGTCCAACCACTATGGACCTAGTGTATGAAAAGGCTATCCGACAAGAGCAAAAGCTTAGGACAAATTCCTACCGTTAGGATAGGAAGGATCAAAGGAAAGACAGTGATGTGGGCAGCAAGACAACATCTAGGAAAGAAGACTCCACTTTCACCTCTAGAAAGCAAAAAGGGAAGCGATCTCGCTTCAATGGAAAAGATTTCAAGGGAGACCGAAAAAGGAGTGACAACACCAAGAAGAATGGTAATGGAACAAGCAAGTCAGGGGTAATTCCTGAAAAGAAAGGACCAAGGGATGGATGTTTTATCTGCAAGGGTGAACACTACGCAAGCAAGTGCCCTGATAGAACTTCTAGTTCTCAGTCACGAGGAAATGCTTTGCCTTCGCAGCAGGCAATGTTCCAACAAAGGATTCATGCTGCAGTGGACGATCGACAGGCAGACTATCAAATCACTCCAATCGAAGTTCAAGGTAACCTTTTTGGACTACCTATTTTTGTTTTAATCGACACAGGTGCAACTGAAAGTTTCATTTCACCTAAGGTAACTAGGCAATTGTCTAGGAAGGCAGGACACATGGAAAAGGCTTGGAATGTAGAGTATGCAAACCAAACAAGAGCAAGGGTTGACCAATGTCTATTTGAGGCTAGGTTAGAATTACCCAACTTTGCCATTGAGGTTAACCTATATGTCGCTCCACTAGGGTCTTATGATGTAATCCTAGGAATGAATTGGCTGTGAAGACATAGGGCTATTGTAGACTGCCAAGCCAAGACAGTAAGATGCCTTGATGATTTAGGAAACCATGTAAAAATCCAAGGGATACCAAGGGAAGTGACTGTTCGGCAAATCACAACAATGCAGCTGGTGAAAGCCAAAAAGAAAGGTTGTCAACTTTTTGCAGTCAAAATTGAGAAACTAGGGCAAGAAGACGGAAACTCTGTGTTTCAAAGTTCTCAAGAACTTGAAGACGGAGAAGTGGAAGAAACAGGCAAATCGGATATGGAGAAATATCCTATCTTAAGAGATTATGTTGATGTATTTCCAGAGGAACTACCAGGCCTTCCACCAAAGAGAGTGTTCGATTTTTCAATCGACATTGTACCAGGATATAAACCGGTATCTAAGGTACCGTACAAGATGACTACAACTGAGCTCATGGAATTGAAGACACAGTTGGATGAATTGTTGTCCAAACGATTAATATGACCTAGCGTATCACCATGGGGAGCACCAGTGATATTTGTCAAAAAGAAGGATGGTACATTACGTTTATGCATCGATTATCGAATGCTAAACAAAGCAATGGTAAAGAACAAGTACCCGTTGCCACGTATTGATGACCTCTTTGATCAGATGAAAGGTGCATCGGTATTTTCAAAGATAGATCTGAGATCCGGATATCACCAGCTGAGGGTGAAGGATGAAGATAATTTCAAAACAGCATTCAGAACTCGCTATTGACATTATGAGTTCACAGTGTTACCATTTGGATTAACTAATGCGCTTGCAACATTCATGAATCTCATGAATAGTGTTTTCAGAGATTACTTGGATAAATTTGTGTTGCTCTTTCTAGACAACATATTAATTTACTCCAAGAATGAAGAAGAGCATTGTAAACATCTTGAGATGGTGTTACAAAGATTAAGAGAACACAAGCTTTATGGGAAATTGTCCAAGTGTACTTTCTTTCGAGAAAGAGTGCACTACTTGGCCCATGTTATATCGTCTGAAGGGATAGCAGTGGACCCAGCCAAGATAGAGGCAGTTATGCAATGGCTTGTACCCAAGAACGTATCTAAAGTAAGAAGTTTTATGGGACTAGCTGGATATTATAGGAAGTTTGTTGAGAAATTTTCAAAAATTGCTTTCGCTATAACATCTTTGCAAAAGAAAGGGAAAAGATTTGTATGGAATGAGAAGTACCAAGAGGCATTTGATCTTCTCAAGGAAAAGTTGACCACCGCACCAATTCTAAAGGTACCAGATCTTGAAGGAAACTTCACAGTCATAACTGATGCTTGTGGAGAAGGATTAGGAGGTGTGTTGATGCAAGAAGGACAAGTAATTGCTTACGAGTCCAGGAAACTAAAGCCATATGAGATGAATTATGCTTCGCATGATTTAGAGTTGGCAGTAGTAGTACATGCTTTACAGATGTGGAGACACTACTTGCTTGGAAAACCATTTGAGTTGAAAACAGATCACAATGGTTTAAGATATCTCTTTACTCAACCAAATCTAAATGCTAGACATAGAAGATGGTTGGAGTTAATAGCAGATTATGACTTTAATATTAATTATATTAAAAGAAAGGAAAATAGAGTTGTTGATGCTTTAAGTAGAAGACGCCATATTGCATCTATAGTGACAATTCAAAGCGACTTCAAAGAACAAGTGCTTCTGAAATGCAAGGAGGATGAATTTTACTCACAGGTTAAGCAAGCACTCTTTGAGAATCCTCTAGACTCTAGGTATGAGGGATATCAATTCGAGTCCAATGGGATATTAAGGTACAAGGATAGGATGTATGTACCAGATGCCAAGGAATTGAGAAATCTTGTATGGAAAGAGATTCATGAGGCACCATATTCTGGACATCCTAGAGTGACTAAGATGATGGCTGATATAAAACCATTATATTTCTGGAAAGGAATGAAAGGTGATGCTGCAAATTATGTAGTTCAATGCCTCGAGTGTCAAAGAGTAAAAGCGGAACATCATCATCCAGCAGGATTGTTGTATCCACATGACATTCCTGAAAGGAAATGGCAAGTTATAAGTATGAACTTTGTGCAAGGATTGCCAATGTCTAGGAACAAGCATAACGCCATTCTGGTAGTAGTGGATAGGCTAACAAAAGTGGCACACTTCATACCAAGGAATCTAACCAATAGAGCACCGGTCATAGCAAGGAAGTTTGTACAGGAAATTTTTAGGTTGCATGGTATTCCTGAGAAGATTATATCTGATAGGGATGCACGCATCACTTCTAGGTTTTGGCAAACCTTGTTTCCTGCATTGGGAACGCAGTTAAACATTAGCTCAGCATATCATCCAGAAACGGATGGGCAAACTGAGAGGGTAAATCAAGTTATGGAAGACCTCCTTAGGGTATATTGCATGGATCAGCAATATAAGTGGGAGGACTATTTATCCTTGGTTGAATTTGCATATAACAACTCGTATCATTCTACAATTAAGATGGCTCCTTTTGAAGCTTTGTATGGTCGGAAGTGTCGAACTCCTATAAGTTGGGATAAACTTGAGGATCGAGTAAATCTTGGGCTTGAAATGTTAGCAGAAATGGAAGAACAAGTTAAGGTTATTAAGCAAAGGTTAGCAGAGGCTAACAATTGACAGAAAAGTTAAGCAAATGCTAAGAGAGTGCCTCGAAGTTTTGTCATAGGTGACAAGGTACTTGTGAGAGTGAAACCTCACAAAAGTTCCATTAACTTTGGAAAGAATTCTAAATTGGCTCCACGTTATGTTGGACCTTTTGAAGTCTTAGAAGAAGTAAACCCTGTAGCTTACCGAATCGCTTTGCCACCTGCTCTTGCTAGAATGCATAATGCCTTCCATGTGTCTTACCTTAAAAAAATATATTGCAGGAGATAATCATGTTATTGATTGGACTGCCTTACTGTAACGACCCCATCCTTGGGTAATTAAAATTTTTCTAACATTTCATTCCAAACATATAAAAGTAACAAGTAACAAAGACATTGCAATAAAATTCTTCCTTTCTTTATTGATAAATACATGCAAGTTACAATATATATTTCCACATGAATTCCATTTTCATTGTAAATATAAATCAGAGTACAAAAGTAAGACAAATTACATACATAGCTCGTAAGCTTTTGCACAAATAGTGGTAAGACGGTCCAGGTTCCCTTCCTTTCAAATCTTGGTGTATCCGTCGCCTGCGGTGGAGGAGAAACATCACTCAGGCACTTTTTCCGCCAACCACGGATTGTTAATGCGGTCCCCCGCACATCTATCATTCGATAGATGGCCCTCCCTTCGAACGAAGAGATTGGTAAAGTAACCGGTTGCGACAACCCAACTGAGCATAGTGCTGTGTCCTATACATCTAGAACTTGCTATTTCACAATCCCGAACTAGCATGATGGATCACAATGAACTGACAGTGTAGTCTCGACTATCTCACATCTAAGTGGATGTCGTACCTTCCACTACTTTGGCCAAAGTATTCTCATTCAGTACTTCGAATGAAGGTCATCTATCATATACACTACTCGGGGCCGATTTGACTTAAGGCTATCTTACACTATGCGTAGGCTAACTCCTTCACTGGATTGTCAATCATCCTAGACTATCCTACATCAATCTAATTCAAGACAACAATTATAGGTTCAAGTCCTTCACTGGATTATCTTTCATCCCAGACCAACCTACAACATTCTAACTTACTAGAAATAATCCAGCTTGACAAGTAATTCATTCCTTCTCTCCTGTTTCGGAAATCTTTATCCTAGGACTTCCTTAGCCTATCTCAGTTAATCCAAAACTCTAAGCTGCTTGATTAGACTTGACCCCTGTCTTTATTCCAATCCTAGCATATATTAACTAGTGCAGACATAGTCTCCTTATATGGAGTTCATTCAATAATGCAATCACGCAATATGCAAATTTCTAGATTCTAGAATGCTTTATTTACCCTTTTTACAATCCTTTATACATTTACCCTTAAAATGCATTGCTTATGAGAGTTTTAACAAGCAGAGTTATTTATCTTTATCTATTTGCAAACAACAATCACAAGACCAAGAGAATGCATTATATCAAACAAAGAGACAATAAAATAGATTCATGCCTGGTATTTGGAAGCTTCTTTTCCCAGCACTGCTCTTCTTGACACTTCTTCAGCAAACTTTCAGAATCTTAAAAAAAAGGGCTTCTATGCAAGTTTTTCACACTGTGGTGATCTCTCAAGTCACTTCTCACAAATTGGCTCTTCTAATAAAGCTTTTTCAACTATGGCTTCTCTTCACTCAAATTCCAAAAGGATTTAACACAATAATTTGATAAACGTTGGTAAAAGTTTACTGTATTTCTCACACTCAGCATTTAGGAAATTGCAGCAACTAAGGAGAACACAGCTACTTAAAGGATTGGATATGGGAGCTCTTAAAATTGCAAGACTTAGATTGCATAATGATGATCTTAACAACGAAAGGCTGGCATCTATTTATAGGCCCGAAATTGCAACAAATTCCACCATTCAGGGCATGTAACATGACAGAACTAACCTTTGATTAATTCAAAATGAAATGTGGCAGCTATTTGATACTTACTCAGCAAAGAGGAAGATGATTCGACCTATTTTATGAAGAACTTTTCAAACTTCACATGGCAAATTCGTGAAGCATCCACGTATAGGCGTATCACTAAAAATGCCCTCAAAAATGGCGGACTGCATGAACAAATGGCGTTTGAAGTTCCCTGTTGAAAACGTCAAGGTTAATACGCAGACATTTATGGCCTCCTTCCGCCCACGCGTCCAGAATAATGGCGTTTCAACATGTGCGACCAGGTCTAAGTCATGCGAGCTGGGCGTGGGATTCATCCTTGCCATCTTCCATGGTTTTCTGGTTCTCACAGTCGCGCGATTTCTTCCCGTGAAGAAATCCGCGATTTTCAACTTATTCAAACATTTACTTTAAATCTTTTAAAAGTCTATAGTTTCAAACATTCATATTTCCTTTAATATTTTCCAATATATTTCCAAATGGCTTTAAATTTCGAAATTCCTTTATTCCATATGGTAAATGCAATTAACTACCAAATGACTATAAAAGTCCATTTCAAATATTTCCAAGGCAAAGTCATTTTAATATATAATTTAAAAATGTTATAAATACATTTAACACTATATTTAATATAAACCATTATAGTTTTTATTTCACCTTTATTAAAATATATGAATATATCTATATAATATCCAAATATTAATATAGATATACCAATATATTTCATTATCGATTTAAACTATAATAACGTCTATATTAAATATATTATTAAATATATTTATAAATATATCCACATTTACATTTAAATATATCTATACATGTTTATTTCCAATTATCCAATTACGTGTATTATAGGCCAGTCAGAGCACCTTTAATGTAATTGCACAAACATGTATATATACATTTAACTATAAATTCGAGGCATCAGTATAACTTATTAGTTCACATTTCACATTCAAGGTTCACAGAATAGAAGTCAGTCAATCAAGTAACACCACTCATAAAGCGTAAAGAAGTAATCATAAACTCCTACGCCTAAGGATGACTTATCACGACCATTCAAACTGACTCAGATCCCAAAACTCTCAGTGAAGTGTGTGTATGCTCAACTTGATCAACTTTACCGGTTACTCGACCAAGCCCCTCTCCCGAGTGATGTCTCCCCTCCGCCTGGAGGAATAGTTCCTGTTCCTGCATCCACAGACACACAATCTCGGCAATTACTTGTTCATAACATCAACAGTATACAAAACATCTAAGTTAGAATATTCTCAAATCAATACTATGCATGCAACATTTATCAAGGATAACATCGATAGAAGTATCAATCAGATGAAACAATCATTTAAATAGAACTCATTCATTTTGATAACAAAACATGTTTTATTCATCACAACGATTCAAACATTACACTCAATTGCCCTATGCAATAGTAGCTATACAATCGGGGTGTAACACTTACAAGTAAAGGATCCAGGAGTAGTAACTCTCAAGCCTGTCAAGGTGCTGGAAATATGTAAACTACACTTACGTAACCAAGAAGTTTCGCAATGCAAGGTTCGATGGCACCAGTATGCTGAAGACTCAGCAACTTGGGAGGACTATGCGGAAATCTGAAGAAGATTTCCTAACATTCTTGAAGTTTTTGAGAATGCTGAACAATAAATGTTTTTGCTTTATCTTATGCTTTGAATAATACCTTCGGTCATCGAGGACGATGAATCATAAGGGGGGGAGTATGTTACACCCCGGAATTTGTATAGTTACTATTTTAGTAATGCTTAGAGCATTCTGATTGTAAGGAAGGTTTTGAATGAATAAAATGTGTTGAACCTTGTTATCAATTTGAGAATCTTTTTACATGCTATGATTGGCTCATTTTGTGTTCTTGATTGATGTTATTCTTGGATAAAGCAATGCATAGAGGAGGATAATTAGTCTTGTTTTATATTTGATTTATATATACTGCAAATGTTATGAGCAAGTAACTGTCGTGGTTTTGTGCCAATGGATGCAGGAACAGGAACTATTCCTCCAGGCAGAGGGGAGACATCACTCGGGAGAGGGGCTTGGTCGGCTAACCGGTAAAGTTGATCATATGAGCATACACACACTTCACTGAGGGTGTTGGGAACTGAGTCAGATTGAGTGGTCGTAATAAGTCATCCTTAGGCTTAGGAGTTTTGGATTACTTCTTTATGCTTTATGAGTGGTGTTACTTGTTGATTGACTTACTGTTCTGTGAACCTTGAATGTGATATTTGAACTGATAAGTGTGGTATAGACAGGATGTATATGCGTATACATGTACCACTCATATATACGTAACAACACGTATGACATGTCGATACATATGTATGATGGGCAATTATTATGCCATACACGTGTCGACATGGCATACATACAGATACGTATACGTGGCTGGCACACCTATAAACATATGCACACTAGCTATAATGTTGTTATAACGTTATATTGATGCCTGGAATTTACAGTTAAACATATATATACATGTTTGTACAAACACGTGTATTAAGGGTACGCTGACTAGTCTATAATACACGTATTTGGATAATTAAATACAAATATGTATAGATATATTTAAATGTAAAAATTGAATGTGTTTATAAATATATTTAATATTATGTTTAATATAAACGTCATTATAGTTTTACCTATAATAAAATATATAGATATATCTATAGCAATATTTAAATATTATATAGATATATACATATATTTAAATAAGGTAAATAAAACTATAATAGATTATATTGAATATAATGCAAAATATATATATAACATTTTAATTGATATTTTAAATAAACATTACCTTTGAAATAATTAAAATTTGACTTGTATAGTCATTTGGCAAATTAAAATGCATTTACCATAAGTAAAGAAAGTATTTTCGACTTCCATAGTCTATTGGAAAAATACGTTTGGAATACCATGAGAAATTTAAATGGTAAATATTTTAGTCTTTTGAAAAAGGTTTATTAAATACATTTTAAAACCTTGGCTAAAGTAAAAATCAAGAATTTTATTCATGCTGAAAATCACGGACTGTGCAATGGCCGAAAATGGTGAAAATGGTGAAAATGGTGAATCTCCTCACGCCCATAGACCAGGTCGCATGTTGCAAAGTGCCACCATTCTGGGAAATGAGAAGGGAGGGGCGGAACAAAAGCCAGATGGCTGCATTTTTACCTTGACATTTTCTTGCTGAGATTAATCCGCCATTAATAAAGCGCCTGTAAAGAGCAACGCCTTTAGGTGTCAACCCTCCTTTTTATCAAATGAAAGTTTGAATTATTCTCTGAACTGCTGGAAGTTGATTCACTTCTTGAAGCTATGAGTAAGTATGGAAATTCGCCACATTTCATTTTGAAATATTCAAAGAGTAGTTATGTCATCGTACATGCCTGCAAGAGTGGAAATTGTTGGACTGAGGGCTCTATAAATAGCCACCCAGTTCATTCATCAAGGATCACTTGCAAATTCCGATTTTTCTTTTGAGAGAGCTACAATTTGTCTTTGCTGTATTCACACTAATTTCCTTTCTATTTTTGCTTAAAAGCGAATTCCATTTTGAGAGCCATATTTTGACAATTCTTTAGAAGCATTTTGTGAGCAATCTTTTGACATTGCTGTGGAAGCATTTATAAGATAATCATACTCTATCATTGTTGTAGAAGCAATCATTTGAGAGCCTTACTCTATCATTACTGTATTGCATTTGTTAGAGCCATATTTTGTCATCGCTGAATAAGCATTTGTTGAGAGCCAACTTGCATTTATTTCCTCACCATTTTTGAGAGACTGGTATTTATATGCTGCAAGCATAAAAATACAGAGCTGGTAACAGAAACTAGAATTGAGAGGAGTGACACTGAAGAAGGAGGAGAAGTAGCTGCTGACTGGAATCATCTACAGCAAGAAAACAGGCATGTGAAATGTATTAGATTAATTTTATGTTAATTAATCTACTTGACTTAGAATTTGCTTGAAAAAGGGTAGTAAAATAGAAAAGCACTAGAAGAAATTATGTTGGAATAAGATAGCCTGATGTTATGAAATAACTTAGGGAAAGCTTGTCTGTGAAAGGAATGCTGGTTTGTGGAAAAATAGCTTGTTATTAAGTAGTACTTAATTTCATTGAGAAATCTTGTTTTGAGTAAATAGCTTGATTCAATAGAATAGCTTAAACTCTTGGGAATGACTTGTTTATAAAGGGAAAGGTCTGTTTATAGCCTGTTATGGAAGAATAGATAGTCCATGCTATAAAGGGAATGCTTGAAATGAATTTACTTGAATACTGCTTGAAATCTGGAAATGTATTTACTTGAATACTACTTGAATTCCTTATATAAAGGAAATGAAGAACTAGTTATTAAATACTAGGTTGAGGGTGGAACCAATATCAAGGAAGTCTAAAGCTATAAAGTTAATAGGTTAACTAGGGAAAGCTATGTACTCCATGGATAAAGGATTCCATGTTAGGAGTTACCAGAGGGACCCTTGTTGACTGTATTTCAATTCCTGATTAAGTAGTTGATGTAGGAAGTCTAGGGTGATTGACTACCCACGGAAAGGACTCGACCTACGCATAGGATAAGACAGCGTTAAGTCAAACTAAACCTGACTTAGTGCGAGTGATAGATGACCGTCAATTTAAGTACTGCCGAAACACTTTGGCCAAAGTAGTGTAGTATACCTAACGTCCACTTAAACTGTGAGACGATTACACTATCAGTTCACAGTAATCCAGGTTACATGCTAGATTGAGATTGTGAGGGCACAAGGATTTAGTTATGTAGGATTACACACTATGCTCAGTTGGTCATACAGAACCGGTTACCCAACCAATCTCTTCGTAGAAAGGAGGACCGTCTACTTAACAATAAACGTGCGGGGGACCACAATATAAGTCCGTGGTTGGCGGAAAAGCACCTGAGTGATGTTTCTCCTCCACAGAAGACTTCTGATGAACCAAGGTTTGAAAGGGAAGAACCTGGACAGTCTTATTCCTATTTGCTCAAAAGCTTCCGAGCTATGATTGAAACTTGTAAGATTCTTACTTTGTTATTTAATTGAAAGAAAAGTAATTATGAAATGCGTACTATGTTATTTACTTGGTAAAGAGAATAATGATGTATTGTGTCAATTATTTCTTTATGATGAAATGTTGCATTAGAATGAAAAGAAAAGTTTATTTACTTTGTCATTATGAATATCTTTCCTCGTATCTTATTAGTGAAAATAGAAAAATTTTGTTTACCCGGTTTGGCGGTTGTTACAATATCAATGTGACCACCAAGAGTGCAAATGCACCAGAAGCTGCCATTGCTCCATGAACATTACACCCTTAAATAACCTGTATTCAGCTCACTGCCCAAGTCAGCAATCCATTCTCCAAAAGAGGCATAGTGAAAGCACTGGTCAACTCCAAAGTGCCATTATGAAATGAAACCACCATGTGCCTCGTGGCCATTTGCAAATCTTAATAGAACTTCTTCGGTAATTTGTTACTTACTTGCAATTCATGCACCTCCTACTGCAAATGCAATATTGGTGCTTCCAACAAAACAATTGGGGGTTGGTGCCTATGCTTGCCAAACACATACCTAGGCTCACCTGAAAACATCTCACCTTTCTTAACTTCTTCATTCCCCTCAACCTAAACCAGCAGCTCCATTATACCATCCCTAATTTCTTGATCCTTCATTGCCTATTTCAGTTTTTGCTTAAAATAAGCTAGTGTCATAGAACGTGATCTACTACAACCCTTCTCACCTAATTTGCCTTCACTAACTTCAAATTGGTCACTTCACAATTAAAAGTTTGCTTTAGATAGTGGCCTAGGACCAGGCCTTGCCTTAACAAGTCCCTAGACAATGCAACCCTCACCATGGAAAGGAGATAACCCACATAAACCAACAAGAGCCTTGCACCTACAACCCAAACCAATCTGAAATAGTCAGCCACACATTCCAAAATTAACACCACTAAAACAACATTAATTTGCATGACACCACATAACATTATTGTTGAGAAACAAGGTGAAAATACTGCAATAAAATCTTCTACAAATGTACATAAATCTGATATTTTTTTCCTTAGATTAGGATTACCATAAGATTATTAATCTCCTACAAGTATGTATTAATCTTCAAGAATGAGATGCATCCAACACACTAACACTCTCTTCACTTTGACAACACTCCGACAGCACTATCTATAAAACAATCTCATCTTAAAACCACTATCTCATACCCTCAATAAATAGGCACAAAGAGGGGGAAACAATGATGCAAAAACCCATGCTCACCTTGGAGAGCATCATCTGAGAATAACAAATGCATCAGTGACTTCACATGGACATCACCGAGCGCAATCAATTGGCCCCCAAAAGAGTAAACGTAATTGCAAAGACATCCTTGGTATGATAACCCCTAATAGCTCATAACCCCAAGTAAAGCACTCCAAAATGGAGCAGCCAACTCATGCAGGTCCCATCCGTCATACAAGAATCTCCACTCCTCAATCCTAGAGCCTAGAGTCGGAAAGTGCAATAAGTGAGTCCAAAGTCAGCTACAATTGCTCCACCTTCATGAATGTATATGACAACTAGTGCCAAGCTTCCCAAGGAATCTAAAAAATAATTTAATTTTCAATTACACCCAAGGCATTCAAGGACAATTTCCAAGAGTGTTGGAGGTACATTAATTATACATGGGATTGCACAGTAAATGGTATCTTAATCCTAACAATTATAACCAAGCACCTCTCAAATCTCCTACCATCTACTATAGCATGTGAGCTGCCTTCTTCCTTATAATTAGCCTTCTATTCAAGAAGCAAACCCTTCATATCATTATGACATGAAATCACATTACTAACACCCTAAGGTGGCAAATCCAATTCTATGATTGATGCTAAATTATCCCATTCTTTAATCTCCCTACTTTCTATCAATGAAAAAAATTCCTTTAGCATTGCCCCTTGATAACAATAAAGTCCACAACTTTGTGTTGCAACCTATAGCAATAAGAAATCTAAAAAGAATGAAGTTTTGATTGCCACAACAACAATTCTATGATCACTTTTAATTTTCAATTAGGACATTGACCTTCCTTTACTACATCAAAAACAATCTAAGAGTCCCCTTCTACTTCCATCTCTCTAAAACCTGCCCCACAAGTTGCTTTAAGACCAGCAACACTTACCATTTCGTGTAGTTATTGGCTTGCTCCCCTAGGAAAATGGAACCTCCAAGCACAAAATCAACATTGTTATTACATAACACATAACCAGCTCCTGCCTAACTAGGATTACTTTTGAAGCCCCATCAAAATTCAGTTTTGTCCCCCCTTTTGGTATGTCATCTCATCTCTTCCCTACACTTGCTATTTTCTATTTGCCCTTGAATAAGTGTTTCCTTCACCTTTTACTCAATGTATAGAAATTCCTCTTTTGGTTTCCACTGTGAAATATATCAGGTTGTTGCTTGCAACAACACAACTTGTGCAATAGTTTTGAACTAGGTTGTGATCATGCTGCTATGATAGGTGGACTTTTGTTGTCAACATCAAGTTCATTGTTTAGTTGACCCATCTCTTTTCCAGATACTGAAGCTTAGATTATTTTGAGTTGTTTTATATTCTCTCAGCTTAGTTTCCTCTTGCCATTCTACTTAAAAGCTGCTTATGTTTCTCTATCTCGTGACCCGATGCTGCTTCTTAACGATCTCAGCTTCTCTTGTGGGGATTGGATTCTCACTATAAGTAAGCATGAATTCTATAAACGATCTAGATCAAGGGAGTCATATAATAATACCCCAGAAGTAGATGTGAATAACAAGGCCCTAACCAGTAAGATGTTCAAGATATGTCCCAACAATGATGCTCATATCTGAAGCCTTCATGGATTACAATTTAGGAGTGCAGCAGTAGATACACAACAGAAAGTACTCCAAGAGATTCATCTGTTTCTAACTTAAACTAACAAAAAAAAAAACATTATTACAAGAAAAGTTTGCGACATCACATACCATATACTCACATATGCTATTGTGGAAACAAGTATTCTTTTTATTAGGACTCCTCCCAAATGAGATTCACAACAATAAGAGCAATGTGAAGGCAACAATTTACTCTCTTCTCTATTATCTCACAGCAGTTTCATGTATTTCCGTGCATTGTAGAGTCCATGTTTATATCTATGCTCTATATATCTTACATTTAAGCCCTTATGATCCAAATTCCAGAAATAATTGATTTATGGGTATATAAAATGCAAGCACTGCCTCTAACTCAGATTGCATGTGACAAGACAATTAGCCACGTAAATTGTCAAATTACATACTACGTACTATGCTGACAATTAACATTATCAACTATTGAAAACAGATGATCCAAACGCATTACCAATATAGATTATAGAAACACAACGTTGAAAAACAACAAAAGGTTATGGTGAACAAACCAAACACAGGGAAAGGTCTCAAGCTAATGGTGTGTCCTTCACAAAGATGTACTGCAATATTTACCAACTTATTAATAAAATTATAAAACATATTGTTAGGTTATATGTGTTGTACACCTTGCAAACCATTGTAATTATTATCTCGTCACCTAAAAAGGCATTGTAGAGTGCACTTCCAAGATGAGCATTAGAAAGATAAGTCTCCAATATGTTAATCCATTGATTGTAGGGATTTCAATAAAGAGTACCGTGTTGCTTGTTTTGCAAGGCTGCTTTGAAAGCATCTTTTGTCTTTGCATTTTTCTTTTCTTTAACTTGGTGTTTTGAATGTATGCTTTGTTTGCATGGATAGGTTGCATGGGTGTCATGGATGGAGTTTGGCAACATACATGTTTTTCTGCTTTTGCATTGATTGGGCACTTAGGTTTGCAAAATTTGATTTTGACAAGCCTTGTTCATATAAATCAGCAATAGAGTGTGTAGGTATTGTAGTAGGTTAGAGGAGGCAAGAGGTGTTGCATATTGTTGTGACATGTTTCTAGGGTAGGCATGGCTGTGGACGTATGGTTGCATATCGTTGCATGCAGGTTTCCAAAGTAACGCAGAAGCATAAGTCTGCATGCAATCCCACATCACCAAAAGTATTTGCAAGTTTTGTTTTCAATTTTCTTCTTAGTTTTGATTTTTTCAAAGGGATTGTGATAGTGATCTCTCCAAAGTTTGGGGTCAACTTATCATTGTTTGTATTGGGGAGAGGGCTTGACCTATCTCCACCATGCCCTTCACACTCCTTCCATTTCATGGGGAGCTAGGACCTACGATTTTAGCCCTAGTTTCCTTCTAATCTAGAATCTCCTGGACCACCTCCACATAACTTCTACAAGCCCTACCACTCTCCCTGGAGCTTGAGATTTTGTGAGAATTGAGGACATGATAGTGAGTCAAGCTCCTTCCTCTACTCCTCCCTCTCTTGTTCCATAGTTTTCCAAGTTGAAATCTAGCCATTGGGATCTCGAAAATTCATGAAATCTATTTGGTTGTTATGGAGGCCAAGCTGCATTATATCGCCATTCTCTCTATCAATGCTCTTTTGCATCTTTCCTCTTAGTTCTCTCTATCAATGCTCTTTTGCATCTTTCCTCTTAGTCCTTCGCCATTGTTCCACCACAACCCTTCGATCAAATCTAATTTCTCAATTTATGGTCCCATTTTGTTCCATTTTCAGCCATTGAAGTATTATATTACTAATATATTAATAAATATTATATTATTAATATTTATTTTTTATAATATTATAATATAATATTTATATTATTAAATATTTGTATATTATAATATTATGATATAGATATTAATTGAATTGAATTGTTATTATATTATATTAATTTTATTCATATTTTATAAGATTTATAAATATTTCTATATGCAAAAAATACAAAGAAATACATGTTTCTAGTATTCCTGCTTTTAGGCTGCAAATATATATATTTATGGTTTTTACATGTTTTTTGTACAGACAAACCCAATCCCCAAAAAGGTTTTGTCAGATCGATGAACCCAAACCAATATCCGAACCAGAATCGGCAACATAGCTCTCGAGTTGACTATCAGCACTATTATCTCCTTTCACTGTTGTCATGATGGAAAATTGCTAGTGTATTATAATATGAGGCTATAATTTGTAAATAGCAAAGTTCATAGTTACTAGGTTCAAAAAATTCAATTCATTTGGGAATCAAAAAATTGGAAAATCCACAACTTAAAAAACAAAAATTAGTAAAAATCTTTATAGCAATTGAAAAATCCATACTGAATTTGAGCAAATTTGGCCAGCAAAAATTCTAGACAGAATCAGATTTGGTAACTCTGAAAAATATTTTAAGGCAATTAAGACTTATCATTCAGTAAGTCAATTGATCAGGGTCAAATTATCTTCATTAGTAAGTTAATGAAGTTCCATTCCCAAAACAGACATGCTACCAAAGTAACCCGAGACTCATATAGTTCATGAGTGATGACTGAAAATATATGACTTTAAGGAGTCTACCCTATGGGATTGATAGCTTAGAATATTATTGCCATGTCAAATTGGCAGTATATCAGCATCCCAAGCCCATATTGATAAAAAAATTCCAGCCCATTGCATAAAGAGTAATTTTGAATCTCTAAATAAATGACTTGAGGAAACATTAACAAATCCTTTGATGGGCTTTAAGTTTCCTTGATCATACCCAAGCGCTCAGAGCAGTTTCCAAATAGCTTGATTGAAGCATGGGAGGAACTGGACTATGCGAGAAATACAGGGCAAAACAAAATGATTGTAAAATGTGACTTCAAAAGATCTTGTAACAGATTTAAAGATTGTGGTCTTTAGACAATACTTTATAAGGGCAATACAGCCCTGTTTGCAAAGGCACAATGGTAATGTGGGAAATTCTGGAACTTAAAATAATACTTTATTAGGCCAGTAAATGTCCCATTTGAAAAGGCATCAACCCAAATAACAAATAATAGGTTCAAGTTGAGGAATTTAAGGTCTTAAAAAATTAGCAGCCAAGAACGTTGATTATAACTTAGGACATGACTTAGCCAATGTTCATGTTAATGTTTATGACTAGCATCCAAAGTTAGGAGAGTGAATTTTTTGTTGAGATATTTTTCTTGTTTGCTTGTGAATTTTGTCTCATGGATAGCCAACTTCCCTTCCCTTTTTAAGCCTTTATTTAACAGGCACAATTCCAATGAATTGACACTGCTTGTTCGGACTTTGGTTCTGCTGCAGTGCTATTGCTCTAGTATAGTATCAAAGTCAGATATTTTTCCAGATTTAGTTTTATTCTGTATGCAGTGTGAGGGATAACGGAAGCTGGAAGAAAAAAATCAGAGCAAACTGATTTAAAACAGCATCAAATAGAGGGTAGCATGTAGTGTAGAGGCGTGTTGCAGTTTGTGGAAGGGGCCTCAGAAGCAATGACCAAATCAGATCTGCTACTAATATATCTGGTTTGAGGTTGGCACAAGGTTCAAATTGAGGCAGCCCAGGTTTCTGAAGTTTATTATAAAGGTTTTAAAACTTTATAAAGATTGAGGACTTCATATATTTCTAAATTTGCTCAAATATTTTGTATCAAGTCCAAGGAACTAAGTAATTTCTTAACTTATGATCTAAAAGATGTATTAACCTAAAGCTTTCCCTCATCACATCTATTAGTTTCTTAAACATCTCTATAAAATTGTTTTACTCCAGCACAAACAAGTCTTCTGTTTTACTTGTTTCTATAATTTTCCTAAATGTATTAATTTAATTTCTTTCAAACCGCCAAGAGTTTTCTCTTGAAATTTTCCCACATTGTGCCTGATAGGGTCTAAAACATCCTTATAAAGTAGTTTTACTCCAGATCTATTGAGACTCCCGATTTAGTTGTCTGCATAAACCTAGAGTCTAGTTTCGTGTCCTAAAATGTCAAGCATTCAAACCATTCTTTTGTCCAACTCTCAAAAGGTGACTGAAAAGAGTTATTATAGCCTAGGAGTCATACGATAGTCACCATTTGTGAGTATTATGAACTTGATCAGATCATGTTGTGTCATGTCCCCTTTTTCTAATAATCTTGTTATGGACCAAAATGCCTATTTCCAAATTCCCACGTCTTATCCCTTCTATCTTTCTTAGGGTTTTGGAGTCTCTAAGTGTTGGGTCATGCCAATTCTTCTAAGTGTTTGTCAATTGTAAGAGTTTCGAAGCTCCTTGTCCCAGCATGCCTTCCTACCTCAATCCAATTTCCCCAAAGTCCCTTTTATGCCAGAATTTCAGACTTGTCTTTCCCATCATGCTTTTCCTTCACTTTCCGTTGAAGTATCAAAGTTCCCCTTCCCCAAGTACCATTCTTGTGTCAATCCCAGCTCCCAACTCTCAACTCCCGACTTCATATTTCCTCTAGGTTACTTTGTTGAAGTCAGACTTGCAGTCTTACCTCTACTTAGACACCCATTCCTTGTCATGCCCGACTCTCAAACCCCGCCAATAACTTCTTTCATCTCATGGGGAGTCATATTTCCCCTCATCAACCTACCTTATTTGTATGAGTCCCTTGCCATCCTCAACCTCCAAATTCTGAATTTCTCACCATTTCACACTATTTGTCTCATCTACCTCCTAGCACATCATAGAGCACCATTAATCAATGTCGTAGCCTCTACAAAGGGGTTTCTTTCGCTGGAAACATTATTTTATATTGGCAATGTGGATTTATAAGTTCTTGCCACTGTAGAAACCAATTAAATGGCCTTAGCTGCCATTAATGTGATGGTTAGGGTTTGAGCTTGTGGAACCTTGCACCATTAATTTTGAAGACTCTTGCAGCTCACTGATTTCTCATTTTTGTGCCCTTCAAGTACAAATCTACACACATGAGCACGTTTTCGAGGACAATCTAAGGGAAAACGGCACCCGCTAGGTATGGGCATCCACATCTACACACCTTTTTGGTGTTAGTAATTTTCAATGTTGGTTTCAACATTCTTGCTGGATGTATTAAGGATTTTGAGTCTAAACAAGAGATTATTATAAAAATTACACAAAAACCCTAACTAGAAATCCTATGTTAAGCCCTTGTGTTCAAATGCTTAGATTTGAGGACAAAAACCCTCAAATCTACCAACAATCAAAGGATAAAAACTCTTTTGTTTGTGTGTGTCAAAGGACGAAATCTCTTTGGCCAGAGGGCAATCTCACTCGGAGGCCGTATTGGAGCTTTCATGGTCGTGGCTATTAGTTGGGTCAAGCTTGATAGAATTGCAAAGGATTGTGAGTGTTGTTATAGAGTTTACAATTCATACAAGTTGTTGAAGCAACATCTGTAATATTTTCACGGTCCCATGGATGTAAGAAAGGCCTTGTAACTTTTTTATGTTTGTAACCTGATTTGAAATAGGCATCAATGAATGTAAATCAATATTTACAATATGGGTTTATCATATATGGTCAATGTATTAATCTGCAATTTATTTTTGTTTGTTAACCCAAACTATGATATTAGGGTTTACTGTTATCTTGTAAATGTCAGGAAAAATTTATAGGTTTTGTAAGATTTTGTTAAATATTTAAACCCAAAATTTAAATGTCCCAAATACTTAATATTGGCTGAGGATTTTAAATAATATTTGCTAAAATATTTTGTTGGGGACATTACAATGATATCAGAGTTAGTGGTCTCGCTAGCTTTCTCTTTTTAGAGCTCATCCCTTGCATGCAAAAATTTTATGCATTCCAAAAACAGAGCAACTAGGTACTATTAGAGAGAAATCAGAAAACAAAGACACTATTTAGGGAATCCAAAAATAGAAACTCTTCCTTCAGAAATTGTGAAATTGTGCCAAAACAAAGTATTATGGCAGAAAAAGAAAGAGAACTAATGCAAGAGAGAGCCTTGACGCTCAAGTAGAAACGAAGTTTGATATGATGTTGGATATGTTGGCACAAGTGTTTCACAAGATGCACAATAACATAAATGTGCCTAGACAACAGAATGGTGAAGGAAGCACTTATGGGGCTAACAATTTTAATGTCACTCCTACCAACACCCAAAGGACTGTCCTTATCTCATCTGCTAGACCTTTCCAACCTACTTTCATTCATAAGGCGGAAGAGGTTCTTGAAACTACAGCCCAAAATGCAAGCATTGATGATATTACGACTTGCTACACTAAGTACCCATCACTTCCAAAGGAAATCCAAGCTAAAACGTCCCTTACTAATTTTATAAATCTAAAGATGTTCAATAGGAATGGCCCTAGAAATGAACCTACATAACAAACTCCACAAAGAGATATGCAATATGCCTTAGGAAAACTAACACTATCCACCTATGATGGGTCCAACAAATGCACTACTTGTACATGGGTGCAAAAATTAGACACATACCTAACTCTCAATCCTATAACTGAAGATGAGGCTATTAAGTTTGCAACCTTGCATCTATAGGGTACTACACACAAATGGTGGTACCATGCACTGATCACTCAAGGTGTATGGGATCATCTTCTATTTTGCCCACAGGGTCTGATTATGTTATTGCACTGGTCGAATCTGCTGTATACTTGTGAAGGCTTATGCTGGTGGTCAATTACTCTGCTCCTATTTATCTCTGCAGATCATATATATAAAATATTTTGTATTCTATCCAAGGAAACCCGGGGACGCATCCCCCCCCCAAATGCCCCATACCCGTTCCCGGGGCGTCCCGGGTACTGGGGGACGGCAGGGGGACGGCAGGGGACCATCCCTAATTTTTTGAAAAACCCAGGAAACGTCTCCGGGACGGGGGGACGGCGTTGACCAAATAGGGACGGCTGACCAGTCCCGGGGACGGCCAGGGGACGCCTGAGCTGTCCCCCAACCGTCCCCCACATCAAAACATTTTTATTTTTTTTAATTTTGTTTTCTTTCTTGTTTTTTGTTGTGGTTTGGTTTATGAGTTGTTCGTTTAAATTATTTTCATATATCTTTCACAATATTTGGAACACTCACAAGATAAATATTTGATGCTCTATTAGAGATATATAAAAATAAAAAAAATTATTCCAAAAGTGTGTAAACTTGAATTTATTTGCTTGCTGTTCACTAACAGGTTTTAGAGACAAAGACTTAGGATTTTGACATTTTTAAACAGTTCTTACTTCTTCACAATTGGAAATAGGCTGAATATTAAGGCAATTTGATGCCCAAAACTCCTTGAGTGTAGCAATTGTCCCCACATTTAACTGCTCAAATCCATATCAGACAATACACTAGCATTGAATTTACTTCCAGTAGTCCACACTCCCAGCAAACTACAATAATTTTTCCTTCAGACGCCTCAGCTATTCGTTATTGTTCTATGCCAAGTAATCAATAACCTAGGTGAAACAATCTTCATTGTAATCACAAATGTTCTCCCAATTTGTAAGCTGGAAATAACCTTATGTAATTTGATATAAGTTTATAAATTTTAACTTGGAGGTTGTATTATGATTCATGTATGTTAATTCTGAATTTTCAATGTGTATTGAGTATTGACAAAGAATGTTGAACACAAATGTTATATGTTAAGGTTCTATAATGTATATTATGTATGCTTTATCCATGTTTTCATATGCATATTTAAAATTTCTCTATATATTTTAAATTTTCCCTATATTTTATATAGCCGTCCCCCGCCGTCCCTAAATTTGGCCTCAAAAATCAAATACTTGGGGACTAGTCCTGCCGTCCCCTGCCATCCCCGTCCCCGTCCCCGTCCCGGAAACTTGGGGTAACCTTGATTCTATCCTATGCTTATCTCTGCTGTTCTCTATTTTCTTCCTTATTTCTCTTATCTATTTATCATTGGTCTGCATATATCCTTTTTTTGAGATCTGTATATTTCTCTTTTAAATCTGCTGATGTTATTTAGACTACTAATTCCATCCTTTTCTATTCCTTCCTCCTATTTCTTTTCTGTTCATATATCTGCCTTAAAATCTCACTATATTCTACTATATATATTTCTGCTCTATTGATATTTATCCTTCTTTACTGATTGTATTTATTTCTGCCTTAGATCTGCCATTCTCCTTAAGAAATGATCTTCATTTTATACCTTATATCTCCTAAGAGACATAACCCTTCATAAAGTGTTGCTACCTTTTTAGAGTAATCGCTCCTCTTCATAGACTAAATGCTGCTCATTATTAATTATTGTTCAGAGTTCTATACTATGTAATTGCTGCCCCTTTCCTTTAATCCTCAATTGCTGCCCTTTTCAGAATATACTCCTTGTTCTTTAATATAATCGCTGCTCTTATAGTGGCTGTAATGAATCGCTGCTGCTTATATATGTTATTTATGTTTATATTAATATATTGTGTTTCTTTATTTAACATATTTATTTTTATAATAGTTTTATATGAATATTTTATATTATTATATTATAATAATTTATAATTATAATAATATTAAATTTTTATTTATTTTTATTTTGATATTTTTTTATATTTAGATTGTCATATATTTTATTTATTAATTTATTTGCATTTCACTTTTCGGGGACATGACACAAGGTCATGGTGCCATCAACTCATATAATGAGTTTTGCAGGCTCCTAACTAACAGATTTGATTGGAAAGATCTTGAGTTACACTTCAGAGAATTAGACCAACTCAAATAGTCTAGCTCAAAGGAGAACTATGACAAAATTTTGGAAACTATCTATAATGGTGCTTGATGTCATAGAGAAGAGATTAACTATGCCTTTCATGGAGGGACTAACTAAGTCTCTTAAAGGTCTAGTCAAAGCCTTTGAACCACCTTCCTTACAGGAGGCAATTAGGAGGGCTTTGGCACTTCAGACCTCTATGCCAAGGAACAGGTTTCAAAAAAAAACTATCCCCCCGAGGAAGTCTTTTCATAAGTGCATCAACCCAAGAACTACCCATCAAGGGAAGACCTAGAGGCGAAGAACGAGTTGAGAAGGAAGAAGCTTTGCTTCACTTGCAAAGAGCCTTGGTCACCAGGACATAGATGTCTTGGAAAGGGACAAGTACACTACATAGAGGTAGTCTATGAAGACAAGTTAGGTACTGAAGAACCTGTGCTGCAAAGTGATGAAGAAGAACCCAAAATTGGGGATTGAAGAAAACAACTCAAAGGAGGAAAGAGAAATCTATACAAGCACCCTTGTTGAGCTCTCCAGTACTCTAAGGTACAATCCTTTTCGAATTCATGGGATTTTGAGAGGACAGAAAATCACTATACTCATTGATATCGGTGCTACTCATAATTTCATAGATAAAGGTTTAGTGGTGAGGTCTTAAAACAAAAGACTTCAAGTTGGCTCATTGTTATGCAAAATAAATCGCTATAGGCCTTTTGAACGATCTTTTATCCTATTCGTGATATAAATCACCTAGAAAACAATTAGTATTGATGATCAATAGGAATTATCTTGTCGAGATCTCAATAGATGAATAAATCTAAACCTAAGATTTTCATTTCACCCCGATGATTTTTTGAATACTCGAAAGGTTGCTAACGACTTCTCTATACAATGCACCAAAATGATCTCTCAAAATGAGCTACTACTAGAGGTTCATTAAGGGATTCTCTCAACTGGTTGTACCCTTAACTAACCTAACAAAGAAGGAAGCTTTTGTGTGGAGTGAAGCAACACGACAATATTTTGAAAAAATGAAAGAGGTAATGAGTTCATACCCTATGCTAGCTATCCCAAAATTTTCCCTTCCCCTTTGTCTTGGAATTTGATGCATCTAGAGAGGGAATTGGAGCAACACTTATGCAAAACAAGCACCCAATTGCATTCAAGAGTCATTACTCAAGCAAGTAGAAAAACAATTCTCTATTTATGACAAGGAAATGTTGGCCATCATGCACACATTGGTCTAGTTCAAGCAATACTTGGTCAATACTTGATTTGTGGTCAAAACAAATCACAACAGCTTGAAGTGCTTTCTCACTCAGAAGGATCTGAACAAGCAGCAACAAAAATGGGTGAGCCATAGTTTACATACTCGGACTCGGAGAGTACTCGGCAAGCCCAAAATTTTTGACTCGGCAAATACTCGACAACTTAAAAACTAAAATTTGCCGAGTCAAAAATTTTGTAATTTGTTATTTTAAAACTAAAATTTCATATATTATTTTATTATAAATTATAATAATATCATGGCAAATAATAATATAAAAAGATATTATTATTTGTCATGATATTATAATTTATAATAAAATAATATATGGAATTTTAATTTTAAAATAATAATAAATTATTAAATATGATGTACAAAAGTGAATATTTTATCATTATGAATATTAAAAATTAAGACTCCCATGATATTATTATAAATTTATAATAAAATAATATATGAAATTTTGAAATTTTAATTTTAGAATAATAATAAATATTAAATTGATGTAGAAAAATAAAAAAATTTAATATTTTTATTATTTTATACATAAACGTTTGGAAGCATATATATAAAATAATAAAAATATTAAATCATTTCCAGGCATATGTTCATTTAATATTATCATTTTTTCAAACATATACTATGAAGTATGAAGTATGAAGTATGAAGTTTTAAATTTTAATATTCAGGCATATGTTCATTTAATATTAGCATATGTTTGAAAAAATGATAATAGTAAATACCCACGACCTGGCACAGGCGCCGCACAGCCAATGCGAACAGGAACTAACCTGGAAATCGCGCAGACTCCAAGTCGCGCAGCCACCACTGCAAATCGTGGAAATAAATCACGCAGCCAACACTGCAAATCGTGGAAAATGAAAAGGGTAAATGTAAACTGCAAATCGTGGAAATAAATCACGCAGCCGACATTGCAAATCGCGGAAAATGAAATGAACGCATCCAAAACGCGGAAAAAATGTGTAAAAAATCCCACGAAAAGGTAAAAACGACTTGAAAAACGTGTCAAAAACATGTTACGTTTTCTGTGCCGATTATTTTGCGAGCAAACAGAGATTAATCGGCGAGTACTCGGAAAAAAACAATAAAAAAACTCGGCTAGGGTTTCCTACGAGTAAAAGTCAAGATTACTCGCCCAGCCAAAAAACATGCGATTACTCGGCTGCTCGGCGATTAATCGCCGAGTATGTATACAGAGGGGTGAGCAAACTTCAAGCATATGATTTTGACATTGAATATATTCAAGGAAAGAAAAATGTAGTCGCTGATACATTGTCCAAAACGCCAACATTTTGCTCAATGTCTCACATTTCTGCTAATTGGAAGGCAAAAATCATAGCAAGCTATGCTAAGAATGAGTTTGCAATGGATGTTTTGAAGGGAAGACGTTGGATGACAGATACATTACCTAACGAACTCATTTTTTATAATGGCAGTATTTATTTAGTGCCTAAATCAAGAATGGAGGGTAAGATTTTGGAAGCATTCATGATACTCCCTTGGCAAGACATCCTAGATATTTCAAGCCATATACAGAAATTTGAGAAATTCACATGGAAAGGACTCAAGGATGATGTCCTCAAACACATTAGAGAATGTGCAATTTTCCAGCAGAATAAAACATAACAAACTTTCCCAGCATGACTTTTGCAACCTTTACCCGTTTTGGAGCAGAAGTGGGAAAGTATCTCAATGGATTTCATCATTGAAATTCCTAAAGTCCCAAGTAAAGACTACAAATATGTGGTTGTGGATAGGCTCACAAAGAATGCACACTTCTTTGTTATTTATTCATATTTTAAAGCACCAGAGATAGCTGACATGTTCTTCAAGGAAGTGTTTAGGCTTCTTGAGCTACCTAAGAATATTGTGAGTGGCAAAGATAGCTAGTTTTTAAGCTTGTTTTGGGAAGACCTCTTTCATTTGGCAAGAACCAAGCTTACAACCAGCACTAGCTACCGCCCCCAAATGGATGGATAGACTAAGAGTGTGAACAAATGGGTGGAAGGCTAATTGAGAAATTATGTTGCTGCTCATCAAACAGCGTGGATCAAATGGCTCCATTTGAGGGAGGATTGTTATAATGCTACTTATCATATGTCTATTAGAATGACACCCTTCATGGCCTTATATGGGTACGAAAATCGAAGCTTTATTGACCTTGTTTTGGACGATAGAAGGGTCTCAAGTGCAAGTGATTTGATCAAGCACAGCCAAGATACCTTAAAATCACTCAAGCATAAGCTCCACCAAGCGCAAAATCAATAGAAGATGTATATAGACCGTCATAGAATAGAGAGAGAATTTGAGGTCAAAGACATTGTGTTTGTGAGGTTACAACCCTACAAGCAATCCTCCTTGAAGGCCAGTGGATCAGAAAAACTCAAGCCCTGTTTCTATGGACCTTACAAAATTTTGAAGTGGGTTGAGGAAGTTGCATATGAGTTAGAGCTACCTAAGGAAAGTAAGATTCATAACATTTTCCACGTGTCCTATCTCAAACGGACACTTGGAAAACATATTGTACCACTAGCTGAGTTGCCTCCATTAGATGAAAAAGGAAAATTGGTTTTGATTCCTAACGCGGTTATGGAGGTGAGGAAAAGGAAATTGAGAGGTAGAGTAATCACCAAGTATTTGATTCGGTGGAAGAACCTTCTTGTTGAAGATGCAACTTGGGAAGGGACGCAAATCTTGGAGCATCCAAATTTGAAATTGCTTGAGGGCAAGCAATTTTGAGTGAGTTAGACTTGTCATGTCCCCTTTTTGTAATAATCTTGTTATGGACTAAAATGTCTATTTCCATATTCCTGCATCCTCCTTGTCCAATTTTCGTGTATATGTTCATTCTCTTCTTTCCCTTTGTCATTCTTGGGCTTTTGGAGTCTCTAAGTGTTGGGGCATGCCAATTCTTCTAAGTGTTTATCAATCATCAAAGTTTAAAAGTTCCTAACCCTTGCATGCCTTCCTACCTCAGTTTGATTTTCCCTAAGTCTCTTTTAAATCAAACTATCAAACTTGTCTTCCCTGTCATGCCTTTCCTTCACTTCCCACCAAAGAATCAAAGTTCCCCTTCCCCAAGTACCCTTCTTATGTCAATCCTAACTCCTGACTTCATGTTTCCTCCAAGTTATTTTGTCGATGTCAGACGTGCAACCTTATGTCTACCTGAGCACCTATTCCTTGTCATGCCCAACTCCCTAACCCCACTGATAACTTCTTTCATCTCATGGGAATTAGACTTCCCATCATCCACCCACCTTATTTGTAAGAGTCCCTTGTCATCCCCAACCTCCAAAGTCCAAAACTCTAGCCATTTTGCATTTATCGTCTCAGCTACCTCCAAGCACATCACAAAGCACCATTAATGCCCAATTTATACACCATAACTTCCAAAAAGGGGTTTCTTTTTCTTGAAACATTATTTTACTTTCTATTGTAAAAATTGAATAAATGGCTTAGCTGCCATTAATGCGATGGTTAGGGTTTGAGCTCATAGAACCTCACACCATTAATTTTTGTGCCCTTCAAGTACAGCTCGACGCATGTGGGCATGAATTCAAGCATAATTCAAGGGAAAATGGTGTCTGTTAAGCATGGTCATCCACATATGCATACCTTTCTAGTGTTTATGGTTTTCAATGTTGGTTTCAACATTCTTGCTAGATGTATTGAGGATTCTAAGTTTGAACAAGGGATTATTATGAAAAGTACACAAAAACCCTAACTAGTAACCCGAATCTAAGACCTTTTGTTTGAATGCCCAAATCCGATGACAAAAACCCTCAAATTTACAAACAATTAGAGGACGAAAACCCTTTTGGTCATGCACATCAAAGGATGAAACCACTTTGGCCAAAGGATGATCTCACTCGTATAGGTCGTATTGGAGCTTTCATGGTGGTGACTATTAGCTAGGTCGAGCTTGACCAAATTGTAGAGGGTTGTGAATGCCAATATAGAGTCCACAATCCATAAAATTTGTAATAGATCCTGTTATATTCTCATGGTCCCATGGATATAAAAAAGGCCAAGTAATTTCTTTGTGTTTCTAACCCGATTTGAAATAGGTATCAATGAATGCAAATCAATATTTACAATCTAGGTTTATCAGATATGGTCAATCTATCAATCTACAATTTATTTTTGTTTTTATTGTGTAAATGTGAGGAGAAATTTTTTACTTATGTAAGATTTAACTAAATATTTAAACCCAAATTTTAATTGTCCCAAATACTTAACATTGGCTAAGGATTTTAAATAATATTTGCTAAAAAAATTTGTTGGGTACATTATATTTTGGAGGAGAAAAGATTTGTTGATGATCCAAAGGAAAATGATAGGCAGCATAAGGATTCTCTAAGATACACTAATTTGAGAGGTTTGAAATGCCACTAATGCAATTATGCTTTGGGAGAATCTCAAAACCATACCCCAAACATCAGAGGCAGCCCAAGCCTTGTATTTGAAGAGCTTGTTGTCTTCTTCCAAATTTTTGGATGTTGGATCCATCTTAGAATACTTGTTGCATTTGAAGGATCTCAATGATCAATTGTCGACTATTCAAAGGCTAGAAGATGATGAAGACATAGTAGCTTTGAATTTACAATTTTTTCCACCATCATATGATTCATTTGTTGAATATTTAAACTTGATTGTAAAGACAAACACTTGATTTTGCAAAGATATTCCCACTTCTCTTGCAAAAGGAGAGGAGGTACAATCAAATAGAAACATCAATTTCAAGATCTATAGAAAGTGCATTCAATTCACAAATAGGAGGTAAAGGCAAGCAAAATGCTAGAAGTGTATCACATGACCCATCAAGAGATGGTAGCACATCTAGACAATTAAGAGGGAAGTGTTTATTATAATGAGCCTAAACACTTTAGAAGGAAGTGCCCTAAGAGAAAGAGTGGCCAAAAGAAATTAAAGCATGAAAATGTTGTTGAAAGTGAAGAACATGAAGCGAATGAGCCAAAGGAGAAGAATTTATTCTCTTTTGTTGCATCTCATGAACAATCCATGGAGTCTACAACCTAGCACTTTGATTAAGTGCATCTAGACATTATATGTGGCACAAAGAGTAGTATGTATCTTTTATTGAGGATACAAATAGAAGTGAATTTGTCACTTTATGTGATGGGTGGACTCATTTTGTTGATGGGTGTGGTAATGTTCATGTCGAATTGAATAATGTTGTTTATACATTCAACTATGTTTGATATTGTTAATGCAACGATTAGATTCCAGATTAATTAAAGTCAATCGTCACATGTAAACAACATCAGTAGATTTCCATATCGTTTAAGTGAGGAAGGAGTTAGTATAAGTATCAAATGTGGGAGACACGTCCCATGAGCGGATGTGTCTCCACAAAGGGGCATGTCTCTCCATTTAATATATTACTTGTTTTAAACATAGATCAAAGTCTTTTATCAGACCGATGCTACCTAATATCAACACTCCCTCTTAGCGAGGAGGATAAACTCTAAACAAGTATAAAGTGATATCAATTAACTCGTGATATCAGAAGATATGGTATGCTTTTGAAAGTGTCAAGTCACATGACATTCATTATGCAATACTCCCTCCTAGCAAGGGAAGATAACTTCCATCAAGTAAACGTGATATCACCTAACTCGTGATATCAGAAGATATGGTATGCTTCTGAAAGTGTCAAGTCACATGACATTCTTCTAACACATCTTCATTATGGCATGTGCACTGACATCAAGTCACATGATGTCTACCATAATAACTCATGGCATATCCACAGATATATAATTATCCACCATGATTATCTCTTAAGGATCACAATGATCTTCAAATGACATCAAGTCCCATGATATCCATCAAAGTGTCCAAGAGATACTATCATGACATGTCCACAGATATCAAGTCACATGATATCTATCATGATAGTTCAACTCATCATTGTAGAGTCATCACTTTACAATGTCACATACAAGTGTTCATTATTAGAAAGATCGTCACCTTTCAATAATGTACTCAGGGGGAGTAGGCCCATAAGGTCATGGAGTCACACACATGACAAAAGAGTTTACACATTAAACATCTTTATATATTAGTACAACTTATGAACAATTTGAATTTTAAACATAATACCAAATTACATTTCAACCATACCATGTTTCTTCCTGAAGTGTTCTACCTTGATTCAGGAGAGAGGTGTGGTGAGAATGTCTGTTGTTTGATCATTTGTACTAACATACTCCAATTGGATCACAATCCTTTCTACCATGTCTCATAATGGTAGGGGATCTCAATGTGCTTAGATCAAGGAGTCCCAGAAGCAATTTACGAAGCCAAACTGCTTCTCTTGTCCCCATAGAGGCTACAAGGTATTCAGTTTTTGTCGAGCTTTGTGCTACAAAAAAATGTTTTCTGCAAATCCAAGAGATCATAGCCGATCCTAAACTGAAGCAACATCCTGATGTGCTTTTCTGATTGGTTACATTCCCAACCCAATCTGAATCAAAGTATCCAGGTTGATCTAGTTGGTCATTTCTGTAAAGAAGACTGTATCCAATAGTGCCTTTGAAGATATCTCAATATATGTTTTACAGCCATAAGGTGAATTTCCTTTGGCTCACACCTGAACTGGTTTAGAGCATTCACTAGGACCTTCCATTTGCAGCAGGAGTGCTCTATCAACTGAGCTACTGGTCCTTTGTGGCCAGCCCATTGTCAATCCGGGTGTGGCTTATAACCAACACCCCCCCCTTAAGCCACACTGCAGGTGCTTGGGGCTCTTCTGAAGTTAGATCCAGGGACCTGTCGTCATGGAGTCTCTCAACATGACGCCTCATCTCAGTCTCAGAGATGGACAAGGGCTTTCACCTCATATCTCTCTATCTTAGAGAATTATGCATTACAACAAGTGATGATGAGGCTCCCTCTGAAGCTCTAAGTACTTGCATCAGCCTCCTGACCTCCTCGTCAAAAATCGTTTGCAATACTTGTTTTTAGAGAAATGGTTTCCAACTCACACCTTTGTAGAGATTCAGGGCTATCCTTTTCAACCTCATCCCAGATCACTCTATTACGAATAGGTTTGCGAAGCTACCAATGTTAGATCCAGGTTGACTGACTAGAGAAATTCTCATTTCAACTGTTGAAGAGGTACTTCAAGGATTTAGCATCAACACTGCAACCCTTTACTGAATCAAAGGACTCCCTCTGAAGGTTAAATTCTCTTCTTTGAAGAAACTGATCACAAGAACTACCTTAATAGGTTCTTCAAGATATGTCTTCAGCCACCAACTCAGTCCCATGGCTATAAGCTATGACTCCATTCTCTTCTTCTTTTGAAAGCAATCTCTGGGTCCATCCTAATGCACATTTAAGAAGAGATTACTTAATAGTTCATATAACTCAACTATTTCGAAGAGAAGTACCAATGCTGGAAGCATACATGATTTACTATCTCAAGGTTATAGCATGAATTAATAACTACATAATAAATTCATGAACATGAAATACTTATCTCATCAAACTCTCCCAAATAATTAATTCATTTGCTTCTCGATCCAATCTGCATTTTAAAGGATTAATAATAACAATAATAATAGATTTTATATCAGAAGCAAAATATCAAGAGATCAAAAGTAAAGAAGTAATAGAGCTTATCTTTATTGTGTTCTGATATAACTCTTTCTTCCATCTTTTACTCCTCTCGATAATGCTAATCTCAGCACAACAAAAGATAATTTGCTCAATTCAGATTTCTTAGATGCAATATGCAGCCAGCATACACACCATAGAGTCAGGCCTCTTAAGGCATCATTGTAGTCCATGCACAAAGAGAATGATAACGATGTGTACAACCAATCACAATCGAGATTGTAATTCTCTTTTCATCTCTGAGTCACACTCATAAATTTTCACAACAGGCATGAACATCTCACAATGAATGAAGGGTGTCTCCATAGGATCTCATCCAGGGATCACTATTCAAGAGAAAGACAACATGATCTTTACTACACACAAGATCAAACAAACGATGTCAGGTCTACACAACTCAGCAGACTGACTTTCCACTCAAATAAAAATTGTTTCAAAAACAAAACAAAGTACTTATCTCTTTAATTGATGGTACACCATAGAGTTGGGTCTGAGACTGAGACTTGTCTTTGCCACCTTCAGTGATGCCATCCTTGAATTTACACCTATCATAGGAGCCACATCTCGAGGTTTGCACTGACCCACGGATTATCTCCAAACACAGATAATGACCAAAGCACCAATGCTTTCAGATCTCAAATTATATTGCGAAATCAATAGATGTACTCTCCAAAATTGATTTCTCATAGCCTTTCCACTATTAAGCAACTTTTGGAGTTAAGTCATCCCAGATGAGCTAATGAAGATGTTCAGCTACGAAGATTGTACCCTCCCAAATGAAGAGCACTTCACCATCCAAATGAGCGACGACCTCCTCAATCAACAGCAAATGTGGTAAATGGAGAAGGCGACGGAAAATATTCACCCTCAGTACCTAGCGCAACTTGAATTATCAAAATACAACACCTTGAATACCAACAAGCCACGTGTTTTATCTTTTCCTCCAGATATGAAGCCCGACTAATATATTCCTTCTTCAATGCTTTCTGCATTTGTTATATTCGCCATCCTTGTTGTCTCTACATGATGCGATTTAAGAAGAATAAGACATCGGTTTATTTGTTCCTCCAGCTTGGCTGAGGATGCCATGACAACTCCCAGGTTTGTCTTTTCCCAAATAAATCGACAATCTCCACAATATAATATCGGCCTCCTTTAGACTAGGCAGGAGCCTTGGTCTCATGTCAATTATTTGACTTGCATCAGACTTAAATTTGTCTTAAGTGCTCCCAAAGATATCTCCCGCATACAAGACGAATTCCTATAGAGTTCAACGCCAATAATAGTAGTTGCGCCCAAACATTCCTGGCACCCGCAAATATAATGTGGCACCCAGATACGAAAACCCATGAGATGTGACAACGGAAGGATGCACACCAATCATGAAAGTCTCTCCAATGTAGCAGAGTACCAACACTTGCAAAGCGATTAAATAATGCATAGCGATAATGAAATTGCACAGAGGTTGAGGCAATGTGCACGCACAGAATGGCCTTCGGAATTTTGTTGGTGGTGTAGGGATGGCTGCGAATAGATGAATTTTGATGATATACTTTGTTCCTGGTCCACGTAACACTAGTATGAATCTTATATTTCCGAGTGTATTTTGTTTTTCATTAACTATCGAGTAATGTTTATGATTGGTGGTTCATATAGCATACCATTCACCATTAGTATATATGCGCAATCCCCTCAAACTGGTGATTACTTGGAATTTTCGGCGGTTGTCTTGGAGCAAATAATTTATCTTATATTAAACTCCACACCACCATGTTGCCACAGAAGACTACTGCTCTAATCTCCTTAGCCTCTCGATTGCATAAAGGATGGCAAATTATAGACAAGTCTTGATCGCAATTGACGACTTCTCAGAATATATGTCCATCATCTGAATAGCCTTGTTCTTATGGGCTCCAAGGGAACGAACCAGCACTCTGCAACCACCCTATTTTCCTTTCTTCCCGTCTCCATCCTGATCGCATCCTCCATCCACCGTAGCACCAAAGCCTTCACACATCACGTAAAAACCACGATTTCAGAATGTAAGGAATGGCGACGCCGAACCAAAGGTAGAGTTTGCAAGGAGTGAGTTCGACAATGCTACAATAAATCTGATCAATCTCGAAACTTGGCTCAGATACCATGTTAATGCAACGATCAGATTCCAGATTAATTAAGGTCAATCCTCACATGTAAACAACATCAGTAGATTTCCATATCGTTTAAGTGAGGAAGGAGTTAGTATAAGTATCAAATGTGGGAGACACGTCCCATGAGCGGATGTGTCTCCACAAAGTGGAGACATGTCAGCTTAAGGGGCGTGTCTCTCCATTTAATATATTACTTGTTTTAAACGTAGATCAAAGTCTTTTCTCAGACCGATGCTACCTAATATCAACAAATATGTTCCTAGAATAAGAATCTTCTTTCTATTACTAAAATAACTAAGAATCTTGCTCTTTCTATCAACTTTCAAGGCACTAAATGTATAGTCAACATTCTCCACAATGATAGGGTGATTTCAATTGGTATTGGTAAGAAGGGATAATACAAGCTTGTTGATCCTAAACCTGTAGCATCACATACACTAACAATGATGGACAATACAAGTTTACTTTGGCATGAAAGGTATGGATACTTGAATTGTCAATATTTGTCTATAGTAAGCAAAGATTAAAATTTCGAATGGACTTCCATCCCTTCAAGAAAGTCTAGATGTGTGTACAAGATGCCAAATGGGAAAATAGAGCCTAGACCCATATGTTACCAATAAATCATGGCATGCCAAAGGAGTCTTGAACATGATTCATGTCAATTTGTGTGGCCCAATGAAGACATCCATTGTGACTAGAGCCAAGTATTTCTTGTTAATTGTTGATGAGTTTTCAATGAAGATGTGTATCTACTTATTGAAGAAAAAGTTTCAAAGTTTCTCATTTCTTGGCATTAAATCCCTTGTTGAAAAGCAAGTCCATAGACCTATTAAGTCATTACGGTCAAATAATGGAAAGACATTTGCCTCCAATCAGTTCAAAGAATTTTGCAAGAAGAATGGTATACACATAGCATATACTACTCTACACATTCCACATCACAATGGATTTGCAAAGCGGAGGAACAAGATGGTTATGGAGATGGCAAAGAGAACAGCGTACAACCAAAATGTGTGATATCGGTATAGGGAAGAAGCTTTGAATACACCTATTTACATCCTTAACTAGAATACTTGTAAGGCATTGCAAATAAATTACTCCCAAGGAAGCATGATCTAAGGAAGAGACCATCATAAGTTGTCTAATTTCAGTTGTGTTGCTTTTATCTAATTCCTAAGAAAAATAAGAGTAAATTAGATATAAAGAGTAAGCCACATATGTTTGTTGACCATAGTGAGCAGTCCCAATCACATTCCTTGATGTTTCTACAAACTACAAATATGATTGTGATTAGTTATAATGTGGTTGTAGATGAGAAAATATATTTCTTCTCGGATGATCATAAATCTACAAATAGTATTGTATAGGAAACGGAACAATAAATATATAAAAAAAATCTGATGTGGAAACCAAACAAGGCTTGGAGCTAGGAATATCATAAGGGTTTAGTTCCAGGGAGATCTGATGAAGAGTAGAGTGATACCCAAACTTTACAAGAAATCCAATAACAAAGACCAAATGGTACCATACCACAATGAAAGATTTTCAAGAGGATGAAATGCTAAAATTGAAGAAGGATAATCTACACAATCAAGAAAACAACATGTGGAAAGTCTTGAGTAAGCAAATTTTGCTCTTACATCTATTTCTTTCAGGTATGTTTGCATGTATGATGAGACTGAGGACAAACATGGAGGATGCCATGAAGAACAAATTTCAGGCATTGACACAAAATAAGACTTGGGTGTTCTCTAAATTACCCCAAGGGAAGAAGTTGATTGGTTGCAAATGGGTATACAAAGTCAAATGTAGATCAAATGGTTTTTTAGACAAGTACAAAGTTGGGCTTGTCACAAAAGGATAAGTGCAATAAAAAGGGATTGATTATGAGGAGACATTAGCCCTAGCAAAAAGATGGTAACCTTTCGGATGAAGATTCTATCATATGGCCATCAAAATTTCCTTCTTGAATGGAGATTAGTAGAGGAGGTTTACATTGTACAGCCACAAGGGCTCAAGTTTCTAGGAATAGAACAATTGGTTAGCAAGCTGCTTAAGTCCTTGTACAAACTTAAGTAGGGCCCAAAGCCTGGTCTAACAAAATGATCAACACCTTTGATTCAAGGTTTAGAAGAAGCTACTATGATCCAAATCTCTATATGGAAGTCATTGATGATGGCATTGTGATACTACTTGTTTATGTTGATTTTCCACCACAAAAAGTGGAGCCAAGTCAATTCAAAAAGTGGCATCTGATCTTTGAAATATTTTTTTAAATGGTTGATCTTGGGCTCCTATCTTATTGCTTAGGTATGGAATTTTGGCAACTTAAGCATGCTATATTTGTATCTCAAACTAAGTGTGCCAAAGCTATTTTAGAAAGGTCTAAAATGTATGAGTGTAATCCATCAACTACACCTATGGGAGTTGGGATCAAACTCTCAACTAAAAGTGATTCATCATAGCTCATAGAATTAGTGTATCATCAATAAATGGTTAGTTTGAATTATCTTATTATCACTCGGTCAGGCTTGTGTTTTGTAGTAAGTTGTCTTTCCATATTCATGTCAAGGCCTAAAGAAGAGCATTGGCAAGCTACAAGATGTGTTCTTCAATGTGTCAAAAGAACACTTATCCATAATTTCCACCAAAAATTAGTTTGAAACTAGGGAATTGGGCAAATAAATAAAACAGATAATTGGGAGGAACTTTAGAGTTGTTTTACTTGGACATCCAAATGAAACTGATAATTGGGATGAATTAAAGAGTTGTTCACAAAGAAATGAAGTTCTGAAATGAATACATGCAATACAAACATAAAAAAAAATATATAGAAAAACCCTCTGATAGGTGAGAAACCCAATTGGTGGAGGCAATTACTCTTCTACCAAAGTGTATTGCTCAAATGGACAAGTAAATGTGTAGTTACATTCTCTGTCAATCCCAATCTACTTCAGCTTTCTACTTCTCTGAAATGCAATTCTTTAATTCTCCTCCTATTGATCTAGTTGATGTTTAAAACCATACTCTCCGCCTTTATATATAGTTGTTGTTGGAACACCCCCCTTGTCAGATGGATTCACAAAAGGAATTGGAAGTGGAAGATTCAGATGTCCGCTTTACATTCCATTTGGCATTAGTTAGGTCAAAACTGCAAGTGCAGATTCGTCCTGCTCAATTGGGTTCAACCCATGATCCTATCATAAAGTATACTTCCTTTGTGAATGAGCTCTTACTCCTGGATTCATTATGGATCAGTCACCTTTGGTGTTCTTCATTATCACTCTGCCAATTTTATGCTATCTAGGTATACTGACTGATTGGGCTGTATCAATTGATATTCATTGTTCTACAACTAGGCGTATCTTTATTCTCAGATTAGGTGTTACTTTTTTGGTTGTTAACAGATCTTGGTCGATCTTCAACTTGGTCCCACAACAGTCCTCAAGATGATGAAGAATCCAATCTATCATGCTGGAACCAAACATATTGAAGTTCATCACCTTTACATTTGCCAATTGATTGATAATAAAGACTTTTGTGATTTGTCTTTATTAAGGTCCTATCAAGGAGTAGATTGCAGACATAATAACTAAACCACTTAGTAGAGATAAATTTATAAAATTTAAAGATAAGTTTGGACATGTTTCCGGTTTAGTCATTCAGGGGGGTGTTAAATAAATGTATTTAGTTGATTAAAACTTAGGACTTAGTCTTGGTTCATGTTAGGGGTTACAACTAGCATCCAACGTTAGAAGAGTGATTTGTTTTGTTGAGATTTGTTCTTGTTTGCTTGTGATTTTGTTTCACCGATAGCCAACACAGCTTCCCTTGGTAAGCCTATTTAATAGACACAATTCCAATGAATTGGCACTGCTTGTTTGGGCAGTGATTCTGCTGAAATGCTATTGCTCTAATAGTCCCTACTCTTCATTTTTGGCTTCAATGCACTTGTATGCCACCTAACCAAAATCTGTTTCAAGTTCATTCAATGTTGTTGTCCAATAACTGGACCAAAGATCCTAACGATAATGAGATTGACAGGTCTAAGATTAAACGTTTGCTCCCAAAAGGAAAGTGTTTTGAATCTCAATTTTGATAGAGGCTGGTAATAAAATCTTTCGCAATCACAAAGGCAGGGCAATGCTATAGTAATATAATCAAATTTACCGTGGCAGAGTCATCAAGATTATCAATACAATAGTTGGCCAAGGACAAAGATCTTTGGGTTTGACACACAATAGACCCCTGGAAAAAGGGAAAAAAAGAGAATGGGATTAACAGTAAAACAAATGGATTCCGAAGCGAGCATTCCAGATACCCAGGTTAAGAATAAAAACCTTAAGAAATGCCAGGACATTCGAGTAGTGCTCAGTTCAGAGCCTATGTTTTTATTGTTAATGGGGTTCTTTGATTTCTACCTTCTTCAAAAATTGACTTCTGCAGCAAACTAACTTTCAGCGTCTACCACATGGTTAAGAGGCCCAGTGAACATGCCACTGTATAGTCCCCTATATTTATATAACGTTCCTTTTCGTCTTGTAGAAAAAACATACTGCTATCAAACCAGCCTTTAACAGCCAAACCTTCCTTTTGTATTCACAAAATTGGGAAGGCCACAATCTAGGGACCTCATCCCTGTTCCATAAGCGAATCGGACTCAACACCTCGGGTACCCAAACTTCAATCACAGTGATCATCAGTAAGAAGTTAAAATATTAAAACTAAAGATCTGTGATAATAGATCTCAACATATAATATTTATGACGGGAAAAGAGGAACACCTAAGAAAAGGAAGAAAGAAAAAAATTGTACTAGCCAATGTTGACATTAAAATAAGTGTAGTATTTATTCAAATATTTGATTTTTGTGAAGTTTATATTACTGTAAGTCTTAGCCATGAGTAGATATTATTTTAATCTAATATTTAGATGATAAGAGACTCGCACCCTCTAAACATTTGTTTGTATGGAAGAAAAAATGGCTACTATAATCCACGGCTGTAGATTCTTCACCTTCTAGTGTCTTTCCCATTTAATAAAGCCGATTGCAGCTAAGGCCAAACTAACAATAAGCATGGGTTAGCCTTAAAGCCTTGTGTCTGACCAGCTTAAAATCAAACCGAAAAATCACAAACTAAGAAGAAGAATATGAAAGGACACAAATAGAACAAACCAGGACCCAGGACCCAGGACCCAGGACCCAGGACCCGCCACAACTGCAAGACCAGTCAGTTTATGTTCTCATTCATGATGGCCAGAACAACATATTTACACTGATAGCAATAAACATTCGTTGGATTGATTCAGATTGAAAAGGTTGTGTAAGATCATGATCTAATTCCACTTGTAATGGAGGACTAACATACTCAGCCCTCTCTTTTCTGAAAATAAAAGAAAAATCTAAAAAAAAAATGATTTACCTGTGTCTTTCCTGCTGCTCACTCTCGGCTATTGTATTCAATTTGTTGCAGTGTATTTATATACATAGAAAGTCGGTTTGGTAATGTTTTCAAACCCAACGGCTTTTAAGTGTCTAGAAGTACCTTTTTTGGTGGTTGGCGGTTGCTTGTGCCACACTTATTGTATACAAAACCTCTCAAAATTCTATGGGCGGAGTTCACAGTTGTGAAATTATATGGTATTTTTTTTGGTTTGGAATACATTTAAATATATTTGTCTCAAATACATCTTTTTGGGAAGTAGGAATATTAGTCAAGCTAAGATCGGAGATTTACATCAATGATTCGGACCAGTCACATCTATAGATACAAATGTTTTATTGGCTTTTGAATAGTTTGTGTTAACTCACTTACACCATTGCACTCCACCTTTTGTTGTCGTTATACTTACACCTTGACATAATTATTTAGGTTTGTAAGTAAAATAATATAGATATGCTAAATATATTTATATATTAGTATAGAGACCTTATATACATATACATGATAAGTGTTGTGAGATATCAATATAATTGTAAAGGAAAATAATTTATTTTTTAAGTTTATTTACATTAATTCAAGTAAATATATATGAATAAGTGGTATTATAAACTAATAGATTAATAATATTATGGGTTAATGTTATGCTAAAATAATAAATATTAAAGTATAAAAAGTAAATGTGATAAATAAAGATACTTAACTTTATGTTCAAGGAAGATGAATAACTTCATCTTTTCATTGAATTCTAATTGATTTTGGTCATAAGAGGAATATGGCAATATACAGTTTGCCTCAACGCAAAATAATTTTGTCTACATCGTGGAGGGTTGAGTCCATAGATCAAGGTTAGATATGCACTAACAAAAATATTTTGCACCTATGGAAATGATTTAGAAGAATGTAAAATGTTGGTTTATGTTGTGTCTAATTCACCTCTCTTTCCTCTACCTTCTCTGATATATGAAATTAACAATATTTCAAAATATCTTTAAAGGAATGTATATATATATATATATATGTATGTATGTATTTGCCTCTGTGTACATTCGGTATGTGTAGGTATATCTATATCGATGCATCCATATGAGCGTGTCCATTTGCCAACATACACATGTATCGATATACATATACATAGGGATACGTGCATATACTATACATAAATATATATGTTCACATTCATTTCACATATAACCATTCACGATTACCATCATATTGATAAATGTGTACGTGTGGTATATCCACACATATCATGCATATACATGTCGTTAGATCCCATTGACATGCATGTGCATTCATATAAACATACTTCCACGTACATCCCACCTGTCCATATGATTGTAATAACACAAGAAATATCTTAACAAATCAAACAGATAAACATCACCCAATGCATGCAGAAGTAAACAAGACTCTCAAATGCAAACATACTAGCTAAGGATGACTTACCTATTACCCATAAACTGACTCAACATAATCATTTTAATGTGGTGTGCGTATATGCTCAGATAGTTTACTTTTACCGATTACCCGACCAAGATCTTCTCCTGAGTGATACTTCCCCTCCGCCTAGAGGAATGGAACACATACCTGCATCCACTAACACATGCACATGACATTCAATTGTTCATAACAATATGCAGTATACATAAACATCTCCAAAGTTAGAATAATTATAATTCAATAACCTTTCATTGTCATATATGCAGTATTTCACCATGAATAACATCAACCGAGGTAACATCAAATGAGATAACATACATATTGATAACAAGGTACAAGCATATTTTATTTATCTCCAAAATTCGCATTACATCCATATTTACCCTATGTAGTAATAGTAAATAGTAACTCTACAATTGGGGTGTAACAAAAATAATTTGTCAGCTCAAGATCAACCATACACACTTCACACATTAATTTAAAACTTGTAACAAATCAAATAGGTCAACATGGACCTATAATAGCTCCCACATAACTGATCAACACTTCCTTTAACTTTGCATGACCCCAAACATATTAGGTTGACACTGCTAGTGAACAACACCAAAATATGCCAACTAATTTTCTTCAAACTAACACGCGGACCTCCAAACTACACCCCACTTGGAACTTAGATGTAGTTGACACATTTAAACACTTCCAAAAATCTGCAAGACCAAATATTTCTCTGTGGTGATGTGTGAACCAATCAAACAGATACTCTATACAAGAAACACTATCACTAGAAAACCCGATGTACTATCATCCATAACTTTTGCACCAGAGGTCAAAATAACATGAAATTTTGGATTTAGACTCAGACTCTAAAATCCAATAAAATTTCCTTAGAATTGTAGACCAAAATACTTCAAGATGAACCAATGCAAACCAAAAAACTAGATACACAGAGCACTAAAAATTATTGTTCTAACACTTAGCCATATAACTGACTCATATGTTCCGCAACAAAGAAAAACATCTACATCTCTATATCTTTGTGGTAACCTTAGGAACAATATTAAGGCATATAACCTAAAAATAGGATCTAATGGTTGATCCCATGAAAGTTGAACTCATCATGATATTACCTCCACCAAAAATTGCACTAGAAGTAAAAACCTTCCTAGGATATATCGGTTGCCACCACAAATTTATCAAGGGCTATACAAAAATTGCAACACCATTGGAATCTAGTCACTTAAGAAGAATACCAATAAATCCATTAATTGGACAAAACAGTTCCAAAAATATTTTGACATCCTAAAACAAAAGATAGTTGAAGCACCCATTTTGATATTCTTGGATTGGAATGCCTCCTTTCACATTCATGTTGATGCCTCTAGGATAACTATAGGTGTAGTCCTAGCACAACCTTGTGGCAACAAAGACCACCCAATTGCCTTTTCCAACCAAAAAATATCTCAGGCTAAAAGGAATTATACTATTGAAAGTAAGGCCCTAGCAATGGTGTATGCTCTTCAAAAATTCAAGCATTATCTTGTCCACACCATTTACTTTCTACATTGACCATGAACCGCTAAAATATTTACTTAATAGTCCAGTCATGCAAGACAAAGTAAGAAGATGACTATTGTTTTTCTAGGAATTCAACTAAATAATATCATGGTGAAGCGAGGAAAGAATAATCAAGGACTAGATTATCTTTCCCATATTGACACAAGAGAAGAACTACATGAACACATTGAAGATTTTCCTAGTGCAACACTTATTAGGGTCACTATAACACCTTAGGAGTTATGCAATTTAGCAACACTACTTTCTACAGGGCAACACCCCCCATACATGACATTGTAAGATAAACAATTACTCTTGTGAAAGGCCCTTCCTTTTACACCAATAGAAGGATAGCTCTACAAAATAGGAAGGGATGATATTATTTGTCGAGTGGTTTATGAGCATGAATGAGAAGATATCCTTTGAGAAGCGCATGAATGCATAACAAAGAGGCATAAATCCAAAGATGCCACTGCTAAAAAGATGAAATTAGCAGGCTTATGGTTGCTTACTTTACACAAAGATGCCAAGAAATATGCCAAATAGTGTGACATTTATTACAGAGCAGGTCAACCTAACATAAGATATGAGATGCCTCTACACCTGATTTTAGCTCAAGCACCATTTGACAAATGGTCCATTATTTCATAGGACCTACTGACCCACCAGCTAAAGCATTTAAAGACAAATTCATCATCATCAGGATAGAATACTTAAAAAAATGGACAAAATTAGAACCTACAAAGGATTGTAAATCATAACATACAAAGGAATATATAAAAAAAACAACAAAAAAATCCATCTATGAAAATATAATCACACGATTTGGATGCCCACTAACCATAACCAATGATCAAGGGAAACATTTTATTAACAGAGTTATTTCATAACTACTAAGTATTTTCATGATAACTCATAACTAGAGCATACCATATCATCCTCAAGCTAATGGGGCAAGTGAGGCTTTGAACAAAATAATAGGTACTACCCTTACTAAAATGTGCCACAATAACCAAATGGATTGGGACATCAAAATACCTATGATACTTTGGGCCTACCACATTAATTATAAAATATCCAAAAAATTTACTCCATTTGAATTGGTATATGGAATGGATACCACTCTACCTTTGAACTTTATTATTTCTAGATTTTTTTATTTCACTCACTCTCCGATTAATAGACAATATATCCGTGAAGCACAGAGTTGAAGAGTTAAAAAATTAGATCAAGATAGATTTTTGACAATTTATTACCAAGAATCTCAAAGACGAGGATAAAAATCTTGGCATGATAGGAATCTAAGACTCAAAATATTTAAGATATATGACTTGGTGTAACTCTATGACAAAAAAACAAGAAGATTGGTAAACTCAAAGTTTGGTGGCTTGGCCCCTATTACATCAATGACATGTAAAATTTGGAGTAGTACAACTTTGCACACTTGATCTGACATAACCTTACAATTCTATGTTAATGGAGCACGTCTAAAGTTGATGCCTTTAGCAAGATAGAGTTGTCTAGAGGACAAGATAAAGTTTTGAAGGGGTGATAATGTTAATAGGGAATATGCCAGTGAGTAGAATAGAGGCAAATACCCTACCATAAATCACTGCAAGGACGATGTTGAGCTCCTAACTAAAACTTCACCCCTTAGATAAGTAATAGATTGTAAGGGACATGCCCCATTATGCACATATATGTATAAGAGTGTTGAAGACCCAAAATATCGAGAGGGGGGGTGAATCAACATTCCTCTAAACCAATTAAACACAATCCATCCAAATAACTGAATATAAATAATTGCAATGAAGAATGAAAGCAATAATACAACTACAAAATTACATGGCACATGAACACCAATATTTTTACGTGGAAAACGCAAAAAGGGAAAAACCACGGTGAGGGTTAGCTCACAATATATTATATTTAGATATAAGATATTACAAAGGCTCACTGCCAGGACATACTGTCCAAAAAAGAGCTCACAACTCACTAAGTAAGTACAAAGAAGGATTGGCAACACTGCTTGTTTGAATTGATACAATAGCATCTATCATATGCCAGATTCTAGCTCCATTAAGGTACAAAATGATCATCATACAGTCTGCTTATCACTACATTACACACATATAGGTGATTCACCATACATGTCATAAATTTTCTTTGCTCTGCCACATTCACATATCATACATTCCTTCCGTACTCTTTCTGCATCATCATAATCATCCACACCATCATCTCCTTTTTCTTTCCTCTCTTCTCTACTCTACACCAAAAAGGCTCGGAAATGATCTCATATATATACCCACATTTAGGTGAAACTTCAATTAGTTCAGCCTAATTAGAAGTAACACAAAAACTAAACATGTCGTCCTCAAGGTATTTCATCCACCCTTAGCACCTAAATTCAACACTCAATTTTCATCAAAATCGGTCGGCATGAACCTAAATATAAATCCCAGATAAGATAGAGTTCGTCAATTATTGTCCTCAAAACATCAACCGTGTTAGGTCGGCCAAAAATAGACCTAAACACGTCTTGAAGAGCTTATGCAATTCCATCAATTAAGCTACCTCAAAACTCAATCTCCCATCAAATTCTTATTCAACCGGCATTCATTAGCTTATCTTCATCATCGCAAGAAAAAATAATTATTTATGAAGAAGTGTGAAATCTCCCACATTGGTATACTGTTCAAAAGATAATTGTGATATATAGAGCCACACATTGTTATTCATATCTTCCTGGAAACTATACAAAATGTCACAAAAACTTGAATGTTGTTTCATCTGATGGATTCAAAGTTGTAGTTATGATTGTAGAAGATTAAACCAACATGTGGTGAAGTGTGGACCCAAAAACGGACACAATGAATCACAATACTGACAAAGGAAAAACTTAGCCAAATTCTTAATAAACCATGCTTTCTGAATCAACTAGTACTATACAAAGGTCACCAAAAATACTTCCCTGTTATGCTAGGATGATCACCACACTGTTGACATCAATGACAACACTGGATCAACCAATGTATGTACACTTCATGCTCATGTTTCCAAACTACATCATCAATGATAGACTTCCAAACTTCCAACAAAGAGAGTATAATATGTAATAGAGGAGTAGAACTAAAAATAGTAAATATATAAAGTAAGACGTGATGAGTTTGTAGAAAGATAATACAATAGAAAGGATACTTGTACAAAGATGTTGTATATGATATCTATATGAATATATGGAATTTGGATATTATGTGTTATGATATGAAGGTTGTTAAATCTTTGTTTATTTGGTATTTGTTAACTTGCTTGTTATGCATTGTATATTAACCTCCTATCCCTCTGCTACTACTGAGTGGGGTATAAATACAACGCATAGAGAATACTTAGGCAAAGGTTATCCAGCCCCCAAAATGGCATGGGCATTTGATGCCTACTGCATACTCTAACTGTTTGTGCACCAACCAACTGTGTGCTACAGGTAGACCGTATTTGTCAAGTTTTTTTGGTTAACGGTGCCCAACATATATTTTTACGTTGTTTTTTTTTAAATTGTTCACCGTTTTTTGTTGCTTTCCCTGCCGATATTGGTTTCCACTCCTCCAAACTCTTCCCGATGGTATTGACCTTTCACTTCTTCAATTTGGCGAGCTATAGCCTAAAAATTAGGTTTCAATGAAGGTTTTAGAGTATGTTTATTAAAATAAAAATAATGGCCAAAATCCTAATAATGAGCACATTTAGGTTTTAACATTACAACATCCTTTATCCTTCGTAATTAAGTATATATTAGCATAATTAATATATAATAATATACTTATATTAATTATTATTATTAGGGTTGGGGCCCTAGCTTAGTTGGCTAAATCTTTCCTTTGCAGGAGGTCGGTCACGAGGTCTAGTCTCCCCCACCCCCGTGGTATCGGAGGGCGTGTTGCGCTAGCGCCGCCGGTCACGTTAAAAATTTTACCAGGCGCACTGCAGTTTATAGGGGGTCGTGCTACCCGATTCCTGCAGTCTAATAAAATATATATATATATATATATATATATATTATTATTATTATAAAAAATAAATTATCATAATTTATTTTATAAATAATATACTTATTTTATTTTATAAATAATATACTTATCTTAATTATGATTATATATTATATTTTTTAACAAAACTATTTAAATTATTATAATTAATAATTAATAATAATTATATTTTTATATAATAGAAAAAATTAATATATAAATATAATATAATTATACTAATTATTATTATATATATATATATATATATATTTTTTTTTAACAAAACTATTAAATACACATATAAAATTATTATAATTAATAATTAATAATAATTATAATTAATAATTAAAAATAATTATAATTAATAATTAATTATAATTATATTTTTATATAATACAAAAAATTAATATATAAATATAATATAAAATATAATTAATATATTATATATATTTAATATAATAATAATACAGATTAAATTATATATAATGTAATTATATTTATTATTATATATAATAGTGTTTATAGGTTATATTATTATTATATATTATATTCTATAATAAAAATGATTAAACATAAATATGAAATTATTATAATTAATGATTAATATATTTTTATATAGAAATAAATAAATTAATATATAAAAAATTGATAATTTAATTGATTTATGGAGAGATTGGGTAAAAGAAAGAGAGATAGAGGGGGAGACAATTCTATATAGAGAGAGGAATATATACTAACACTTGCACCTAAAGGAGGTTCAAGGATTACGTCGATAGAAAACTATATGTATGTTAATATGTTAGAGAGTATGTGTTTGTGCATGGATGTGCTGCAAATTCTAGTTGCATGTGGCTAGATTAAAAAATTAATAATAAGTGCTAAATAATGGAATGAAATAAATTTAGACAAATCTAGATTTTTTATTTAAAGAAATTAAGTATTTTCTGATAATGAGATATTTGCATTTAGATTTAAAAAGTAAATCAATGCAAATGAAAAAAGAAAGTTGTCATCAAATTGACAAAAAATACTGCAAATGGAAATAGAATGTTCCCATCCAATTGTCAAATCAATATTTATCTGGATTTTATGTGATAAGAGAGAAAAGAGAAACCAACTTTTGACTGGTTGTTTCATGTCAACGATCCAAGGATGGTATGTGCCCTTGGGGAGTTATGCTCAAGCTAGCATGCCATTTGATCAAGGATATGATAATTCACCTTTAAGACCTCTTCAATTTACCTATTGCACACTTAAGGAAACAAACATATAGAGATAGAAAGAGAAAGGAAGAGAAAAGGGAGAGGGAGATGGAGATAAGATATAGATAGGTGGAGAGAGAAAATTAGGAGAGCAAAAGAGAGGGCACAAAACAAGACAAAGGAGGAGAAATAGACGAAGATAGAGATAAAGGGATAAAAAGAGGGATAGGGAGAAAAAAAGAGAAGAGAGAGAAACAAAGATAGAGATAGAGATAGAGATAGAGATAGGTAGAGACGTAGAGGAACAAAGAGGAACATAGAAAGAGGTTTGATAGTGAGGGAGATAGAGAAAAATAGATAAAGGAAAAGAGAAAGAGAGAAGATGAGAGAGACATAGATAGAGATAGTCACATAAAGAGATAAGGAGATAAAGATAAATAGAGGGAAGAAAAGATATATATATATATATAGAGAGAGAGAGAGGGGGGGGGGAGACAAAGAGATAGAAAGAGGTAGAGAGATAGATCTAGATAAAATGAATAGATATAGATATAAGGAGGGTGATTGATATCTCTCCCTATCGCTCTCTATCTCTCTATATCTCTTATTATCTATGTCACTCCCTCTCCCCCTCTCTATATATAGAGCTATCTCTCCCTCTCCCCCCTCTCTCACTCATTCACTCTATCTCTCTTAATCTATATCTCTATTTATATTTCTCTCTTTATCTCCCTCTCACTCCTCTCTCTATCTCTTTCTATCCATATCTTTTTCTACCTCTTTAACCATCTCTCTATCTCTTTCACTATCCCCCTCTATCTCTCTATATCACCCCTTTCTATGTCTCTCGCTCTCCCTCTATATTTATTGAGCTATCTATCCCCCATATTCTTCTCTCTCTCCCTTTATCCCCCTTCTTCTTCCTCTCCCTCTTCTACCTATCTCTCCCTCTCTTCTCTCTCTTCCTCTCTCCCCCTCTTCTCTATCTCTCCTCCTCTACCTATCTCTCTCCCTTTATCTCCCTCCCTCTCTCTATCTCTCCCCATCTCTCCCTCTCTCACTCTCCCTATCCCCCTATCTATCTCTCAATCTCCACCTCTCTCTCCCTTTCTCTTCTAGTTTATCTCTATCTCTCCCTTTCTCTTCCCATATTTCTCTATCTCTCTTTTTGTAAGGTCTGTAAATCTCACATACTAATTATAACCCTCATTTCCAAAATAATAATTATATAATGGTGCGGAAAAAAAGAGAGGAATAAATAAATAAATTTCATCACTATATTCAATGGAATAACATACATCACTAAATCAAAGTATATCAAAACAAGGTCGTGCCTTCACTAGATTTAGCCATGTAGGCTTACACAAGAATATCATATCCGCAATACATGGAATTCAAATACTGTAATGTAAATTAAGGAAACAACAAGATCATAAATACATCCACAAAAGAACCATAACACAAATATTTTAATGAGTGGAAAACCCTCATAGGGATGAAAAACCACTCGTAAAAATTCCTCACCAACTTAATGAAATACCTCACTGGTTACAAGATGCCTCACTGGAAATGATCAAGATGTCTCACTGACATGACCATTTACAACTTCATTACACATTTCTAACTAATAAAGTCATCAACTACAGAGGATCACTCTGTCTCTTTACACAATATTTATCTAGAACTGGAATCTTTAGGGTATGAACATGTCAAATAATAACCCCACTATTTTGCATACAGTTTACAAGATATTCATTTCAAATTTTTGATTTACAACTTCAAAAGGGCATGTCTCTGTAAGCACTGATCCAGAAACAGTGACAAGTCATGGTTTATATAATAATCAATAATAGATGTAATGTTGTCATTTGTACCTTTCAACTGGTCACATAGTTGTCTATTCGAGTCAAATACCACAACTCATACATACTTTTTAGGTAAGGTAAAATAAATAAAGAAAAATAATGACCTCTAAATATTAAACTTAATAAATTATATATATAACACATCAACAAGCACACAAAAATGACACAAGTTGCAATTAGATGATAACAAGATACTATCATAGGTTACTAACATCTTAGCTTGATCATGTTCCAGACTATAGGTATGAAATTAAACAAATGGTTACATTTAGTAAAAGAAAAGAAAAGAACCCTTTGATCTCAAATGTGATATAACTCTCCCTTCTTAAATATAGATATTCAAGGGTCTTTAGGGTAACTACATGAGTCAACCTTTATCTCTAAGGAAAAATTAAGTATCCACATCATATTGATATATATATATATAAATACCAACATCAATCCATTTAATAATGTAGTTTATATTTATAGCTGCTAATATTATTGGATACCTTTATTTGTTGGGGTTACCGTACGAGAACGTTTCAGATTTAAAGTCTAAAACTAGTAGTGCCTCAATGACTTTCATTTCTAAATCACTCCAGAAGCACTAACAACTATGCCATAAAGCAAAAACATGCACACTAGTTCTCCCCCATTGATCCTTATGAGAAAAGCACATGCAAACTTAAACCAGATTCAACACCATGAATAGAAAAATAAATGAACACACAAATTTACGTGGGGAAAACCCTTTCGGGTAAAAAACCCCACACTCCAAAAGATAGATCCATTGTATTATTCAGCAACTAAATGGTTACAATATAATATCAGGTTCATAACCATTACAAGAGTTACATCTTGTTCCTCTGGAGAAATATAGGCAACAACATAGATCTGCAACCTTGCACTGTTACAATGTCTTCACAAGACATACAGTGAAGGTTCCCTTCAGCTCTTCAGCCCATTTGCATAACCAAGCTTTAAGCCGACACAGCCTAGCGGCCACCTCAGGTTCACATCTGCCCAGGTTCCAAGTGTCTCAATGTTTGCAGTTACAATGCTCTGTGTATACCACTTGAACACACACTCTTCGATCTTTGACCAAGCTCACCGATCATGGATCTGTCGATTATTTGATCTTTTGATATGATCTCTATCGACTTTCTCTGCTTTCAACTTTGGCTTACTATCGATTAACATTCGGCCTCGCCTTCCGGCTCAGTGTCAATCGGCATTCCATCGGCCTCAAGCTGACCTCTCAACTTTCGGTCAAAATCGCACACCCACCAAATGACCATTAGGGTCTCATAATACCGCACCGACAAGCTTCACCATCTCAAGTTGCGTGCACTGCCCTAGCAACTGACATCGAGCCACCCTACAATCAATTCACACTCAGATCAAACCCTCGAGACGCGCGCACAAGCTTTCAATCACTAGCCATTGATTTGCAACAACGATGCAAAATCAACTAATGAGATTTCACCACGTGTCACACTGCCATTCGTCTATCGCTTGCACATCAGCCACCCTGAGCTCCATCCCTAACCATTCCAGGGCGACAATCAACCATTATCATTAAAACATCGACCGCTAGTTTTATTGGGTCCCACAAGCCACATGACCGCCGCTCAAGGAAGTTCTGGGGCACCCAGGAGGGAATCTCCAAGATTCCCTTAAGCCCACCCGGAATCAGCTTCCAAAGCTGCCACATGTCCACTGCTTCCGCTCTCCGTTTAGAGCACACTTGGGTCCCACTGAGCCACGTGTAAGCCGTTGGAGCTCCTTCGGGGAATCTCAAGCGACATCTGCTATTTCCCAAGGAACTCCCGAGACACTGACAAGTGTCCACGACCCGCCAACACAACATAAATGCTCGAGACCCACCATCCTTCCGCTGTGCACACCGCTTAACTCACCGCCACACGTCGAACGCACAAGTAATTCCACTCAGCCAAAAATTTCTCAGCGGTACTTGCATCAGGATGGCGCGAAATGCTACAAACACCGTCAGATCAAAGCCTCCACATCCGTCGATCAGGTTCTTCTCCGCTTGGTCCAACTTCAATCGCTCAATGCATATCGGCATATCGATGGGACATGAAATGTCACCCATCGATATGAGATTTCCTCCCTACATCGGTGGAACAACACAAAGACTCTCGCCGATAGCGATCGCCAGCCGATAAGAAATGCCACCAAGCCAGACGCATCGGGCTGTCGCTGGAGCACCACCAAGAGTCTCGGCGATCGGGCAGAGTCTCGACAATGGACAAAAGGTTGAACACATGAAGTCCCCCGGACCAAAGCAGTACAAGCCAACAAGATTGAGGAACATATTTCCAACAATCTCCCACTTGACTATGAATTACTGGCTTCCTCCAAAACTCGAACACAAAGAATCCTCCACCATGCTTCCGCGCTCCAAACAAGACACCTACAACAGCATCCGATATGTCCACCAACATAGGCAATAGTTCCAACCATCCTTCATAGGAAAAAGGAACAAGCCAAGGCGAAATTGCACCAGTCTCTGGAACACAAGCATCAGATCCTTTCGACGGCAAAGGGATCAGACTGCCACCACTCCACTGTGCTCACCAGCCATACATAAGCAACAATACAACTTCAAAGTTCCCTGATCGTGAACACAAACATGAAGTCATTCTCTAGAACAAGATAAACCACCAGCTAGAACATCAACCAGAAAATTGACTGCCCCCATCCAACTGATCAAAACCCACATGACTGAAAATAGCACACACAACTTGTGCTAATCCATCCAATCACCCATAGCTCCAAGGTATGGACATAATTAAACTCATTCCGTCACATATCCACCCATCAATTGCAAAATACAAGCACCATGTGTCAACCAGTCAAGAAGACCGAACACATCCAGGAGCTCCCACTGCATGGGCAATGTCCAGATGAATGCAAAGAACTAGAATGAGCGCATTCAACACGTCTCTTCATTAGCATCCCAACAAATAAGGCACCATCACAAGTGATCTAGGCATACCAAGTCCACCAACATGACACATAGAAGAGCATAACCATGTAGTACCAAGGAACATCCACAATGATATGCAAACCTGCAAACCAAAAATGCCCTTCTACACACACTTCTAAATGCTAGTTGTGTCCACTATGACATCCTTCACATCCCAAAGGGAAGCCTCTCAAAGAATCTCAAACCATCCCATATTCTTATCTCCTACCAATTCTCAAAAGCACCAGGAGATAAAATATGCTATCCACCTTTCACTATGGATCCTCCATAAACTTAAACAATAAATCAAGATCCATATCATGAAAGAAAGCATAAAAAACACATTTGAAAGATATAATGGGCAAATACCTCTCAGAAGAACTTCACTGCCGAGAAGACCAAAGGGAAAAAGATGCTCCTCCAGGATATAACAGCCGCCATGATTTATCCAAGAACAATCTCCTTATCGGTCTATGTTGAACTCGCGTTCAACCAAGGTGCAGGCTACTCAGAATTTCAACTGTAAACAATAACAACAACCTCACCTATTTCTCCATGTATCCATGAGCACCAACAACCAATCATCTCATGCTAAACTCCAATCCGCATTACTGCAACGAACATGAAGTTATTAAGCACATGACCAATGCACTCAAAACACAGAGAAACACCAGACCAATGTCAAAGCTCCAAACCTAAGAATCAAGAACTTATCATGACATCATGATCTTACCATCCTCATTCGGAGATCTCATGCTCCAGGCGAACATATCGAGGTCTCAAGAGCAATGCATCATGCCAAAACCCTAATGTGCAAACAAGAGTATACCATGACATAAAGAAAACAAACTCTAAACCAACATCACCTGTCAAGCACCACCAGCACCTCAACCAAAGACTCACAAGATTCCTCCATGGCTCTAGGATGTTGCACATCCTCAAATAGTGCCCATGCAAATGCAAAAGAGCTCTTCTACAACAACAGGGTCTAAGAGCTCTACCAGAAACATCTACAACACCAAAGAAGATCATTCACCACCAAGTGATGAATACACAATCACTGCTAAAGCTCCCACTAAACATGGCATCGAGCTTTCCAAGCACCATGTCCAACCATCTGCTGATCTGAAAACCTCTAGGTACAAATGACAACATGTCCATCTGACAACAACGTCGAGCAACACCAAGGTCTCTAAATGACACAAACCGCATTCTCACTGTCAAAATCTTACACTAACTAGTGTATCAAGCTTTCCATGACATCATGATACACATGCTACAGGTCCCCATAACCGACTATCCAGGTACCCAAACACCATTCCTCCTCGCATCTCAAAATAACTACACCAATGCACAAGTGGCCATAGAAAAGGCCAGCTAACAGATCTGCACCACCACTGAAGCAACCTCATGGATATTGGCAGTCCACTTTCGAGTTGACTCACAAAAAACATGTAGGTAAAGACATCCCACAACATTGCACAAATCGTAGATGAAACTAGTGAAAAACCTTGCAAATCTATCATCGCACTGGAAACTGCACAATTGAGATCTCAAAGAGAAAACCCATGTAGACAACATGACTCAAACACCAGATCAAGCTCAGATTTGATTCGCCAATCACGTCCACAACCCAAGAACCATAGTCTAGGAAACCAACAAGCAAACACCACAAGAATGTTGAATGAAAAACACATACCAACACTCCCATGTAGAGAAGACATCACACCTCCTCAAACATGTCGAATTGTAACTATCTCATCTAATCACACCCCAAAAGCTAGAGTCTAGAAAATAGTTTAATAGAAGGTCCACAAACCACAAGTTTTACTTGACCATGCAAAACCTGTAAACCCACCATGTTTCCAAAACACACATGCACATCCATATCCACTGCACATCTGGATGACTCAAGAGTCTACACACAACCATCACGGTTAACTGGAATAGTGAACACACATGAATATGCATCATAGAAATTTTAGGAAAATCTATAGAAAACCCTTCAAAACCAAAGACATGAATCTGAAACATGCAAGTACAAGGTACAGGTAAATAAGAACTCTAGGCCTACTCCAGACCAATTCCAAAAACCACAACCATGCACACACATGCGAGAGAGCCAGGCTATTCAAAAGTTTTAGACCACCTAGATCAACTTCATAGCCTTCATGCAATCAGGGCAACAGAGAAAATGCCTTCAGTGCTAAGTCAGAACACCCTGCACAAACACAATAATCCATGGAAGAACAATAGCTTGAGCAACTCCATACCGGCAGGGAGCCTCTCACACAGACACCCAGTATGAACCACACTTTGCTGCAACACAACCATAAGCATAAACTCATACCCCTTGCATCAGGATCATTTGCTGCCAAACAGGAGCCTCAAACCACATCGCCACAATATGATTAACTCCAAAACCTCCTATGTCTTTCATGCTGCGTGTTGAATAAAAAGAACAAGAACTCTTACTCATCGGAAAGATCAAGCATCAGCCGATTCTTCCAGATTTCCTCAAGCTTGCCAAGCTCATAAATCCTCATAGGAGAATGCCCAGAACCAACATCTAGAAGAAGGCTCTGATACCACTTGTTGGTATCATGAACAAACCTTGACCTCCCTTAACCAACTCTGATACCACATATTGGGGTTACCGTACGAGAACATTTTAGATTTAAAGTCTAAAACTAGTAGTTCCTCTGTGAATTTCATTTCTCTCCAGAAGCACTAACAACTATGCCATAAAGCAAAAACAAGCACAATAGTTCTCCCCCATTGATCCTTCTAAGAAAAGCACATGCAAACTTAAACCAGATTCAACACCATGAACACACAGATTTACATGGGGAAAACCCTTTTGGGTAAAAAACCCCACACTCCAAAAGATAGAGCCATTATATTATTCAACATCTAAATGACTACAATACAATATCAGGCTCATAGCCATTACAGGAGTTACATTTTGTTCATTTGGAGAAATACAGGCAACAACATAGATCTGCAACCTTGCACTGTTACATGTCTTCATAAGACATATAATGAAGGTTCCCTTTAGCTCTTCAGCCCATTTGCACAACCAACCTTTCAGTCGGTATAGCCTAGCGGCCACCTTAGGTTCACATCGGCCCAAGTTTCGAGTGTCTCAGTGTTCGCGGTTACAATGTTCTGCGCATACCACTTGAACACACAGTCTCCGATCTCTAACCAAGCTCATCGATCATGGATCTGCTGATCCGTCGATCATTCGATATTTTTATCTGATCTCTATTGGCTTGCTCTGCTTTCAGCTTCAGCTTCTCAGCTTTGGCTTACTATCGATCAACATTTGGCCTCGCCTTCTAGCTCAACATCAATTGCCATTCCATCTGCCTCAGGCTGACCTCTCAACTTTTGGTCAAAATCGCATACCCACCAAATGGCCATTAGGGTCTCATAATACCCCACCAACAAGCTTCACCATCTCGAGTTGTGTGCACCACCCTAGCAACTGACATCGAGCCACCCTGCAATTAATTCACACTCAGATCAAACCCTCGAGACGCGTGCACAAGCTTTCAGTCACTAGTTGTTGATTTGCAACAACGATGCAAAATCAACCAATGAGATTTTGGCACATGTCACACTGCCATTCATCCGTCGCTTGTAGATCAATCGCCCTGAGCTCCATCGCTAACCATTTTAGGGCAACAATCAATTGCTATCATTAAAACATCGACCGCCAACTTTATTGGGTCCCACAAGCCACGTGACCACCGCTCAAGGAAGTTTCGGGGCACCCATGAGGGAATCTCCAAGATTCCCTTGAGCCTGCCCAAAACTAGCTTCTGAAGTTGCCATGTGTCCACCGCTTCCACTCTCTGCTTAGAGCACACTCGGGTCCCACCAAGCCATGTGTAAGCCGTTGGAGCTCCTTCGGGGAATCTCAAGCGACATCCACTATATTCCCCAGGGAACTCCCAAGATGTTGACAAGTGTCCACGACCTGCCAACACAACATAAATGCTCGGGACCCACCATCCTTCCCCTGCACACACCGCTTAACTCACCACCACGCGTCGAACACACAAGCAATTCCACTCAGCCAAAAAGTTCTTAGTGGTACTTGCATCAGGATGGTGCAAAACGCTACAGACATCGTCGGATCAAAGCCTCCACAACCGTCGATCAGGTTCTTCGCCGCTTGGTCCAACTTCAATTGCTCAATGCATATCGGCATATCGATGGGACATGAAATGTCACTCGCTGATATGATATCGCCTTGCTGCATCGGCCCATCGATGGAAGAACACAAAGACTCCTGCTGATAGTGATTGCCAACCGATAAGAAATGCCGCCAAGCCAGACCCATTGGGCCATTGTCGAAACACCATCAAAAGTATCGCTGATCAGACAGAGTCTCGGCGACGGGGAAAAGGTTGAACACATGAAGTCCCCCGAACCAAAGTGGTACAAGCCAGCGAGATTGAGGCACATATTTCCAACATTATTATCTCATATTGTTGGTAATATTGACATAGATAAACTTTCAAGATTCAAATGACGAGTGGAGAGTTATTAATAAGACATAAAGAGAAGTAGGTAATTATTATCCCAAGATAAAATTTGAGTTAAATATATTAGGGAAATGATTATAATATTTAAAAGAAAATCATGTTTATGAGAAGAAAAAGCCCTAACTCATACTATATTTTGGATTTTCAAAGTGACACAAGGAACACAACTTAACATACTGTTATATCCAATGAATACAAAGAGTAGATAAAAGAGTAGATAATGCATAGTTCTTACAACTTACACAAAGTTCAATAATTCAAGTATTCATTCAAAAAGCAGTTACATTTCCAAGTTCGCTATTTGATTCATAGAAATTAATTCACAAGAATGAACTCTACATCCAGTTTTATATTTCTCAAGAAATTCATTAAACAATCCAAGAGATAAAAGAAATTAAATGCACACGTACTCTTTTCTACTTGGTTTCAAAGTGTATAATATTATGTTTCCAATTAAATGACTTAATCTAAAATAATGGATTTGTTTAAATTGGATGAAATATTTTTCAAGTAAAAATGTATACATGTTAAAGAGTAAAATTGGCTCAATTCTCAAAATGCCTATGTATATATATATATATACAATTATTCTGAAATAAAAACAATTTAATACGTATCACTTTTAAATAGTAATTCTCATCCTTCCAAATCGGATTCTACTAGCTATTCCTTTTCAAAAACTTATAACTTGCTCTTAGGCATATTATATTTGCATTCGTTTTTATATATAGTTATTTATATATTCATATGCATATTTATTTATATTTAAATATAGATATGTAAACATAAATAAATGGACATACAAAAAACTCCATCTTCAGCTGAGGTAATCTACATTCAAACGAAATGGTATATAAAGGTTTGATTTAATATGTATGTGTTTATATATACATATATATACATACATACATACATACATACATACATACATATATATATGTATATACTTTTCCAGGAAATTACTTTTGCATTGAAATAAAATAAGCACTTACATCCAGATAATTATTTACTCTTTTAAATTCTACAATGATCTAATTCTAAGCATGTTTCATAACATTATATTCACAAATATTTATATACATATATATATATATATGCAATTTATCACTAAATTTTCTAGCACCAACACAATTGAGAACAACAATATATACATAAACAAACTCATCTATAAATACTCATCATAATATATATATATATATATATATATATATATACTTGTATAAAAATACATGCATATATACACATATATATTATATACGCGTTTCCCATAAAAAGATATATGTAAAGGATGCCTAGCGAAAATCAAAGGGTAATCAAAACTTCATGCAACAAGCTTGTCATGTTAAGGCCATCGCTTCCCCCTTTTGGAGGGTGCGCTGCTTGTGGGGGCAACGCCCTCTCCACAGGCCGCGTCAGCCATCCTCCCCATAGGGGGTGTGTTGGTTGGGGCTTAATAAGCCTCCCTAATTTCTAAAGAACACAAACTTCAATAGATTGATACAACATCCTTACAATTTAATTTTTGATTTTGTATATTTTCAATTTCACTTCCAAAAATTTATATATGTATGTACAGATTATTATATATATATATTAAACATTACAATAAAACATATGTATATATATATATATATATATATATATATATATATATATATATATATATATATATATATATATATATATATATATATATATATATATATATATATATATGTATGTATATGTATATACAAGATAATTTAATTTGCATCACTAGTAAACATCATTTCTTCAATTTCTTCTAAAATGAATTTGTATTTCAACAAAAGATTCAATTTTCAGCAAGAAATGATACAATATACATGAATATATAGGTATATATCATAGGAGGGTATGAAGATTCAGACTTGTACGGTATTGGTTTAGAATTTCAGGAATAAACTCACTAAATGCAAGATTACAATCAATTGGGGAATTTAACAGAAGAACTCCACTTTTCCCAACAGTGATATGTTCACACATTTGAATCAAAATATAATGGAAAAGGATTTAAAAATCTAGAATTCACTTCCTATAGAATTTTTTCTCCTTATTTTTCCTTCCTCTTTTTCTTTTCTTCCCTTTCCATTGAGCTAGATTCACCGTGCTTCAAAAACCCTCTTCTCGACATCCATTTTTTAGTTATATTTTGCAGAGCAATAAAGAAAGATTGTGAAAACTCTTGTATGCTTCTGTTAATGATTTTCCCTTTTTTAAAGATTTTTCCCCAATTCCAAAATACCTAATCTTGAAAATAAAATAATAAAGTTTATTTCATGCACAATACTTATCCCCAAAATATTTATCCTTAGAAAATAATAAATAAGCCATTTTAATTTGCAATTTATATATTTATTCAAATAAATATTAATGAAATATCACTTACTTGCACATAAATAATTTTCCTAAATAATAAGGTATTTCATTTAATTGCAAATAAATAAATTATTCTAAATAACAAGCATTATCATTTAATTGTAAAATAAATTCTCTAATTAAGATATAATTAATTCTTTCTATTTCTTTGTACTTTTATTTTACCACCAATTAATTTAATTAAACATTGTAAAATACAAACAATATAAATAGGGGTCGTGACACTCTTTCTCTTCTCATATATCTCTATCTCCCCCTACTTCTTTCTCCCTTTCTCTAGCTTCCCCAATTTCTCTCTTCCTCTCTCCATCTCTATTTACCTATCTACAACTCTCTCTATTTTTCTAGGTAAAGGGAGAGAGGAAGAGAGAAATTGGGGGAGCTAGAGAAAGGGAGAAAGATGTAGGGAGAGATAGAGATATATGAGAAGAGAAAGAGAGAGATAGAGAAATATGGGAAGAGAAAGGGAGAGATAGAGATATATGGGAAGAGAAAGGGAGAGAGAGGTGGAGACCGAGAGATAGATAGGGGATAGGGAGAGAGCGAGAGATGGGGAGAGATAGAGAGAGGGAGGGAGATAAAGGGAGAGAGATAGGTAGAGGAGGAGAGATAGAGAAGAGGGGGAGAGATAGGTAGAAGAGGGAGAGAAAGAAGAAGGGGGATAAAGGGAGAGAGAGAAGATGGGGGAGAGAGGGAGAGATAGCTCAATAAATATAGAGGGAGATGGAGAGACATAGAAGGGGGTGATATAGAGAGATAGAGGGGGATAGTGAAAGAGAAAGAGAGATGGTGAAAGAGGTAGAAAAATATAGGGATAGTAAGAGATAGAGAGAGGAGTGAGAGGGAGATAAAGAGAGAAATAGAGATAGAGATATAGATTGGGAGAGATAGATTGAATGAGAGAGAGGGGGAGAGAGGGAGAGATAACTCTATAGATAGAGAGGGGGAGAGGGAGTGCCATAGATAATGGGAGATATAGAGAGATATAGAGCGATAGGGAGAGATATATCAATCACCCTCCCTATATCTATATCTATTCATTTTTATCTCTCTTACCTCTCTCTATCTCTTTGTCTCCCTCTCTATTTGTATGTTTCTCATTATCTCCCTCTCTCTCTCTCTCTATATATATATATTTTCTTCCCTCTATTTATCTTTATCTCCTTATCTCTTTATGTGACTATCTCTATCTATGTCTCTCTCCTCTTCTCTCTTTCTCTTTTCCTTCATCTATTTTTCTCTATCTCCCTCACTATCAAGCCTCTTTAAATGTCCCTCTTTATTCCTCTACATCTCTACCTATCTCTTGATATCTCTTTGTCTCCCTCTTTATCTCTCTATCTCTATCTTTTTTTCTCTCTCTTCTCTTTTTTTCTCCTTATCCCTCTTTTTATCCCTTTATCTCTATCTTCGTCTATTTCTCCTCCTTTGTCTCATTTTGTACCCTCTCTCTTGCTCTCCTATTTTTCCTCTCCACCTATCTATATCTTATCTCTATCTCCCTCCCCTTTTCTCTTCCTTTCTCTTTCTCTCTCTATATGTTTGTCTCCTTAAGTGTGCAATGGGTAAATTGAAGAGGTCTTAAAGGTGAATTATCATATCCTTGATCAAATGGCATGCTAGCTTGAGCATAACTCACCAAGGGCACATACCATCCTTGAATTGTTAACATGAAACAACTAGTCAAAAGTTGGTTTCTCTTTTCTCTCTTATCACATAAAATCCAAATAAATATTGATTTGACAACTGGATGGGAACATTCTATTTCCATTTGCAGTATTTTTTGTCAATTTAATGAAAACTTTAGTTTTACATTTACATTGGTTTATGTTTTAAATCTAAATGCAAATATCTCATAATCAGATAATACTTAATTTCTTTAAAGAAAAAATCTAGATTTGTCTAAATTTATTTCATTCCATTATTTAACACTTAATAATTTTTTAATCTAGCCACATGCAACTAGAATTTGCAGCACATCCATGCACAAACACATACTCTCTAACATATTAACATACATATAGTTTTCTATCGACGTAATCCTTGAACCTCCTTTAGGTGCAAGTGTTAGTATATATTCCTCTCTCTATATAGAATTGTCTCCCCCTCTATCTCTCTTTCTTTTACCCAATCTCTCCATAAATCAATTAAATTATCAATTTTTTATATATTAATTTATTTATTTCTATATAAAAATATATTAATCATTAATTATAATAATTTCATATTTATGTTTAATCATTTTTTTATTATAGAATATAATATATAATAATAATATAAATATAATTATATTATATATAATAATAAATATAATTATATTATATATAATTTAATTTGTATTACTATTATATTAAATATATATAACATATTAATTATATTTATATATTGATTTTTTGTATTATATAAAAATATAATTATTAATTATTAATTATTAATTATAATAATTATATATATATATATGTATTTAATAGTTTTGTTAAAAAATATAATATATAATAATAACTAATATAATATAATTATATTTATATATTAATTTTTTTATTATATAAAAATATAATTATTAATTATAATAATTTATTTATATATATTTAATAGTTTTGTTACAAAAAATAATACATAATAATAATTAGTATAAGTATATTATTTATTATTTAAAATATACATTATATATTAATTATGCTAATATATACCTAATTACGAAGGATAAAGGATTTCGTAATGTTAAAACCTAAATGTTCTCATTATTAAGATCTTGGCCATAATTTTTATTTTAATAAACATACTCTAAAACCTTCGTTGAAACCTAATTTTCCTCACCAAATTGGAGAAGTGTAAGGTCAATACCATCAGGGAGAGTTTGGAGGAGCGAAAACCAATACCAACGAGGAAAGCAACAAAAAACAACAAACGAAAAATTTAAAAAACAACGTAAAAATATATATTGGGCACTTTAAACCAAAAAACCTGACAAATACGCCCTCCTGCAACACACGACTAGTCGGTGCACAGATGATCAAAGTATGGACATAGGCATTAGATGCCCATGCCGTTTTGAGAACTGAATAGCCTTTGCCGAATACGTAGGACTCAAAACTACGGTATGTGTCACCCCACTTTTCTTACTAACAATACCCTAGATGATTGGACAATGTAATAAATAGTCTCAATAATATGTGCAAGCAATAAATGATAACTTTAGGATGTAAGAGATGTAGATGCCTCAAAATAAATTAGTTCAAGCTTGTAAACACAATACTAAAGGTCCAATGAAACACTTTCATACTTGAACTGCACATAATAATCACAAAGAGAGGCAAAATCGACCTTGTAATTAGATTTCGATTTGAATTTTAAAAATCAAAATATCATTTTTGTTAATAGAAAAATAATCTAACTACAAACATCACATCAAAGAAAAAAGTAAAATAAAAATAAAACTCAATTTATGAGACCACTCTCAACTAGAAATATACCATTTACGAACCAAACCAAAGCAAATCCAAAACGAATGTGAAAATTAAGATGACACAATTTTCATCAATACAATGTTAATTAAACATAAAAATGAAGACTCTCATCTTCTATCCTTTGTGGCGAGGAGCCAAAAACCAGAAGTGAAATATAAAAACCAAAACTTGGGGAGTTCTCCATGGTTGCAGTCATGGCATCAGCCACTTTAACACTTCCTCTTCCATACCCAAAACATCCCCATCACACTCAACAGAAGTCTCACACCACCCACTTCGTTACAAGTCCAAAACGAAAAAATCCATCTCCTTTGACGGCGACGCAATGCCCGTCATTGAAGGATTCCCTCTGCAATCCCCATTTCAGGATAGACAATCATCATACTTGTACACACTACGCCTCTCTTCTTCAAGTCTGTGTCGAGACACAGTCTCTCACATATGGCAGACAACTTCATGCTCGCGTGCTCATTGCCGGCCTACAACAAGACCACCTTGTTACCACCAAAATCATCAACATGTATGCCGTCTGCGGCCACCTCACAGAAGCTCTCAAGGTCTTCGAAAGCATAGACATAGGCCATCGGAACATATACATGTGGAATGGGTTAATCAAAGGCTATGTGAAAATTGAACAGTTTGATAAGACGATTGAGTTCTATTACCGAATGCAGAGAGATGGGTTTAATGTACAGCCGGATCATTATACATTTTCCTGTCTTCTCAAGGCCTGCGCGGCCTCGCATGCCCTGCAATTGGGAAGACAAATTCATCTCAACATAATTCGGAGTGGGTATGAATCGTATTCCTTTGTGAGCAGTGCGCTTGTTGATATGTATTCGAAGTGTTGCAGTATGGACCATGCGCGCAAAGTGTTTAACGAAATTTCTCAACCAGATGTTGTGGCGTGGAGCTCCATGATTGCAGGATATGTTCAGAATGAATGTTGGAAGGAGGCGCTGGATATGTTTAGGGATATGCTGGGGGGAGGTTTGAGGCCGAATTCGTTGACCGTTGCGAGTGTTTTGCCAGCCTGCTTTGAGCTAGGGAAGTGCAGAGAAGTGCATGGTTATGTTGTTCGAAGTGAGTTTCAGGGGAATTTGTTTGTTGGCAATGCGCTGCTGGGTGCTTATGGGAAATGCGGGAGGGTGGATGTTTCACGCCAATTGTTTGCCAGAATGCCTCAGAGGGATGCGGTTTCCTGGAATTCCATGATTGCAGGCAGGGCATTTGCATTTTTTTCACTATTTATAGCAGAAAAGAAAGCTAAAAATTCATGCATTACAGTTTCTAAATGCAGTATTTTCACATTGCATTTGCAGTTTTTATAGTGCAATGTTTTTACATATCAATTTCGGCCGTTAACTGCCTGCAATTTTTCGTACTCGTGTCATTCCTTCAACAGAATTTACTAGAATTGGTATTTCGTTTGATTCCTACAATTTTAATACTCGTTTCATTCCTTCATAAGATTTCACAAAAAAATGATATTCCATATTATAGTGCGAAATTTGGGGAGATCCCCAGAGTCAAATTAGGGCGATCAATAGGGGGCACATTGCATCTATCAAATACAGTTTTATACGGTTAATTATGCTGCTGTTGTATGGTAGGTTTTTAGAAGCACCCCACTGAAAGTCCAAAATAACCATCATTCACTAAAGATATACTCGAGCTCCAATAATGTAAGATACTAAATAGGAATTCAAGAGATAGGCAACAAAGCAATTCCGTAGGACAAAACTTTGATGCTGCAATAGACACATATTAGACAATTACAAGCTGCAAATATCACAACCATGGAAACCACCCGGGGCTGAATTGAAAACAAGCAAAGAGAAGCTGAAAGTTCCGCTATTGGATGATAATTACAAAAATGGTCATTATGCAGAAAACAAGTGCAAATACTGATAAGAGGTTTTTCCAAAGCTAAGTTGCCAACCCTGCTATGGCTGCATCTCCACCTCTGCCCATGCCATCAGAGCATCAGGGATTTCTCCTCTGTATCTCCAGAGGGATGCCAAGAAGGCTGTCCATGATGTCCAGCCTTGTTTTTGTTCTTTAACGATCTGTCGACGACATGGTGTCCCATGCCACCCCTTAAGCTTCTTTTGGTTGAGTACAAAACTTAGGGGGATCCACTTAGTGCAACTGAAGGAACATTAGATAAAAAGTTAAAACTAATATTAAATCTATGTTTTCTTTTAATTAACTTTTAAATCTATGTCTTTTCTCAAATATTAGCCCATAATACGTGTATTCCTTATTAGATGAACTGAATATCTACCTTCAGTATTCCATCCCCTAAAATTTTCTCTGATTGCAGGGTATGTGCAGAAAGGTGATGCTCATGAGGCCTTAAAGATTTTCAATGAGATGCAAGAAGACGGGGTTGTGAAGCCTGACACAATGACTATCTCAAGTATTCTTCCTGCATGTGCTCACTCTGCATCTCTTCAGCAGGGTATGGAAATCCATGGATATATAATCAGAAATAAAATTGAGTGTAATATATGCGTATGGACTGCACTCATAGACATGTACGCAAAATGTGGGAACACAAAGATTGCATGCCGGGTGTTTGATAACATGCCTCATAGAGATGTCGTTGCCTGGACAGCAATGATCGCTGGATATGGAATAAATGGGCAGGGCAAGGAAGCTGTTTTGCTCTTTAAGCAAATGCAGCAGGCAGGCATAAGACCAAACCACATTACCTTTATGGCCATTTTGTCTGCATGCAGCCATGCTGGACTAGTGACTGAAGGCTGGTTGCACTTTTATTGTATGAGCCAAGATTTTGAGCTGACACCAAGGGTTGAGCATTATGCTTGTATGGTTGACCTTCTGGGTCGTGCAGGGCAACTAGATGAGGCCGAAAATCTAATAGCAAATATGCCTATAGAGCCTGATGCTGGTGTTTGGGGAGCATTGATGAGTGCCTGCAGGATCCATTGCAATATTAGGCTAGGAGAATGGGCTGCAAAACATCTTTTTGAATTAGAGCCTGATAAGGCTGGACATGCTGTACTTCTGTCAAATATCTATGCTACTGCTGGCAGGTGGGATGATGTAGCAAAGGTAAGGGCAATGATGAAAGAGAGGGGATTGAAGCCCAGGCCTGGGTGCAGTTGGATTGTGGTAGATAACAAGCTTCATACATTCCAAGTAGGAGACAGAACACATCCTCAATGGGAAGAAATTTATACAATGCTTCAGATCTTGACTAGGCAGATGAAAGAGGCTGGCTATGTGCCAGCAACAAACTTTGTATTGCAAAATATCGAGGAGAAGCAAAAGGAATTGATCCTCTGTAATCATAGTGAAAGGCTGGCTATTGCTTTTGGACTTATCAGAACCCACCCAGGAAAAGTTATCCGGATCAATAAGAACCTTCGAGTGTGTGGTGATTGTCATAGTGCCACTAAGTTCATCTCAAAGATTGTAAAGAGAGAGATTATTGTAAGGGACACAAACCGTTTTCATCATTTCAAGGATGGGTTGTGTACTTGTGGTGATTATTGGTAGCAACAAACATAAGTTTTTGCAATACAGGAATGGAGCTATGTTGATTTGGAAGATGAGAGGTGCACTCCACGACTTTCTTGCCTTAGTCATATTTTTACTAGCACCTGCCCATAACTAATGCTAATGCAAAGGCCTACTGCAAAGAATTCAGAGAAGAGGTTAATGGTACAAAGTCTGTGGAGGCAAGGGAGTTGAAATTTTTATATTTCTCCTAGAAATCAACATAGGTAGAGTTTGGGATATAGGTGAAGTCTGTAGTCTGGGGTCTGTCTGGTGGGAGGGGATAAAGAGGATGAAACAACATTTTGAGACGAAGATTAAACATGCTATCAATAAAATCTGCAGCTGATAGCTTCTGGGATCAATCACCTCGTGAAAGTAACAGGTACGATTCTTAAATTTTATAAGATAATTTCTAAAATGAAAGCTAAATGGAAAAATAAGTGCATAAAATGAGGCCCTTTTATTTGGTATATACAGTCCTAGAGATGTTACAATGATAGTGGCTTGCAGGTGTCAGGGATATATACTCATACAATTGGCCAGAAGTACCAGAGATACAAAAGTAAATTTGGCCATATTGGGTTGTGCTAGCCAACTTAACAGGGGCTGTCAATCCAGGTTGAAGATCCATGCATACTGTTTAAATTTCTAATAGAGCAGTTGAACTTGACGTTGAACTATGAAGCTACATAAACTGGAAAATAGTTTGAATTTGGACTATATTGAGACCAAAGTCCCCTGCGCTCTCTCTCTCTCTCTCTCCCTCCCTCCCTCCCCTCTTCTCCTTCCCTGATCCCTCTCACTCTCTTTCTCCCTCTCCTCCCATTCATGAAGATCTTGTCTTTTCAAACAACAGTACAACTGCTAAACATAGAGGGGCACCAGGCGATGGAAAAGCTCAGTTTTAAATAGCAGAAATTAGCAGAAGAAAGGGGCAGTTATTTATAGCAGAAACTGGCGCCAATGATAGAAGGGATTTGTGCTTCTATATTCATTTATTCCACATCAGCAGGCTGCTGTTTGGCGAGCAGCATCAGAACCAGGTGTTATCCTTATTATATCCTATCAGCAGCATCCAAACAGCAGTGAATTCATCCTTCTTTGCATGGTTTAAGTGGCAGGGCCATCATAATTAAGTGGCTTATAACAGCCAAAATTCTGTTGTAGCAGTCATATCAGCAACAGATTTCATCTTTAGCACCTGTCTTTTCACTAAAAACATCTGTTTCACAGTGGTTTTGCATTGTAAATTCAGAGATTTTCCATTGATCGTTGGCAAGGCATCTATTTTCAACCAGAATACATCATGTATTCTTTTTAGAGGGTTGTGTTTGATAAATTGATCAATCAAGAGGCAATGGCAGTAGTCAGATTTATAGTGTCATGGAAGCATCAGCAGATGAATTTTCTGAGTATTGTTAGAACAGAGAGGTTCATCAGCATAGCGTCTAGAGTCAACTGTCAGAAAATCTTCTTTAAGCCATCCTACTTTTAGTGTTTTTAAGAAGTTAAGCATATTTTGAGAAGTCAATTTTTGGAGGCCGTTTTTAGATTACTTTCTAGAAGGGCATTGTTAGGTCGATAGTTGTTTTTGTCAGGAGTCTTAACTGAAGATTCTCTACGTTGGGTTTAGTGTTAGCGGATAAAATTTTGTAATAAATCTTGCATTTCATGCAATCAGGTTATTCTTAGGGTAAAAGTTGTATTTTTTTAAAAAACTTTTATGCAATATATTGTAAACACTTATAAATAAATGCTTTTCGTTCTCAGTTTAGGGATCCATTGTTGATCATTCAGTATTATGTTACAGGCATTGAGATCTTTCAGTATGTTTTTTTTAATGTTTTTCTTTTACTTTTACTTTTTATGTTTTCATACTAAAAATTTATTAAAGTTCATATGATAAAAATTATAAAACCCAAAGTAATGTGTTTAATTTAGGTTTATAATAGAAGAAAAATGAAATTCTGTTGGTGTCACTTACGGGGTTTGAATCACTGTATTACAACATAATAAAGCATGATTAAAGCCAGCAAAATAAACTATGTCAATGATCTTAATTAGCATAATTCCCATTCTTTGTTGTGTACTCATGAATTTGTTATAATGATTATATATTTTTATTGTAGTGTTTGAAAAAATTAGATGAAAATGACTATAGTAGGATGATAAAACTATGTGTAGGTTCAAGTATTTAATTTTCATATCATAACATTAATTTTAGACCCAAGAACATGTATTCATTCATGCTAGTTGTTGAATCTAATAGTTCAAAGAAGGACCTCTATATGTTCTAACCTAAATTTAATTGGTTTATGTATAGGAAAAAGTGACCTTTTCACAAACGAGAGACTTCTCATAGATTAGGCTTACACAAATATGTTAGGTCATCAAATTTCAATAAATCCAAATAGTAGTCACTCTAATTTGTATAATTTTATAGATTTTTGTTAGCATCTAAACCTTGCACTCTGTAATGTCTTTCTAGAAAACACCACTGAAACAAATCTATACATACTAAAAAATCTTAACTCATTTCAAAATTAAGATATTGTTCTTAATAAAAGGGTTGGACATAAACCTTTTCATCATAAACTAGCATGATGGATATCCTTGGACATTATAGTGACCCTCATAGTATGAATTGTGGATAAGTTGACATCTTCACTTAAAACCAGAGCATGCTTTTATAATTTTCTAGAGTGCAAGAAAACATGACTCTAGAAACATAGATCCATCTATAGGGAATGATGAAAACAAGTTAACAACAATAACAATTACTTGATTAGTTGCAACACCTCCACTCAGGATTTATTGCACAACAAGGTGATAAAAAGATTGACTATTAACCACAACAAAAAAATGATTTGATTCTCACTCGACAAGGAGCTTAGGGACCTACTATACAAAGATTGTAATTCACGTGGGGCTGGTGTCTAATGTGGTTCTGTCCGGGTGTGCCATATCACATTGGCCTCCTAGCTATGTATTTTGGGAGCTACCCCCACTGGTAGCACTTACCCATACCAAAAAAATAAAATGATTTGATTCTAAAATCAAGAAGTAGTAAACCTAAAAACACAAAACTTGGTCACCTTGAAGTCATTGGAGTTTTCTCTTCCAAGCCTCTAGAATGGTAAATCTTTGAACAAGGCCTTAGATTCCACTCTAGAATAAATTTGCAACATAAAAAAATGGAGGACATGAATTTTTTTTAAGGAGATTTTTAACAAGATTGCATAGGTGCAAGACCCAAACATCATAAAGTTACACACTTGCAAAACATTCATAAAGTTGCAATGGAAATTTTTTCCTCTCTATAGGGCTTTGATTTGATATAAAATATTATATGACAAAATTTAATTATGTCATATTGCATAATAAGTTTAATGACAACCTAAAAAGGAACTGAGTAACCTAATGTTATTGCCTCTTTATTCTGATATTTTTGTATTATCCTTTGTGTTGAATTGGTGTGATCCCACATTTTGGAAGAGCTTTAATTTCTTTGTTTTTAAAACTAACTTACAATTAATTATATCTATTTGTTTGAAGGTTTTTAAAGAAGAATCAATATTGTCCTTTAGTGCAATAAAATCTATTTAAAAGTAAATATAAAAATCAAGCTTATCTTACAAAATATAAAATATTTTATTAAAAATATGTGCAACAAAAGTATAAAGAGGGATGTTTTCTAATATATGGCTATTATCTAGTATGTATATGCAATCTAATGGTTTGTAGAATATCACTAGATTAAAAACAAGAATTTTGCTTGAATTCAAGAAAATATAAAATTATACATTTCTTATGAAGGTTTAATAATATATGAATATGAAAAACTAAAATAACAAAATGAACTCCCTTTTATGGGATGCCTTCATTGACTCCAATTTTCTATAGATAGATTAATGGTCAAATGGGTTCCTCTTTTGACAAGAACATGGAAGATAAATTATGATGGTGTGTCTCGAGGAAATATTGGTCCTTCAAGAGCTAGTTGCATCACTCAAGACTAATGGTAAATTGACAAAATATTTCCCAAATAAACCCTCCTTAGGGACTAGTAACAAGGAAGAGGTGAAAGCATTACTACTAGGTTTGTAGCTACTTAAAACATGTCCACAAAATAAGGTGTTTATTAAATGTGATTCACTTGTAATAATTATCTACCTTAAAAAAATAGAACATTTAAACTAGAAAATCCAAAACATATTAAAAGAAGCCTTAGTGCTTCTCGATTCACCAAAGGAATATTCCATCTCCCATTCCTATAGGGAGGGAAATAAGCTCATGGACTACTTATCAAACCATGGGGTAAAGTAGTTCAAAGCCATCATTTTGGGTGGCAAGCTATTAGATTGGCAAGGGATTGAAAGTGTAGACGTTTTAGAGTGGCATTAGATGGTTGGTTGTACAACCATTTAGTGGCGGGGTTGGTGACATTGTTTCCTAGCATGTTGCTAGGTATCACTTCCCAAACAATTTTTTCTCTCCATCAACTCTATAGTCAATGTGTGTTCTTTGCTTTGCTATTTGGGGAACATGGAGTCTTTGGTTTTAGGTGCTAGGGTTCACCAAATGGCCTTCATAAGAGAAATCAATTTAGCCAAGTTAAGGTTTTTTTCCTTCTAGAAGGAAGAGATGATGATAAGCATTTTAGAAATATTAGGGCCAAATTTCTTGGAGGATGCTTGGCACCATTGAGTAAATTATAAATTCCCCTCCATATTAGTATGCAATATCCTCACTATCATTAGAGATAAAGAATTGACTAAAGCCCTCGATCATTTTTACCTTTGGGAGAAGTTTAGAATGTTTTTTGTTAGAAGCTATAGATAGAGCCAACCCCACTAAGATTTTTTTTTTACCCTACGTTTGTTATGTTTTTTGAGGTTTGGTCTCTATTCAAATACTAAGGGCCATTGAAGCTATAATCAAAGAATTGGAAACCATTCAACACTTCCTTGCAGTGGTCATGGCTTGTAGACATATCACCCAATGATGGAGGTGGTGGGTCTTAGCCAACCCAAGAAGTCTTCTCCACTTCAATAATGATTCAATATAGAAAAGGAAAAAAAAAAGAAATTAAGTTTTTGGCTTATCACATGGTCCTATTCAAGCAAAAGGGTAGATTTGATGGCCTAGAGTTGGGAAGTTTCTAATTACATAATCTATTTAAATCTATGGCCTCCCTTGTCAATTCAGTATTTCCTTTTTTAGATTAATACAATGTTAATTTGCAAATAGTGATGGTTACCATTTTGTAGTCAATTAGTAAGGCCTTCTTGTAAGGAGAGGTTAGATATGATAGGGTTATAATCAAACTATGTATTAACAATACGAATGCAGTTGATTATGGTCTGAACTATTTTATCATGCAAAAAATATTAGTGTTTTGGGTCTATGTTTCCAATTAATAGCATCATCCATTTTGTCATTTAATGTGTATATGTCTTCTAGTCTTCTATCAAATAAATTTTGTCATATATTTTTATATCAAAATTTAATGGGAGAGGGTCCTTGCCCCTCAATTGATTATCAAAATAAGTGAAGAACGTTAGAATCCAATGTGTTCAACAAAGGTAGAAGAAATACTTTTACTTAGTAGGCAACTAGTGTTTGTGTAAGACTACTTAAATAACAAATACAAAATGATCGGTCTTAACTATAGGACTATTGACATTAGTCTATGACTGAACAAATAATAAGCATCACAAGTCTAAAAACGAGCAGCAATTTGTATAGGTGTCAAAAGACACTCAAAATAAGATTCAACTTAGAATTGTAAGAGAAGGAGCACACCCCTCAAATCAAAATCTAAGCTTAATTATATAAATAAAGCAATGAATAGGCAACCTATATATATTGAGACAAAAACTACCTAGATTAATAGTCTAAAATAATTAAAGATTCTAAATAAATAACTAAATATTACTTAATTTAGAATCTAATCAATGAAAATGAATTGTATAGAGTCTATAGTTAGTTCAATAGTACACAACAAAATTAGTAGTAGTCAAACAAATGAAATTAGTCATACAAATGACTTGGAATTTGACAATGGACATTCTATATTTTGGGCCACTACTAGGACTATGAAAGTGATTTGCACAACTACAAATTTGACTTATGCTTATAAATTTAAAATATGATGTAGATATTTAAACACTACTAACTTATGATATTTGTCTTTTAAATTACCTTGATGTCTATGATTTGTTTTAGCTAACTAGCTTAGTGTTTAGTAACACATTTGGGGAGTTTGGTAGGTAAGGATCGATTCTCTTTTGGTCAAACCCATAAAATATTGATGGATTTTGGAAAATACTAAAGTAAATAATTATAATGAAAAGGATTCTCTAGATGTTGATTCAAATAGATAATGTATTAATGATGCTTTGATTTTGATACCAGATAATCTTTGAATGATCTCTAGGTAGTAGGTCGTAGATGTATAAAAATGAATTTGGGTTAGTTCTTAAATACAATTCCAAAGGTGGAAGTGAAATGTTTTGTGCTTCAATTTGGCACATAATGAATAGTTGGAAGGCTTAGGTTGACCTTAAATTTGAATTTTAAAAATATTGGGTTCATTTCCATAAATCATTCAATTGACCAAGGTCAATATTGCAAATCATGAATTTGAACCAAGGTGAGAAATGAATAAATTGAAGACCAAAACCAAGCCCTAGGAATTAGTATAGATTGAACTAGGTAAGAATTTATTTGTGTGCAATCTTCAACAAAAATTAGATTTTTATGCTTGCAATTACATAAGAGACAATAACTTCATAGTGATCCCAAAATGAAGGGTATAAGTGCACAGTATGTAATTTTAACCATTACACTTTTCCTCCACTTTGACTTGCATGTGAAATACTATGACAATGCATGCCAAAGTAGTGTCAAATTGTAAAAATGAAAATTAAATAGATATTGATTGTAACAACCCTAGTGTTCTACTCAGTAAAATTTCAAGGTTTTCACCTCAAGTGAATGATCCATGATGCCACAACTTAGCAATAAAATTTTTTCTTTTCCATGATGTAAATTACATGCACATCTGATATAAACACTATTCCCAACTTCCATTACATCTCATTGTAATTTCATAAATCTTTCCATAGCATAGATTTCATATTGAATAAACTCAAGTTTTCTATTCAAGAATACATCCTTCCATATAAATGGGTACATGGTACATACATAGCTACTTAGAGCTTCAATTGGCAATAGATATAAAAACTGGTCCTGATGTCGCTGCATTGGTGCATACATTATATAAATGTCTCTATTCCCTAGTGCACACACTCTAGTTGTCCCCAATACTGGCACAAACATCCGCAATCCTTGGCTACCAACTGATGAGGAGAAGCATCACTCAAGCACTTTTCTGCCAACCAGAGACTCAAATGTGGTCCCTCACACATCTACCACATATAGTAAGATGACCCTTCCCTTCGACGAAGAGTTTGGTTGGTAAAACCCCATAACGATAACCTATTTGAGCTTAGTGTTGTGCCTTACATTACTAGAACTTGCATCCACTACAATCCTGAACTAGCATGCATAAAAGGAACACAATGAACTAACAGTGCAATCAATGGAAAATTACACTACTTTGGTCAAAGTATTCTCACCCAATACTTCGAGTGACAGTCTTCCTATTCACATACACTACCATAGCTCGGTTTGGATTATGACCATTCATATACTATGCTTAGGTAATTTCCTTCCATAAGTAATCATTAACCTCAGGAATAACCTATTCCTCTTTTCCCAAAACACAATGGTATCTCTACCATTAAAGCATAAGAATAAGTTAACCCCCCCTTCAATGGATATTCTAATCCCTAGGTATAACATACAAGCTTTTATAGTCTACACATTAACTTTTCATAAACAACTTATCAAGCTATTCCCTTCAATGGACAACCTAGTTCCAAGAATAACCTTATAATCTAAAGTATAGCTATATAGGCTTAATTTATCATAGAATAAATATTCATAAATAATTGACTCCATTCATGAATATATCACGTCAATAAGTGATTCTTTATCAAGAGTATAGTCTTATCAATGAATGAACTCAATCAAAGAATAATCGTATCAATAAATGATTCATTTGAGTGTCTAGTCTCCTTAGTAAAAAGGATTATTCAAAGAGTAGAATCTTGTCAATAATTTGACTTCATACCAAGAGCATAAAACAACCATTTAGGTAAAAAATCTAACACAATAGGTAATCCCATCTATGGCTCTAATCCAATAGTAATTCATAAACTCCAATGATCTACTTAACCACATAGGTGAGTCTCAACCTTGGCATACCCTAATCCTGGATATAATCTATAATCAACAATCAGTTTGATTGTGTAGTGTACTCTAAACCTATGTGCTTTAAACAAATCTTAACTACATAACCCATCCAAGTAGGTTATTCTCAACCTATTGGTTTCAATAGGTGATCAAGCAAATATTCCAACCTAGTAGGCAATTCTTACCCTAGGGTTTCATTCATTCATCAAATATACTTCTTGACACAAATAGGTTACTCTCAACCTAGGGTTTCGTTTTGTAGTAAAGTAATGATCAAGTGATCATACAAGTATAGATTAGCAATATGATGTCTCATCCTATCATATCTTTCATACTATAACTACTGATGTATTGCTAAACCTTGATATTCTTAAGGTTTCCTAGCATTATAAGCTAAAGGTGTCAAGTCACTTCATGTCATTGACACATTTCACATTATACATGTAATGTAAATTATCTATGTATAGAAACGTCATTTGAGTTCCCATATAGGTATGTAAGAGAATTATATCATTCACATAAGCTATTCAAGCTTTCATCAAATCTAGTATATAATCCTAATGATAAACAATCACTCCTTACTATGGAGTAAGTAAAACACTCGTAAGGAAATCATATCAATAAGACTTTTCCTTTCCTACAAGCAAATAGATTATTACTCTATCTCAAGCAATCAAATGCAAATCCAAATAAAACCTACAAGACATTCATTCTTTCAGAAAAATAGATAAACATAAAGATAATAGAATCTCATTCTGTTGATCGCTTAAACCATATTGACCAAACTAGTTCTTTACTTCATTCCTTCCAATGATAGCTTGCTAAGATTCTCTCCAATACTCCAAACCACTCTATTAAATAACTCACAATAACTCACTCGCTTAGGCTCACAAAATTACTCTCTATTCCAACACTAAATATCTCTGGTATAAATCAGCAAAATGTAAGTATGATCAGCATCCAAATGAGAAGAATAACTCTTCTATTTATACAAAATCTTGAGACAATATGATGCCTACAGTTATACTATGCAAATTGACACCACTCAACAATATGGGTCGACTCAGCCTTCTCAAAAATAAGGTGGCATCAATGTAAGTAAATAATCAACTAATAGATCAACTCATCGACCTCTTATTGAGCCAGCTATGGTTTGACTGTTTCATTCTAGCACCTGTTCTTTAATGAGAATCGAATTGCAGGAAAATAAGACTTCAATGAATTCATAGTATGGCGCCAACAATTCATCTCACTCCCTATTCTTAAGCTTGCTATTTACTCAGTGGAATAAGTCAATGTTCACTTGGCTGCGTTCTCTCTAAGTTTGACTTGGTCATTGGTATTACATTTGACACATAACGAGTGAGTCAACTTCACTATTGAAGTACTGCTCTATTCTCATAGAAAACATGTTGTGCAAGCTTTCCATCTTCACATAGTGTGTATCATCTTTATCTCACTATGTTTTGATCATTAATTACATGCTATGTTCATTCAATGCTTTATATGCATATGTGCAACTTTGTGCATTGAGATTATATTCACTTGCTCTTAAACAACGCGTGCTTTATTCTTATACAACATGTAGCAATTAAGGTCTGCCACTTTGAATTCTAACGTGACTTTTTAAACCTTCCAAATTAAGCCTTGCGTGGCATATACATAGCTCTCTAATATGCTAAGACAATGAGCCTTTCAATAATGAATGTGCTATCTTTAAATTCATAAAAACAATGCTTAAGGTTTAAAGCCAAGCTGATATCAATGCGCTAAGTAAGCTTCCCACACGCTCCATAATTTAATATATTTATTTATTTTATATATAACAATCACTATATATATATTATCTTGTTTATTCCATTTCGTTTATTGCCAAATCAACAAGTCTATAAACATATGATATATATATTTTCATATATTAGTACACATATGTTTATACGTTTCTTCAAACATACAATATACGTTCATACCAATATATATTATATATATATCATTTACCTTGCTTATCGAATTCAAACACATATAAACACATATACTTTTAAATACGTTTATACATATATACACATATATTCATATCTTCGTCGACATGCATATATACATTAAGAGTATAAACATATACACATATACACACATATATAATCGGTTTCCTGTGCATGTATGCTCATAAGTATTTCTACTTACATACATATGCACATGCTTATGCACGACCAACATATATATACCTGGATATACATGTTTACAATTAACATATATATGAATCAATGGAAATCTCAAAGACTTAAAAATCCATCACAATAACTTGATCAAACAATCAAAGAAACCAAAAAGATTTACTCAAGCATTTCAACCTATCCTCAAGGTTACTTGGTTCCAACCGAACCGACTCATCCAGACCGAACAATTCCAATAAGCCAAGATTAAGACGAAGGATTCACTTACCGAATCCTATCTCACTCGACTCTTCTAAACCAAGTCTAGGTCATGAGTGTGTGTGTAAGCTCAATAAGGTTTCATTAAAGGTTACCCAACCAAACACTTCTCCTGAGTGATACTTCCCCTCCCTTCCAAAGGCGTGAACCTATACCTGCATCCAACTTGGCACATTTGCAATGGTAGTTAGATGTTTGACATGAAATACACTTTCATCATAAAACATTAGAATATTCATATTGCAATAGATATTCTTTCATTGTACTTTATCATAATTACTCCTCCAAAGCAATGATAACTTAATACCTATTTCAGTATTCCACTCCTTTATCAAACATATCAAAATCATGATTGCATTGATCATGCTATTTACCCATGAAGGTAAAAGTAACTTAGTAACAACAAGATGGGGTGTGACATTGATAAGGACATGTATGTTGCCTTGGTAATTCTCTCGTGGAATGAGTGCTTCATTTTTGAAACCTATAAATTACAAAAAAATAAATGAGTAACATCTTATAGCCATTTAAAATAATTATGTGTTGCTTATGAACAAAAGAAAAAGGAAATAGGAAAGAGAGATATTCAAACTTGGGGTGAAAGAAGGATACTTTATGGTGGCAACACCATCAATAGGTACATCCTTGGAGCGACCAAAGTAATTTTCTAGGGTGTTGCCACAATAATGGGTTACACTTTTTGTGACATCTTGATTTTTGCCTGAAATCACATGTTTTTAGAAAATATAATGATTTAAGCCTTAAAAGGTTCCATTTAAAATATTTTAATTGAAGAGGGCTTGATCAAACCCCCTTAGATCAAGCCCCTTTGGATAAAACCATGCTAGTTTTAAACCATACCTATAATGGAGTCTCCTCTACACCTATCAAAATGTTGATGAAAAACCACTTTTGATTTAATTTTTAGGGGATCAAATGAATTCATCTAAAATTTATGTTTTGTAAGTATGTAGTCCTTATTATAATATTCTCAAAAATTATAATTTTAAATATATTTAATTTGATTATTATATTTATTTTTTATTTTTTGTGAATGTAGGTTTTTCAATGAACATCAAGGTTTTTGTTTCACACATACAAAAAAATAGGAAAATAGAGAAAAAAATTCTAAAAAACATACATGTCCTTTAGGTATTGATGTCTTTATTCCAACAAAAAATAAAATTGAATTCATTTGATACATACAAAAAAAGTTATGCTCTTAATAGTACACCTATGTCTAAATTGTAATTGGTTTGACTTCAAAACTTAATTAAAAAAAAAAATCAGTAAAACATTATGAAACCAAATGCACCCTCTATATATTGTAGTTACAAATCTAAATTCAAAAAAATTGGAATTTTATCCTTCATAGAAAAAAAGTTGTGGTTTATAGTACAAATCACTCTTTAAAAATGACATTTGTACTATTAAAAACTAGTTATCAAAGGAGATGGAAAAATAAATACAATTTGATTCTAATTTTTTAAAAAATATATATTTAGAATCTACAGACAAAATGTCACAAATCACTAGTTTGCATTATCTTCAAATTCCTCATGGTTTAGCAGCTATAGGTGTCTGAAAGTGAAGATTTAGTTCAAAATGTTCATTTCAATGTCAAGTTTGGCCAAAAAGTGTAACCCAATATTGTGGGATTGCCTTCTACCATATGAAAATAACATAGGATTATTACCTAGTCACTGCAACCATAATTGAGAAAAGAGCATTAATTACCTTGTATGCTTCCCAATTAGTTGCATGTACATAATGCAATTGATTTGTAGGAGAGTATAAAAGATATGTGAAAATGATGTAAACATTGAAAAACTCAATAATCATATCTAGCAATGGAAGGGTGTCACCATGTGATAACATAAGAAGATATTAAGGCATGCCCATTAAATCACATAACTAGTTAACAAGTAAGGTGCCTGTAATAGTTCCCCCCAAGTAGGCCTATAAAGAAAGTGGAAGGAGCCATGAACACTAGATAAATGATCTTGTAATCATGTAAGCACCAACAAGTATGAGATATCATCATGATAAGTTTTAGAAAAGAATAATCAGTAGAAAACGTGTTAGAACAATATGTAACATTGTTTGTGTAAACATGATAAGTTTGGATTATATAAAATCATAAGACACAAGCATGATGATCATGAAAGATATTGTAATCATCAAAAGGAAAAAATATGTTAGTGGAACATGCAATTACTAGTGCTATCATAATCATATAAGTGTATTATTGTTAGAGAATAAATGTCATAAATGTCATAAAGGATATGCCCCCCACCATATAAATAAAGTAATATATGTATAGACAAATATGTAGAGCATGAAAGCTCTAAATATCAACTAAAAATATTGGAAGGATAATCTTCCACTAAACCATCTTCATCCTAATTGTGTATTTTGAGACCAACCTCAAGAAAGTGGCTTCATCATGATAAGAGGTAACACCTTTTGTATAAGTGCTTGACATATGTGGAATATATTATTTTCATTTTTTCATCAATTTCTCTTATGACTTAGGAGATGTATCTTGCTTCACACTAGCATTGATCTTTGATACCCATGTAGTGGAGGGCTCTTTAGATGCAGGAATGAGATTGTGAAATATAATTTGTTTGCTTGTTCATAAACATGTGACTTTTCTTTGGTACATATAGAGGTGAAAAACAAAATGTTCTTTTTTTTTTTCTTGTTGTGGAGGATAAGAGTTATATGTAGCAATGATATTGTGAAATATAAATTTCATTGTGTGTTCATAAGCATACAAACTTTGGTATATATAGAGGGTGAGAAATAACACGTTCTTATTTTTTCTTGTGGTGGAAGAAAAGAGTTATACATTTTATTCTTTCATCCTTTGAAATTACCTTTGGGAGTTAAGAATAAATTTTACCATAAATGGGATAAAAAATATTAAGACCATCTCTCTTGGGATGGTTTCTATGTGCTATTTTAAGTACATCGGCATATACTTATTGATATTTCGGTGATGGAGGAAAAGATCAAGGATTCATTTTCTCCATGTTTTGTTTCCTTGCAACTCTTTATTTGATTCTTTTTTATATTCTAATGCATATTGTATAACTCAATCTTATCTTGAAACTCATAAGGAGCTTCCTTAGGAGTGTTCACATATGTGTCCAATATGAAATGACATAACCTAGAAGTAGGTTCATGTGTATCCCTTTTTACCTTTATGATTATATCACGATGATCATACCTTAAAATTTGATAGACCATTGAAGGAGCTTGTTAGGATAATATTGTATTTAATTTTAATCATAATGTATAATTTCATAGGGAGCTTCCTTAAGAGTTCACATATGTGTCCAATCTGAATTGTGTTGGAGCAACAATAAAATGAATGTAATATCCAAAATACTTCTACAAATGAATTAGCACACAAAATAATAAAAACTATCATAAGAAAATATATGAGAATATACAATAAAATCCCTATATATGTAGGACAAAGAGGAATAAGGAAGGTGAGAAGGATACATTGACTAACCCTCCAAGAAGTGTGATACATATAGAGCACTTGAGAGAATTGTGAGGAAATATGTCATGTGCCCATGTAGTTAGACAAAAACCGAGATGTATCTCTAAGTGAGCTTAAGAGTAATGTTAATAGGACCAACTAGGTACTATGTAATAGTAAACTAGGTTGGTAATAAAAAATTTCAGACTAACACCCCCCCTTAAATGATGCTTAGGGAGAAAGATAAACACTGAAAATACATGAGTCTTCACAACAAGGCTTGATAAGGTACTCATGTATAATAAGATTTGTTGAAAAAAAGAGAAAAGGAGAAAACGTTATGGGAAAAAATCCTCCCCACAAGAAAGATTCTTTCTTTGTGGTTCTTGAGTGTCGTTCTTGTCTTAGAGACTGAAAATGGGCTTTGGTTTTCTCAATAGTCAAGACATTAGCACTAGAACCAAGACTACAACACATCCTTGCGACTCTAGCACCAAATTAGGAATATAGAACTACACATAGACACCTGTGTCAATATAGGACATGTGTGCACTCATGTTAGTATCCTCTCTACATGCTAGTGTCCTTTGGTGCCCTATTTTCCATCATTTGTTGTCTATTTGGTATTTTGACCATTTCTCAAGAAAATTTTGTATACAAAACTTTTCCCCCTTAGCCTTGAGAGTCTTCCCATGTTGTCACTTCATCAAAAAAATTCATATCTTAAGCTTTATGACACCCATTTTTCTTGGGAAGTGTTTCATTACCTAGAAGCGACTTGTTGTCATTCTAGTTGGTGGAAGGCTTGTACCTCCTAGTAAGGAAACCTCTTGTGATATTTTTCTCATGTTTAGATTTTGTTTAAGTTGTTGTTGATTGGATTGAACTTGAATGTTACCTATAAGGAAGTTAAAGTAGCGAAAAAAATTCCTACACTAATCTTGAGAGGAGGATGATGCAAAAAATTACATATCTTTACAATAGTTACATAAAATTAAACAAAAATAAACATAAATATCATGCATAATACAAAACAATGATTTATGTGGGGAATTTTTTTTTGGGAGAAAAACTCTACACTCTAAAAGCTACCCTATATATTATTTAAAAATTAAGAAGATTATAATATACTTGTAGAGCAAGCTTCTCACATGAGTATCACTAATCAAAGATCTAGAGGCAATACAACAGATATCAAACTCTCAAAATACAACACAATGGACAATTGTAATATAATGCCCTCATATAATAGGCTTTCCTTATAAGGAAAGACAAGCCAACAAAATATCTATCGTCATATATGAGCCTAATGACCAACTGTCTAGATTTACAATAATAAAATATACATAAAATATGGCTTTCAGGGGTGCTACCCGGGTAATCCCACATTAAAGAGTCTCACTTTTTGGCCAATATGGACATTTATATCAATTTTTTTTTTAACTGAATATTCACCTTCTAAGACCTATAACAGCTAAACCATTAAGAATCTAAAGATGATGCGGACTAGTAATTTATGGAAATTCATGTGTACTTATCCTCATGCAACCATGTCATAACCAACTTTAAATGCTCTAGGTTTTCTTCCTTAGACCTGCTAAAAATTAGTATATCATCCAAATAAACTATCACAAAATTCCCCAAGCATGGTTTCAAGACTTCATTCATAAGCCTCATAAAAGTACTAGGTGCATTTGTAAGCCCAAAAGGTATAACTAGCCATTCATAAAGACCATCATTAGTTTTAAACGTTGTCTTCTATTCATCCCCAGGTTTGATCCTAATTTGATGGTAACAACTCTTCAAGTCTATCTTTGAAAAATACATAGAACCACTCAAACAATCCATTAAATCATCCATCCTTGGAATAGGAAACCTGTATTGAATGGTATTATTATTTATTGCTCTAAAGTTTGTACACATTCTCCAATCACCTTATTTATTGGGTACTAGGATTGTTGCTATAGCACATGGGCTAAGAATCTCCCTTACTAATCCTTTTTCCAACAACTCTTCAACCTGCTTTTTGATATCCTCATTCTCCTTGGGAGTCAATCTATATGTAGCCTTGTTTGGTAGGCTATCCCCTGGAACCAAATCCATATGGCGACTAACACTCCTCATTGGAGGCAACTCATTAGGAAAATTAGATACCACAATATCCATATATTATTTCAATATACCGTGTATCTCATTTGGTAATTCATCCAACTTCGTAGAGGTAAGAGCAACCTTAGGCTTGAGTACTAATGCATATCCCACTTCTTCCTTCTTCATATCATGTAAAAAAATTTTCCACTCACCAACATAACCTTGCTCCCACTGTTGCTCTTACTATCCCCTTCTTCTCCTCTCAAAGGTAACAATGTATGTTTTTAACCATCCTTCTTAAAAGTATATGTATTGTTTCTTCCATCATGTATGGCTCTTCTTTCAAATTTACAAGGCCTACAAAGAATCACATGGCACACATCCATGGGAATAATTTCACACATAACAATGTTCTTATAACTACCTATCTGGAACTGTATAGAGGCCTGCTCATCTACCAATAACTGATTCCCTTTTTGTAGCCAATGAACTTGATAGGAATTATGATGTTTAATTCTAGTAAGACCTATCTTTTTCACCATTTAATTTGACACAAGATTATTCATACTACTGCTATCAATAATAAGTTTGTAGCACTTCCCTTTAGTCTTGCAATTAGTCTTGAATAAAGCTTTCCTTTGCATAGGTTCTAGAATCTCCTTTGGTGGCTTCAACAATACTATCTTGAACAACAAAGACTCTCATGTCTCAAGTCCTTCTAAGTTATGAGAAGGTGACCCCACACTCTCTTGGTCTTCTTGCACAATCTGATTACTCCTCTCAAGCCTTGTGTGGCCTTCTTGTGTAAACTCAGAACACTCCCAATTTTTATGATCAAACTTGTTACAGTTAAAGCACTTACCTGGAAAGCCTCTTCCTTGCTGAATTTTCTTTCTCATAAGCTTCTCTTCTTATTTAATGGAAAATTGATATGCTTCCTCAAGAGTCCTAGGTGACAAAAGACTCAATTCATCTTGCAAATTGTATCTCAATCCATTGAGGTACCTAGCTTCCTTGTCCATATCCTCTTCACTATGTCTTGATCAAATCATAAGATTTTAGAACTCCTTTGTATATTCTTTCACACTCATCTCTTTCTGCTTAAGATTTTGTAATCTTTTAAACAGGTTAGTCTGGTAGTCTCTAGGAAGGAAATTAGTTTTCAACTTGGCAACCATTCTATCCCAATAATTTATCTTCTCCTTGTTCTTCTTTATTCTTTCAGAATGAACATAATCCCACCACATAGCAATGTGGTATTTGAGTCTTGTGCATGAAAACTTGACTCATTTCTCCTCTACTACTTCTTCACATTCAAAATATTTGTCAAGCTCATTAATTCAATCAATGTGTTCCTCTCCATTTAAGCTTCCTGAGTAAGTGAGAACCTCTATCTTGGCCTTGGATCCAACCCCTATGACTTCTCTTAGTAATCTCACCTCAACCCCATCAAGTTCTTCTTCTTCTCCATGAACCACCTCTTCTTTGGTTGGCTACTCCTCTTCTTCATTGTCGCTTATATCTCCTGTAAGTAATCCTCTCTTGTGCTTGCTCCATGGAATCCATTCTTATGATGAGATTTTGCAACACTTCAATAATCCCTTCATCCATGCCTCTTTTGGCACCACCTCTAGCACCTCCTCTTGCCATTCTTCTCGGTCGCATCTTGCCCAACTTTACCCTATCCAATCACTTGTTGCTCTGATACCAAAAATTGATGAATGAAAAATAAAGACCAATTCAAAACTACTTTGGAATTGTTCTATTATAGTCCTTAGACAATACCAAAACAAAATTAATGAATAGCATAAACTCTTTTACAATGACAATTTGGAGTTTCAATGCCTTTCCCAATCTTACCTAGCAAAAAAGAAAATATGCTCAACAATAAAGAGATATACTTATCCAAAATGATCACAAACTCCTTTAAGAAATTTCACCAATCAACAACACAACAAAATCTACGTGAGCAATAGCTAGAAACTATAGGCAAGAAATTCAAAGGAGGGAAATTGATACAAATAATAAAAATATGTTTGCTCAATAAAAACAGAGGATCATAAACAACACTATTGTTTTATTGAAGACCAAACAACACAACAGTAAATGGTAATTTTTAAATACAATGCATATGTAAAATTTTTATCTGATGGTCACCCCAATAAAAACAACTCGTGCCCCTATAGCTTCCTCTTCTCCTTTCCACACTAAAACAATACACAACCCTCCCCTCTCGATGCAATCTTCTTATTTTTCTAGTTGCCTTGTATAATCGTTTCTTTTTCTTTTTGGTTTTCACTTGCAACTAAAATCTACAACTGCCTCCTTCTTCCTCCCATACAGACCTATGAGATTTTATTTTTATATACCATATACCATATACCTACCTTCCTACACCAATCATCTTGCTTGATAATTGAATTCTATAACGTCCCATTCCCATGTTGAAATATGTTGTCCTAAACTAAAAATATAACTATTTCTTGTTCTTTACTTGCATGGCTCTCTCCCAAGTTTTCATTTTATTTTCATATATATCATATGCATTTTCTCATGTGGATATGTAAATGCAAGTATTTGAAACTTTGACATATTCAAATGTTTCTTCAAATCAATGTTGCCCCACACTTCAAAACTAAGTCAAAATTTGCAAACCAAAACCAAAACACCAAAATAAAAATCAATGCAAACCAAAATAAAAATTTCCATATATATCATATGCCTTTTCTCATGTGGATATGTGAATGCAAGTATTTTAAACTTTGGAATATTCAAATGTTTCTTCAAATAAGTGCTGCCCCACACTTCAAAACCAAGCCAAAATTTGCAAACCAAAACCAAAACACCAAAATAAAAATCAATGCAAACCAAAATTAAAATTTTCATATATATCATATGCCTTTTCTCACATGGATATGTGAATGCAAGTATTTTAAACTTTAGCATATTCAAATGTTTCTTCAAATCAGTGCTACCCCACACTTCAAAACCAAGCCAAAATTTGCAAACCAAAACCAAAACACCAAAATAAAAATCAATAGAAACCAAAATTAAAAGTTTGATGCTCCTACATAAAATTAGGAAGAAAAAAGAAGGGAACCAAATGCATGGAATTATTAAGAAAATTTTTGAAGGAAAGAGGGCAGGAAGTGTGGTAAAGGCAATTGGTATTTTTGGAAAGGAAGGAGAAGTAAAGAAAAATTAGATTTTGGAGGAAGCTACCACACCAAGTCAAATGTGTAATTATTTGCATACCTTTCCAGTTAAGTATTTTATAGAGATTGTTGTTAAAGATTTTTTTGAAAAGAGTAAAAAAGCAATGTAAGGAAAGAAAATAGTTTCTTTTAAAAATGTAAATCTTCATGTTGAATACTATAAAATAATACTCTATTGTTTGAGCCATTTCATAGACATTATATATCTCTTATCTTATAGTCCTCTATAGCTATTATCATACATTTCCTATAGGCCCATTGTTAGGTTGTTGTGATGCATACTTTTATGCTTTCTATGGCTCATTCCTATACAAATATTGTAGTATGCTTCATGTAATATATGATGTATGTGTATGTGTTTATGTGTATATATACACGCATACACATAACATACAAACATAATGTATATTAGACCTTAAAGGAGGTAGATACTAGCTTAATCAACTATCCAATAGTGAATAAGTACTCCATAGTTGTATTATTTTGTTTAAGGAATACCAAATCATAAATATAATTTTTAGTCTTTTTGGAACCATTATCATAAGACCATGAAACTACCATAAAGAAATTTAGTTGATACTTTAGAGATGCCAACAATTTGAGATGCACTCACTTTTCATAGAGATACAAATAATGATTTTTTGTTCTATTTAAGAACTTTATTTCAACCAATACCCATGTCTTGCTGATTTTTCAAAGCTTAATCAACCCCATTAGTTATCTATTACTTCTACTATTCATTAATAACTCAACCATCCTGTTTGGTTAAATATTATCGTGTTGTTCATAAAGAGCATAATCAACAACTATGGTTAAATATTATTTGCACGTTATCCTCATTTGTCTTATTGACCATATAGAAAGATAATATATATCAGTAACATTATTTTTTAGGATGAACCGGTTACCAAATGAGTATATTTTTAATGACAAGTAAACATGTCCATAGGTCAATATAAAACTCAGCCTTAAAGTATAAAATGTTTCTAGGTATAAATACTTTGATTTACTTATCTTATAATAAGTCTTCTTTGTCATGACTATAAATAAGGTTGTTATTACAATATATCAGTGGACTAAATGTATAAATGGCATATAACAACATTTTATAAACAAGATATGAATATGTGTATGTGCATACATGTATACATGCACATATACACAAAAACATTCTTACATAAAATGTGTAAAAAAAATTATAACTATTATTCATTACTTGCAAAACAAAAAGAAAAGCTTAGTTAGACAATTGAACATGTTAAATACCAGTGGAGAATACTCTATGAAAGTAAAGAGATAGAATAAAAAAATTGTAAATACTTTTGTTGTGAGATGTAGAATATAAATTCTATTTGTGGTTATTATTCAACACATTAGTGAAGTTGCGCGTATTTAATTGTGTGCTCTATTTTTTAATATTTGGATGATATAAGAGGTTTTTGGTTTAAATGTTAAATTGAGAACTCATGTTTATGTGTTATAAGTAGGTACAGATAAATGTGTGTGTATATGTTGTAGACATGCAAAACTAACATCGTGCATCGAATTCTCCTATTAATCAATTAAGATAATTTATTGATTAATTTCCTAAGGTTCATTAAATAAATCAAATTATTTAATCCTTATGTTCTTCTCATTTGATTTAATAAATCAAACTGATTTAATCAAATGTCACCTCCTAATATCCTCCAAGTTAATTAATCTACATTAATTAACTTCTAATCATAATTATCATTCTCTAGCTTTTGACTCAACTAGAGTCAAATCCAAACTCTTAACTAACCCACCCACTTGCACCAATAAATCATTTATTTGATTTATTATTTCCTCTAATAACATTCAAAATGGAATCAAAATGGAATATTCTTCCAATTTGAATCTTCCCCCCAAAAAGGGACTTGTCCCTTCCAACAAGGTTTTAAATGCTATTTGCACAAGTCAAACATGGCATTTATTGCACCTTTCATCCCCCCTAAACATGTCATTTCATCCAAATTTGAATTTCAAATTGGCACATTGGCCAAGACTTGCACATTCCTCACCCTCTCACACCTTGACAAGTGGAATCTTGTCATTGGCCCATGAATGATCCCACATTCACCAATTTGGCCTCTCCTCTCTTCAAGTTCAACTATAAGTTGAAGGCTTCTCTCCTTCAAACAACACAACACTTACTCATTGCAAGGTTACTCTCTTCATTTGAGAATCAATCTTGCTCATCACAACACCATTTGCTTAGCAATAACTCATTCTCATTGCAAGGTTATTCTCTTCACTTGAGAATCAATCTTGTTCATCATTTGGCAATCTTGCTTATCAAGGATTGGGAAAGGTCAGCTTTCTACACAACTAAGTTGCACCAATCCACTATGGGATAGGTTTATTTCATGGTTTAGATGCTTTGTTTAATTTTGTTTGGTTGCATTTGAATCATGAAGTATTATCTCATAGGGATAGGAATTTTTGTTTATGTTGTTTTGTCATTGTGCTAACCATATGCAGATTTTCATGTCCACAAAATGGCGCTAGAATTTGATGATTTGTCACTGTTATTTTGATTTCTTTATTTTTTGAATCAGAATTCTTTAGACATTACTTTCAAAAAAACTTCTCGTTAAATTTGGTGGTCAGTTTTTTTTTTTTGCTGGAAAATAAACAAGAAATTTGTCCATGCTTCCATGTTTTGTAGCTATGTTATAGAACAAATACATATCTCAGACCTTTATTTACAGAAAAATATTTTGGATTTACACCTGTCAATTGCATTTAACTTGGAAAGTTTCAAAATCTTGTTCAAATTGGTTTTACACCTACCAGTTGCATTTGCTTGAAGGGTTCTAAGGCCCTTTCCACAAACCTATTTGCATGTTCCATCTGATCATGACATTCCACACCTTGCATATATGTTTGCTAAGGCAGTTGCGACTGTAACATCTGAAAATACAAACTCAGCCTAATAGACGCTCTTAGAAAGAAAAATAAAAATAAATGTCTGACAGTCAAATTTTCAAAACCGATTGCAATGACTCCTCAAGCGTCTGTGGTTGCCTACCTAAAATTATTCAACTCTGCAGTTTGTAGTGATTCGCATCTTGACAGACTGGCCATCTATATTGACTCTATATTTGAAATAGAACGACCATCTTCTATGTAATTCTTGATACCCAGAAGAACAAAAGTATGTAAATCAGGCACCTTTTTTTTTTTTTTGGAATGGGTTATCTTGCTCACAAATTTTATGTATGTCATCTATGCAAATATAAGACTTGAGTATGAATAAAATCCTGTAGTTATATGTTGAAGTTTAAACAAATATGTCGGTTGTTATGCATTGAAAGGAAAACTTTGTAGGTACCTGATGGACAATCCTGAGGTGTGACATTCAAAGGGCAATGGAATTCTTGCCATTGGAAAGATAGATCTTCCTTGTGCAACGGGTAAAGAACATATTCAAATAAAAGATCATTTCACCGAGCTCAGGGTGCATAGAGATTCGATCAAGATTCGGGCGAAATAGAAGAAGCGGAGTCAAACAGAAGGGAAATGAAAGCCAAGATAACCACATAGAAATTCAGAACTTTTGATGTACTTCATCATCTATTGTCTTTGCGCAGGCCTGGCAACTGTCACATTTTGTTGTAGAACCCTGTTTTACACCTGCCACTAACAGTAGATTAAAAGTTTTTTTTGAATACCTTTATCATTTGTTGGTTGGCTTATTCATTATTCATTGAGGGATTTGCGCCTGCCAGCTGCATTTACTTTCCTTAATAAAGGAAAGTACGCTGTTAGAATATTTATGATATGCCTGGCTAGGAAGTTAGAACTCTGCAATCATAGCATTCATAAAATTTGCGCATAGATTTCAAGCGTCCTTCTCCCATCCACACCAATCACTTCGAACTCAAGCCAAAAGCATGGGCTATGTGTCGCCACTGATAGTGTTGTTGGAAGATCTGGTAGATGGGATTTGAGTTGTCACGTGGGGGAGGCGTATGTCTGGTGAATTTTGAAATTGCTATCTTTCTCATTGATGTCGCTGTTGTGTTTGATCAATATTTCTGCTGACTTTCTCATTAATGTTGCTGTTGTGTTTGATCAGTATTTCTGCCGACTTTCTCATTAATGTTGTTGTCTTTCATCAAACATTACTGCTGTCATTCCCATCAATTAACTCGAGACATTCATTTCTTTTTACACCTCTCTATGTTTAATGCATGGTGAAAAACATAATAGGTAAGGAGGAGTATGACGAATGTATTAAAGGCAAATGTGTTTTGATTTTAGGACTTTGCCTTTGACAATAGGTAAGAGCAATGGATAATCATTAGCATCATTAAATGTTTTCTTTACAATAGCAACTTATTCTGCTAGTACTGTCATTGATTTAACTGCGAACACTTGTATGTTCTACTGACCATTCATTTCCCCACGTCATGTTTTTGTTTTGCTACCAATGGTGATCCGCTGGTTGGTCTTATCAGATTAAAAAACCTTTTCAAAAGTCTTTTGCACCGGTCTCATTAAATTAAGGCAGGTAGCCTTTCAAGTACCAAGCGTCCTTTTCTTTTCATTCATTATCTTTTTAATGGGTGCTCACTTGTCTTTTTCATTAATGTTGCTGATTGCCAGGCTTTAGTTTCTCTTTTTGTGCGTATCAGCTTCTACTTTTGAGCTATGAGCAGATTGTCAGAGTCTTCGTCTCTAAAAGCATCGCGTGCCCTGTCTTGTCTAGAGATTTGGATAAATCTTATGGCTGTCAGTTGAAATAATTAGCATTTTGATTAAGGTGGCAGTAATATAGGTCCTTAAAGCTTGAACATCATATAGGCTATTACTGTTTTGGAGATTGAGCTTTGACTAATATCAACTAATGTGTAGATTGCAGCGTACAGTCCTTGTTTCTACTATCTTTATTGCTGTCCTAAGGAAGGTAACTTCTTGTGCATCTGGCTCGACAGACAATAAAACATCAAATCTCTAACATGAAAGATCAACATCACATTAGATTAAATGCAAACTTTTGTTATTCTTTGTTTTTGTTTGAAATCGATTTAATGCATGAATTGAGAGAGTGGATTACAACTTTGAATTGTTTGTTTATTACATCCTCTTGATCTGATATAGCAAATATCATGTTCTAACCTCTCTTTGTTTTTACAGAGAATTTGCATGACAAGGGTAATTTCTTTGTGGTAATGCATTGCTACATTGATTTATTACAATAAATCTCATCTCTAAAAATCTTACTTTGTGATGTTTATAGGTGGACGTCAAGATTGGAATTAGAAGTTGGCATTGGAGGTTGACAAAAGGCGAAAAGAGTGGAATTGAAGATTTTTGAAAACAAAACTTGAAAAGCATTTTTCAATGCTTGATTTAACAATCTTGAAGCTTCCATTTACTACCCTTTTTTTTTTTTTTCTATTTTTAGCTAACTCACTTTTCGATTTGGGCTTAAAATCAATCACTGATTTGATCTTTTCAAAGTTGGTTAAAATTGAACCTTAGACACTTACTAGATTTCAATTTGGTTTAAAAATGAACAAGGCAACCTTCACACTTGGATTTTGGTGCTTAAAACGAATTCATCACTGCTTTTTGGACTTAAAATGAACAACTGTTTGTCATATTTTGCAATCTTCTTCACAAAGTAATATCATCAAAAAGACGTATGCGCTTCTCTCGCGCCTCACGGCGATCTTGAGAATCAAAAGTTTTTTTTTATGATATTAAGTTGTCAAAAATATTGCCTCCACACTTCAATTTGGGCATTTTAAAATTGAACAAATCATGCGAGTGTGAGCACGATATATTGCGGAGGTTCTCCCCTTTGTTTTTCAACAAGGGTTGTGTGAACGACGGGATATGTTAGCTTGCTATTGTTTATCTTAGAGGGCCTGCCTTGTGGGAAAAATTAATCACCCAAGGGAACGACCCAACCGGGAACACGCTAAAGCCAAGCGACTTCCAACCGGTATATAAGTGTGGATATTGGAATAAAGGCCAATATCACGAGGATTATTCCGACGAGATGGACAGCAATGGACTCTCACCGACGTTGGATAATCCCCCACGAACGGAATGCCAAAATTAGAACCCCTTGTTTAGAAATTGGCCAAAACCTTGTCTATCTTGTTGGTGCAAAAGGTCATGTCCTTTGAAGCCGCCCCACGTAACATGTGGTCTTGTTGTGGAAATGGAAAGTATGCCATGGGAGATTCATGGGTACTAATGCTTGGCTGACCCGAATAAGTGAGTGTCGTGGAGGGGAGCCAGTGTGGTCAAGCATTTAGCCATTCGCACAAGATATGCGCAGCTGGATTTATCCAAGTGGGAACCCAACAAGGTATTGTCTCATCAACCTAGGAGTGTGAAAGTGCTTGGAAAGAACACATTGCTTGATCTTGAAAAAATTTGGAAAACAAACATACACAAGAGCCTCAAATTTCAAACACCTTGTGGGGAACAAATACCTATTGACGAACTTGCCCACTCTTGCTTTCCCTAGGAATCACATTCCTAGAGGTTTCTAAGTGTGCAAATTCTACCATCATTTGTTTCCAAGAAGGATAAACATAAGGAACTTTTTCCCTATTTTCCTCGATTTCCACACAAAGGACCTTGTGGAATGAGAAAGAGAATGGGACACTAGACATATAGTTTGAAAACCTAAGCAAGCAAGTGTCTTGGATAAAAAGAACCTCATTTAACCAAGATAAAGAGACAAATTTGATTACACATGTGTTTTCTAACGTGACCAAAATCCCAAAATCGAAGTTCAAGAAGCTTAGTCTAAAGGCTCGTGAGGAGCATCTTGAGAGACTTTTCGAGTTCAGAATATAGCGTGTTCTTCAACACCAAGGTCTTGTAAGCAGAAGTGTCATCTAGGTCAAGTCTAGGATCAAATTCAATCACGTTCATCCATCTCTCAACCATCAAAATCAGTCAAAATCACCTCACCAACAACTCTTGGGAACTTTGTAAACATCTTTTATGCTAAAACTCTTAGGCGAAATCAAATCACTTTGTTTGACTTAACACAACTAGTCAAACCATCATCCTATACACGAGTTTTCTCTAGGATAACACAACTTCCTAGGGTTTACAAGTTCATCTTGTTTGGCTTAACACACCTAGCCAAATTATCAAATCATAACCTCATTTGACTTGACGCACTTAGTCAAACTACCATCTTGTAGGAGTTCACTCTTGGATAACACAACTTCCTAGAGTTTTACAATTACATTCATCACATTTTGTTTGACTTAACACACCTATTCAAACCATCAATCCAATCACGAATCAATCAAATCAAAGTCCTAAAAGTTTTAGCATTTCTTTCAAAGTTTCTTTAAGAGTTCCATTCATCCATATCACTCATTATCGCTTTGATCCTTCAATTATCCTAGTTCTTCGCTTCTTTGAACCTAAGGTTTAGACCGATCTAAAGGATTAGAGGTTCATCTCTTACATTCTTGAAAATTGATCTTCATTTTATGGTTCAAACTCGATCTCAACACAAGAGGGACATGGAATATAAACTTGATCCATCCATCATGAGCAATTCGATTCAAACAAACTATCCAAGCCTTGCAATACCATTTGATTTTCAAAGCTTGTACAATGCATACATGGGAGCATTATCTCATACAAACATCAATGGTACAATAAATATGAGCATACCCAATCCAAAGTTTGGAACACCTTTCCCAATGATAGATTTAAATCCAAGTCCAAATTTGCAAATCTATCAACCAAACACTCAATGCATGAGTTTTCTAGACAACATTATCCCACAAAATCCATACATACCAAGTGCAACTTTACCAAACATGACCATTTCAAATCCACACTTGGTAAACTTTGGGGTCGACATGTTTGCAAATCCCATCAATGTTCAAAATCCAAGCAATATGATTCCCAACCACAACAATGCTCAATTTCAATCTATCATGCCAAATCAAAACATCATACCAAATCATCCCATTTTTGCATCGATATCGCAACAACAGATGGAAACCATCCAAACGACCCCAACAATCAACACCATTCCCATTCCACCACCACCGCCACCACCACCAAAATACAGAACGACCAATTCATTCTCCATCATGTTGCAAGCTGCACAAGAAGCTTCCCGCAAAAAGGCACTCCAAGCCCAACAAGCTACACAGCTAGTTGCTAAGCAAGCACAAGCAGCTCAAGTAGCCCAACAAGCGCAAGCGCAAGCATAATTCTACGCACTATTGCAATCAATCCAAGAAGAAGTAGCACAACAAAGAGCCCAACAAAAAGCTTTGTTGGCACAACAACGACACGACCAACAACAAGCGTTGTTGGCTCAGCAGCAAACACAGGCCTTACCCACTCAACAAAGCTTGCAACAGATTCCCACCGCAATTGTTGAAAACAATGATCAAGATCTATCCATCAATGAACACATTGAAGATGTTCCCATCTCATTCAATGATCAAATCATCACACACCAAGAGTCACTTTTCAATCACGATCAAAACTCACTCACGATACCCAACAATGATCCAATCCAAGAAACATTAACATCATTTGATCCTATGTTTGAGAACATTGACAATCCCTCCACCAAAATTGTTGAAAACAATGATCAAAATCAATCCATCAATGAGCACATTGAAGATATGTCTACCCCATCCATTGATCAAATCGTCGTTCATCAAGAGCCACTTTTTAGTGATCTATTTCAAGATGTGTTACAATTATTTGATCCCATTGACATAATCTACGATCCATCGACCAATGATAATGTTGAAAATGTCTCTACATCACCTAATGAGTTAGAGGACATATCTCAAGAACATATTCCAAAGCATGATCAAAATCTTCCATCAAGGTCTAGCAATGGCCCTTCCAACAACATATTGACATCCTTTGACCTCATGGTTAAAGATATTGAAGGAATCCCTATCTCAACATTTGATCCAAATCCTCTCAAAGTTCAAGAGAATATTGAGCCACTTCCTAATGAAGATATCCAAGAAAGAAGTCCATTCTTTGAAATTGACCCATGTCAAGAACTTGATCCAAAGCATGTTGAAAGCAATTCCAAAATCACTCAAGATCGAGAATTTGTATCTCCAAGCTACTACAACGATATAATGGACACTCTCCTATCTATACAAGATGTTGCAATGATGACCATATCCGCATAGGACATACTCCTCCATCTACCCATGAGATCCTTTCTTTGGATGGACACGTGGATGATCTTCAAAAACAAGAGTCTCATACTCTTCAAATCATTACCAATGAACAAGAGTATCCTACTCTTAACATTTGTACACATGATCAAGATGTAGACAAATGCATAGACATATCAGAAATGGGTCATGAAGAAGGTTTCTACAAAAGTTGTGAATCAAAAAAATCATGTGAAAGCATATCAAGAATAAATCATGAGGAAGACTTTTACAATGACAGTGAATCATCAATACCTCTGGAAGAAGCACTACAAGATCAAGCCAAAGAGATCAATCAAGAATTTATCCCACATGTGGAGGATCCTATCACTTATAAAGTTGGATCACTCACCTTTCTTAGAGCAAGCTATCTCGTCAATAAAGAAGCTGACACTTTTGAAGATCCGCCACAGAGCAGAGAAGGATTAGCACCTTGTTTCCAAGGTAAATCATATCCTATGGCAAATAAAATGTTTCAATAGATGAATTATCAAGGTAGAGGATTGGGCCTACATGAACAGGGTATCCTAGAACCAGTGCAAATTTTTGGCAATCCTAAGCATCAAGGCCTTGGTTACTCAACAATCAAGGGATCTCAACATATCAGTAATACTATCACCATACTAGGGGCAACTTCGTCTCGAGCAAACGTCAACATAGGGAGCATGAAGGATCCTTATGATGAAACCAATGCCAATACTACAACCTGCCATGCCATAAATCTTCATCCACCCATCACCCCATCCACGAATTGGGACCAACATCAAAAGAAAGACTGGAATCGAAGCATGAAGAACGTTATCAAAGAAAAAGAAGCTAAGAAGCATATTGGACAAATCAAGTACATATGGATACCAAAAAATACAAAGAAAGATTATCCCTATCAAACTCCATCAGTCAAAGAAACTATGGGGCAAAATAAAAATGGGGCAAGTATCCATCAAAGACGTCCACTAAAGCAAAATAAAGCTTCTCAAGCAACATACAAAGTGTATCAAGCAGTTGGTCCTAATTCCATGCACACTTCCATATCCACCCATTACTGCTCATCTTCCCAAGTTTGGAGAGTCAAAGGTTCCAAACTGTCGACCAATCCATCTTTTATCCCTAAACACACTCCATCCACGCCTCCACGCATGATATCCGATTCACACATTGACCATGTGTTGGCAACGACCCTTCATCATAAGGATTCAGAAGGCACTCTATCGCGATGTGCGCACAAAGATAGAGTTAACTCCAGTATTATTAAAGCAGAACAAATTTCTCAAAAGTTGCATTCAAGTGCACATATCTTGGCAAGACAACTTCTACAAGCAGGATATCAATGGCACATTATGAAAGAAGCATCAACATCAACACCACCAGGTGGTTCAACATCAGCTTAAAATCTCTCAGAAAATACAAAAAAAAAAGAAAAAATGTCCTTAAAAAAATGGTTACCTTGATGAAAACCTGGCAAACAGGCATCCTGGTGACAACAAAAAACTACAAAAATACAAAAAATCCAAAAAAATCAGAAAAAAGGATTGAAAACAGTAAAGAAAAAAATCATCCTCTAGTGAAAACCACTTTGGTGGCGCTTTGGATAGGTACCATGATGAAAACCTGGCAAACAGGCATCATGTGTAGAATCGAGCATCTACATGCACCAGTTCAGAGGAAAGCATCTTATCGCATCCATAATAAAGCCAACATTTCATCCATAATAAAGCCAACATAAATCCGTTCATCCATGAACCGTTTATCCAACCCATGGCTATCTCTCTACCTTATCTTGATCTTGATGAAGGTTTGGTAAACGCTTTACACTTGTTTATGGTAAACATCTTGACATGGGTTATTTTCATTGATCCCATCTTACCCAATGCTATCTGAGCAATATCTGAATGAGCGTCCTCTATTCTGAACACCCTTACCTTAACACAAGATAATCCTTGGCATCCTCTGCATGCTTACCATATCCATATCCATTCATCCAAGAATCCACCCATGGTCGTTCAAACATTGCTAGACACTGGGGGCAGATGTTTGCATCTTGCTTCAGGAATAAATCTTGATATATATCATCCAACTTATGTGGTGATCCAAACATTGGCAAATGTGAAATCAAATTGGCCAAAGCATTTGTGAGCCAAAAATCCAAGTCATTAGCCCATGGCATATTTTGACAAGAAGACATTCCTAATCAAGCTTTATCTTTCATGGAATATCCATCTAAACAATCAATATCAGTTGCATCTAATGCGCACGTCAGCGTAACATCAAATCATCAAAATAATTTTGTTCCAAATCAAGTTTTATCGATCTTTATCAATCGAATCCAATCAATCATCACCTTGTTTGACCGAACACACTTAGTCAAACTATCATCTTGTGCACGAGTTTACTCTAGGATAACATAACACAGCTTCCTTGGGTTTACAAGTTCATTATCATCACTCTGTTTGGCTTAACACACTTAGCCAAATTATCAAATCATCACCTCGTTTGGCTTAACACACCTAGCCAAATTATCCTTTTTGTACGAGTTTACTCTGGGATAACACAACTTCCTGGAACTTACGAGTGCATTATCACTTCTGTTTGACTTAACACACTTAGTCAAACTATCAATCCATCAATCCGATTGATCAACATTAAAGCTTGGTTTTCAACAAAATCCCAAAACAAAGCACTGATATCATATCATGTCCATATCCGAATCGTCAAAATCATGCGAAAAGCCAAAAACATTCAAAAAAACTCATCAAAAATTCAAAAACATTCAAAAAATTCGTCAAAAAACTCAAAAAACTCAAAACAGTCAAAAAATCAAAAATCCAAAAACATCCAAATCATCAAAATCCAAAAACATGTCGAAATATCAGAAAATCTTCAAAAAATTTCATCATTGAGTCTTGTTAGTTTTTCCACCTTGTCGAACTACGTCGTCTCTGAGCTTGAACGTAGGCAAGGTTGATCTTTGATCATCCCCCGAGACAATTAGGTCATTCTTTATGCGTCCGTCGCATTGGCATCCGTTTGCCCATCCTTTAGGCGTCTGTCGCAATGGCATTCGTTTGCTTATCTTTGTTACATTTAGGTTAGTCTTTCAGGCGTCCGTCGCATTGGCAATCCGTTCGCCCATCTATCTTTTCATTGAGTCAGGTTTGTCGTCTGAACTATGTCGTCTCTGAGCTTAAATGTAGGCAAGGCCATCCTTGATCAGCCCCCGAGACACAAAATACCAAAAACATTCATAAATCTTGAAAATACCAAAAACATTGAAAAATCTTGAAAATACCAAAAACATTTGTAAAACGTCTCAAAATTCCAAAAACAGCCTCAAAACATTTGAAAAAACCAAAATGGTGCATCCATTTCATCTCGCTTTCACCCATGATTTTCATCACTCATAATAAATCAATTGTCACTCTCACCCTTTGGTAAGTCGGTCAGAAGCAAGTCTAGCAGGTTCCAAAGTGAACTCCCTAATCGTCAAAGTCTCAAGTCTAAGTCAGTAAGTCAGCAAGTTGGTCAACTCAGAGTATCAATAGCTTATCACCCAAATCAGTCTCACCAAAACCCTGATCACTACATGTCCTAGGATGAAGCTTTCCGGCGATGGACATAAGCATCAGGTACCCCATAGTAGTTTAGCCTTGGCTAACGGTACGAAGAACATTAGCTTGTTTGTTTACTTTATCTTGGTCTTTTTGACTTATCTTATTTTACGCTCATTCCAAGGACCTCTCGATGATGCCTAAACAAAACAGGTTTAGAGAGAAAGGAATGGGGCAACGATCATTATCTTTTTATCTGTTGTGCTTGTTGGATATTCTTGTAAAATAACTTCGTCATGCATACTTTGTTTTGTTTGTAGGAAGGATGTTTTAGGTATCTTGTTGACCACATAAGAAGGCTTGCCTTTTTATGTTTTGGCCCGAGATGTCTGGAATATCTGAACTGCATTCTGAATAAGGTTATGTTTATCAAGTGTGAACAACAGTACTCCTATCTGATTGTCGAGTCAAAGTCCATCACACTAGGCGCAACGCCATCCTGGTTCTTAATACCTTGATGCATCGCACCTATGTGTGTTATCAAACATAAAGAAAGTTACGCTCTTTATCTCCCATTCCTGGATAAGCAATACATCATCATCTTTCATCATCATCTCTAATAAAGTTGGCTTGTTGAAATTCTGCATCTTCTTGGATTCAAGGGTTCATCCCTCTCATTCTTCTATCCTCTTTCACGCTAACAATGCATCCATCCTGCATCCATGCTGCATTCATCCTCTCATCTTGCATAATCATGTCATATCATTATAGGACAACATCATTGCATAATCATTTAAGTTGTTTAGGATAATATAAATTTGTTATTCTAAGCATCTTCCGAACATCTCATTTTCATTATCATATAGTCTAACCATCCATACATCCATTTTGAACCTCTTTGTTGCGAGATCGACCTCAAATCAAATCTTTTCGCTCGATCTCTCGAGGGGGCAATGTATTAACGTACTTATTTTCGCTGGGGCATCCGAAAAATCAAAAAAAATTAATTTTGATGTTGGCAGCATCATTCTTTGAACCAATGCAACAAGTACATTGCTTCAAAGAGGGGCAAAATGTAGACATGCAAAACTAACATCGTGCATCGAATTCTCCTATTAATCAATTAAGACAATTTATTGATTAATTTCCTAAGGTTCATTAAATAAATCAAATTATTTAATCCTTATGTTCTTCTCATTTGATTTAATAAATCAAACTGATTTAATCAAATGTCACCTCCTAATATCCTCCAAATTAATTAATCTACATTAATTAACTTCTAATCATAATTATCATTCTCTAGCTTTTGACTCAACTAGAGTCAAATCCAAACTCTTAACTAACCCACCCACTTGCACCAATAAATCATTTATTTGATTTATTATTTCCTCTAATAACATTCAAAATGGAATCAAAATGGAATATTCTTCCAATTTGAATCTTCCCCCCAAAAAGGGACTTGTCCCTTCCAACAAGGTTTTAAATGCTATTTGCACAAGTCAAACATAGCATTTATTGCACCTTTCATCCCCCCTAAACATGTCATTTCATCCAAATTTGAATTTCAAATTGGCACATTGGCCAAGACTTGCACATTCCTCACCCTCTCACACCTTGACAAGTGGCATCTTGTCATTGGCCCATGAATGATCCCACATTCACCAATTTGGCCTCTCCTCTCTTCAAGTTCAACTATAAGTTGAAGGCTTCTCTCCTTCAAACAACACAACACTTACTCATTGCAAGGTTACTCTCTTCATTTGAGAATCAATCTTGCTCATCACAACACCATTTGCTTAGCAATAACTCATTCTCATTGCAAGGTTATTCTCTTCACTTGAGAATCAATCTTGTTCATCATTTGGCAATCTTGCTTATCAAGGATTGGGAAAGGGCAGCTTTCTACACAACTAAGTTGCACCAATCCACTATGGGATAGGTTTATTTCATGGTTTAGATGCTTTGTTTAATTTTGTTTGGTTGTATTTGAATCATGAAGTATTATCTCATAGGGATAGGAATTTTTGTTTATGTTGTTTTGTCATTGTGCTAACCATATGCAGATTTTCATGTTCACATATGTAAACACGTATTAACCATATGTACATATGTACAAGTATCCAACATCTAGAACGAGACAATCTCTCGTGAATCAGTAAAAGTCTTGAGATTGTACTTATCCAAGTGTATAGAAAATATATGATCAGTTCATGATTGGAATATTTCCTGGCTAATGGAATTGTTTTTTGTCTTCCATATTTTTATGTTATAACAATGTATTGTGGTGAATAAAATGAATTATTCCAATGAAAAGTTTGAGAAAGAGGTGTGTGAACAATGAGGCTCATATCCATATAGGAATATGATTTTATATTTTAAAATTTTGGCCAAATTAATGCAAATTGTTTCTTGCATTGTCAATTCACTATGTCTAATAGATTACGTTTTAGTTGGAGTTGTCATACTTCGCTAGAGGGTATCTATGGTTGTACGTAAAATTGTATATGACAAAGGTAGTACATTATACTAGTTCTCAAATGGCATGATATGGTTTGTAAACTTCTTTATTTGTTTCTCTCGTGAAGGATAGGGCCACTTCTAGTAAGAAGGTGTATGGGGGACCACTAATCTATGGTTGGAGGTAAAGTAATCTAATGATACTCTCCCTCTTGAATTTGAATATCACCAAAGACTTGATATTAAATAAACTCTATTGTATTACCATGTATACTAAAAAGATGCAAAATTATATGTGTTTAAATGTGTATACATGATTGACATAAATACTTATGTACATGACAATTGAATTGTACATGAATCTATACATGAGATGAGTTTATTGAAAAATACACATTTCTTATTGAGTTATAATGATGCAGACTTGTTAATGTATATAGTTTCTATAAAAAAATTAGTCTTAAACATGCCTTTATTCATATTATCTTTAAAAAAATCACCAATTAGTTAGAATTGTTATTTAATGAATGACAGTTTGTTACATCAAGATGGATGGCTTCCATTACTTCTCCAAAAATATCCCCTACTCATTTTTCCTGGATCCTTAGGAGTGTACTATATTGGAAAACTCAAAACCCTCTAAAACCAAAAGCTATTGATGAAAGATATATTGGCCTATTGCCATTGAAGACATGTCTCAACACTAAATGACAAAGAAAAGGCTAAAATAAATTTGTAGACCTTTTATACTAATGTGTCAAAATATTGGGCCTTTTTTAGGGATTAAGGTGTCATTGGCCTTGCAAATTATATGCACATGTCATGCAACTCTAATACTCTTGGAAGGTGTACTTTGATGCCCTAGGTGTAATTGGATAAATATTTTATATTTATATTCTCCTAGGAATTTTGATATCAGTTGTCATATGAATTCATGAGGGAGGTTGAGTATAACAATGGTAGTTACATTTGATTTTTGTTAGGATTAAGGTGTCATCAACCTCAAGAAGTGTACTTTTATGAAGACTAAATTAGTCTACTTGGGTTTTGTGGTATCCAGAGAGGGCTTGAAGATGGACAAGGAGAAGGTTAAGGCCATTGTTGTTTGGACAACACCTAGGAGTGCTTATGAGGTAAAAAGTTTTTACGAACTTGCTAGATTTTATAGAAAGTTTATCAAAAATTTCAATAGCATAATTGCTCCTATGCTAATTGACATTATAAAAGGACATAAAAGGCAGCTTGAATAGACTTGAGGCTGAAAAATGTTTTAGATTTTTGAAAAAGAAAGTGATTGAACAACCTATACTTGTGTTAGTTGATTTTAACAAAGTATTTCAAGTAGAATGTGATGCTAGTGGCTTAGCAATAGGGGTTGTCCTGAGTCAAGAGGGGAAACCATTTGCTTATTTAAGTGAAAAGTTAAATGATGCTAGGAAAAAATATTTAGCTTATGATCTTGAATTATATGCATTGGTTCAATCTTTGAAGAAGTGGAGGAATTACTTTCCTCCCAAGGAGTTTGTAGTTTACATAAATAACCATGCATTTTAGTTTATAAACAACCAACACAAGTTGAATCAAAGGCATGAAAAATGGGTGGAGTACCTTTAGAGTTTTAATTTTGTGTTGAAACATAAGAGTGGGCAAGCAAATAAAGTTGCCAATGCATTGAGTAGAAGTCTATTGTTACAATAAATTTAGAAAAATAGTGTTGGGTTTGAAAGCTTGAAAGAGTTGTATGAAAATGATGTAGATTTATGGGATGCATATGAAGCTTGCAGTAGTCCTATCAGTAGAGATAGAGGACCATGGAATGATTTTATGTTGCAAGGGGTTTACTTTTCAGAGGTAATCAGTTGTTCATTCCTAGATGGTCAATGGGAGAGAATCTCTTGAAGGAGAAGCATTGTGGTAACCTAGCAATATATTTTGAGCAAAAAAAACTTAGCTACAACTAGTTACACATTATTATTGGCCACAAATGCAAGAAGATGTAAAGAGGTATGTGGAGAGATGTAGATTATGCTAGCATGCAAAGAGCAACAATCAAAACACTGGTTTGTACCAATCACTACCTGTGCCACATAGACCATCAGATTTGATATAGATTTTATTATGGGATTACCTAGAACTCAAAGAGGCAATGATTCTATTTTCGTGGTTGTGGATAGATTCTCAAAAATGGTTCATTTCATTCGTTGCAAGAAGACTAGTGATGCAATAAATATAACTAACTTGTTTTTCAAAGAAGTGGTGAGATTGCATGGTATACCCAGGAGTATAGTATTTCATAGAGACACTAAGTTTGTGGGTCACTTTTGGAGAGCACTTTAGAAAAGGTTGGGCACCCATCTCAGTTTTAGTTCAGCTTACCATCCCCAAATGAATGGCCAAATATAGGCAGTCAACATAAGCTTGGGTAATATGTTGAGGTATCTTATTGGAAACACACTTGGTAATTAGGATATGGCTTTAGCATAGGCTGAGTTTGCATATAATGATCCTCCAAATAGGAGTACATGTTTGAGCCCATTCTACATTGTCTATGGTATGCATCCAAGGGGTGTATTTGAACTCAAAGATCTTGGTAATTTTGAGAGGAGAAGTGCAAATGGTGAGGAGTTTGCCAAAGGTATTCATGACCTTCATGAAGAGGTCAAATTGTAGATTAAGGGAAGAAACTAGCAATACAAGCAATATGCTGATAAGAAGTGCATTTTCAGGTTGGTGATCTTGTTTTGGCTCATATCAAGAAGGAGAGATTTCCAAAAGCTGAATACAAAAAACTAAAAATGAAGAAGATATGTCCTTGCAAGATTCTCAAAAACTTTTCCACCAATTCTTACAAGATAGCTCTTCCTTCTGATATAGGTATCTCACCCATCTTCAATGTGGCTGATCTCTATCCCTACAAAGGTGAGTAAATGGATGGAACACCAAACATAGAGCTAATTCCAAGATGGGAACAAATGACCCAGTTGGCTCTGATTGACATTGAGTGCATCTTGGAAAAGCAGTTGCTGCAGAAGACTTGAGGTAAGGAATATTTATAGTACTTAGTTGAATAGAAGGATCATCCTTTAGAGGATGTCACTTGGTTAACAATTATTGAGATCTCCAAATATGATCATAGTATTGATGAGCTCATGATTTACTTTTTGTATCCGGGAGAGCTTGATGCAAGAGTATCAACTTTTAATTTTGGTTTCTATTGATTTTTATTTTGATGTTTTGATTTTGGTTTGCAAATTTTGTGGGGCAACGCTAATTTAAGAAACATTTGAATATGCCAAAGTTTAAAATACTTGCATTCTTGCATTCACATAGCCACGTGAGAAAATGCATATGATATATATGCAAATAAAATGAAAACTTCAAGATGCTGAGGAGAGAGCCACACAGGTAAAGAACAAGAAACAATTATATTTTTAGTTTTGGACAACAGATTTCTACGTGTGAATGGGCAATTATAGAATTCAATTATCAAGCAAAAGGATTGGCGCAAGAAGGCAAGCATATGGTATATGCTATAAGAAAATTAAATCTCATAGGCCCGCATGGGAGGAAGAAGGAGAAAGTAGATTTCAGTTGCAAATGAAAGCCAAAAAGAAAAAAAATGGCTTTACAAGGCAGCTGGAAAAATAAGAAGATTTCATTGACAGAGGAGGGTTGTGTATGGTTTTGGCATGGAAAGGAGAAGAGGCAGCTATAAGGGCATGATTTGCTGCTACTAGGGTGACCATCAAATGAATTTTGTACAAATGCATTGTATTTAAAAATTACCATTTATGGTTGTGTTGGTTGTTCTTCAATAAAACAGTAGTGTTGTTTGTGATCCTCTGTTTTTATTGAGCAAACACATTTTTATTATTTGTATCAGATTCCCTCCTTTGAATTTCTTGCCTGTAGTTTCCAGCTATTGCTCACGTAGCTTTTGTTGTGCCGTTGATTGGTGAAATTTCTTAAAGGAGTTTGTGAGAGTTTTGGACAAGTATATCTCTTTATTTTTGAGCATATTTTCTTTTTATTGCTGGGTAAGATTAGGAAAGGCATTGAAACTCTAGATTGCCATTGTAAAAGAGTTTATGTTGTTCATTAATTCTGTTTTGGTATTGTCTGAGTACTGTAATAGAAAAAGTCTAGAGTAGTTTTGAATTGGTCTTTATTTGCCATTCATCATAATTATGCCAACATGACATATGCCATTACTATTACTATGCCTCTTTCTCCACTTTATTGGAGAAAATTTTCCACTTCATTCTCAATTAGTTTCTTCCTCTTTGCTAGGTGTTGAGCCAAAAGAGTGAAAAACATGCTTTCAATTTAAAAGGAGTTGCATTAATTTTCAAGTAAGCCATCTTAATGCATGCATTTAATATTTTAGGATATACATTTAATGTTAAATTTTTATTTTTAATTTTAAAATATTTTTGCTCAATTAAAATTAAAATTAAAATTTTCATATAGAAAACAATAACTTAACTAGAGAATGAATTCTTTAGTCTTTATCACTAGTTAAAAAATGATGAAGAATAAGGTAATCATGAAAACAACGTGCTGAACAACATGATCACACATCTAACCCACAGTAGAACACAAGACAACTCTTTACTACTAATTACTAATGAAAGCTATGATACCTACAAAAGAATTAATGAAGACAAAAAAATTACATCAGATTGACATCTTTAATAACATATGATACCTTATGTATGTGTGTATGTGGAAATAATTATTTCTCGAAGGCATGATATGTTTACTAACCATCACAATCTCAACCATCTATTTGATGATACTCTCCCTCTTCAAATAGGAGAGGGAAATATAATTTCTTGCATCCATCTCATCATCATAGTGAGTTAGTTCATTAGTCGTAAACATTATTTTTACCATAATTTGAATCATAATCAAATGATCAACATTAATGGTTAAGAAAAATCATCTCAAATTTCTCACATTATTAAAACTAGTATCTATAGTTAACATGCATTTGAACATAAGCATATATATTGGAATAATCAAAGCAATAGAAACTATATTATATTCTAGATATCCACATATTTAATTTGCATAGTTCAATTATCCAAAACAAATACCAAAAAATCTATATAATTTAATTGTTTAAAAATGAGATGTGACACTTGACACATCATTATAGAACCAATTACTTATGATGAATGAAGCATATATTAACATTTTTTTAATGGAAATATTCAAATGAAGATTTATATTAACATTTTTATAAATGTAGAAATATTCAAATGAAGATTCAAATGGATTTTTCATTAGACATACACCATACCTTCCCACTCATACCTAGCCATATTTAATTCTAGAGGATAAAATTACCTCTATCATAGTGAATGAATAGATAATTTTTTCAAGATCCTTATAAATCAACAAAATCCCAAACTAATGGGTGAACCAATCATCTGAAGTTTTCAAGTAAGGATCAATGGAAGGACATTGCCATGTATAAGTAGAATTAATAATATTAATTAGTAGTTGAACCCCTTGGTCTTGTTCTTTTGTGTATTTTATAAATTTTATGTTGACATGATTAGAACCTCATTACTTTTTATGTGAAATATTATTATTCTTATTTATAAATATTATTAATGTTAATGTGTTGATTAAGACAAAAGTTCTTAGATCATTAGATATATTTTATTGTTGTTAGAGATGTATACCTAAGAATTTTTAATCTTAAGATGTGAATAGTGGCATCTTTAAATAAACTGACTATGTGAGTAGACATATAGTAATTTGATTTATGGAAAATAGTTTACTTGAAATAATTGAACCCTATTTTTTCTAATATAAGTTACTTTTTCTTATTTTGATGTTACTATTTCACTTATTCTAAGCATGATACATTGGGAAATAGAGAGAAGTTATCATAACTTTATTTTGAAGTGTGATATATAATGATGAACTTAATATAATATTTTATGATTAAATAGAGATAGATACACTACTTGTTGTCAATAATATAAAATTCTAAACCTTATTATCTAGGATATTGGTATGGGTCCCTAATTTATAATTAATGGAATTGTCAGTACATATGAAACAAGGCATTTCTCCATAATGAACTTGGGTAAAAGCACAAAGCTGTGTCACACTTTTGGCCAACTAAACGGTTTCTATCGAATCATTTTTTGACCAAAAATGGTTCGATCGAGAAGGTTCTGGCCAAAACTAGGTCGTGGTGACATGACACCGACATGGTGGTAGGGTATCGATCGAACATGTTTCAATCGAAATGTTTTCAACCGAATAGTTCTCAACCGAAATCAATAAATATAAAAATTAAAAAATAAGGGGCCCACACGTATTTTGTGTGGGCCTGAGCGCATGTAGGATAATCTATTGCGAACGAGGGATTTTCAATCGACCATCTATTGAGATAGGTTTATTTTAATTATTATTCTCTTTGTAAATTAATTTCATTTTTACATGAACTACATGCATTGCTAAACAATAATATACATTGTTAAACTATAAATTCCAAACAAAACCCTAAATTATAAATATACCATTATTTTTACTTGTTCATGAATGCCCAAAGAATGGAACATAAAATTTTTGGTCATATTCTAAACAAATTCAAGCTTTATAACTTAATACTGCCAAGTGTTTGAACCTGACTATTGAGTTCTACCAACATAATAACCAACTAGTGTAAATCTATCCCATTTTGCATACACGTCTACCTACGCACTTGTAGCTATAACATCAAACCCAAAAAATGCTTTCAATTATGTTCTGGTGGGTGTTCATAACTTTTTCAAAGCTTCCATCTTGGAACAACTTGTGAGGATGTTGGTGTTAAGTTGTGGAGAGTGGGTATACACCTGTAATTGCATTGCTTAATAACACCACAAATTATTGTTCAAAATGGGGGAAACAATGCCTCATGTTTCAAAGAGTCTCTACTTAGATTGGGGTGTTTCATTTTTAGTTTGAAAATTTTATGTTGGTGAGTTCCATTGTATGTGACAAGCTTGTATGTGAGCATTTTGTTACAGTTAATAAATTTTGCATGTCTTTCTTGTAATCTCCATTCCTATCTACTCTAGCTTCTATTATGACTTTGTGTTCCCATTACTACTTGTTCATTTAACCCATTATGATCTTGCAATAAAAAACATAATTATTGGAGGATCCCATTTAGTTAGAATTGGCCAAAGCTCAAATTGACAATGCCCAAGTTTTTAGATTAAGGACCAAGGAATCAATACAAATTGAAGAAATCAACAAGTAGGAGGTTGAATAAAAACATCAATTATATACAAACTATACAAAGAAGCACACTGAAACCATCACTCCACAAAAGAATTGTTCTTAGTTTCTTTAATAATCTTTATGAATGATTTATCCTTCATAGAGGACAAAACAAACTCAAAATGTACTTATGCAAAACCTTTCATTGAACATTTTCCATATAGGAAATAGAACTAGTGAATATATAAGAGGTGTTTCAATGGGACACATATCCTTACATTGATAAGAACACAATCCAAGTGCAAGGGGCTAATTACAAAGGAAATAAGTTAGTGGAATTATCTTTGGAAGTAATAGAAAGAGTTGGGAAAATAACACCACTAATTATTCTTTTCAAAACAATAGAGGGATAATCATTTTATAGACAATATGGTACATTATTTTTTAATTGGATTGAATCCACACCAACAAAATGAAACTCTTCCATGGATTTAATTTGTGCCTATAAAAATGACTTTCACCTTTTAGGCCACTTGGACTCTATTTTTCCTACCTCTTGGAATACAAATTTATAATAAAATTTTGTGTTAAGAAATACCTCTAGGAGTTTTCTATGTAAGGATCTCCCCACTTGGGAAAAATCCTACTTTAATTAACTAGTTTTCTAGCATGATCATTGAAGACAACAAGCAACTATTTGATATGCCCTAGTATATTCCAATCAATAAGCAAACAATTAACTTAGATAAGAGAGTTTGGATTTTCATAATTTTAAATTACATTAAAAAAATAATGTGATGGAAAGAAGTACTTAGTTTTAGAATCCATGCTTAAAAAGTTGTTTATGTCAAGTTGATTCTATTCGCCATAGTCTAGAAATTAACATCTTTGATTTGATGACTATCTCATAATCTACATTACCTCAAGAAACCATGTGGTTTAGATATGACTGATGCAAGGTCACTCTTGAGTAGTGTGGATTTGATTTGATGCATGAAAATTATCTATGATGTGCAAGAATGGTCTATTAGAATGTGTGCTTCAAACTCTATTCACCAATTTCTTCTTGGTAACTAGAACTAGACAAAACACCATTTAGGAGTTTTCCAACTTGATAGATGACCATCTTCTCATAGGTCAAATCAGTTTGGCTTGCCGAGTTAACAATAATGAGAAGTATTAAGGACAACATTCACCAACATGCAATATATAAGATGATTAAATGCACATGGAATGTGTTTTAGTAGACCAAAAAAGCAACATGTTGTACAAATGTATATTTTGACTCATAGCAAACAATATAAGGGGATGAAAAATTAAATTTAAATTTTTGGTTTATTCATGTGTTCTAGAAGACTAGACTAGATCAATCATGTGCCACTTGAAAATTGACCATGGAACTAGAACAACAATTACAAGGAAAGGAATGCATGTATGAAAGTGTGTGCATGGAGGTGTAATAATGATTATTTTACATGATAAAAGTATGGGAGTAGCTTTAGATAGGGTTAAAAAGGGACAAGTAAGGATTGGTCCATGAGATAAGCTAATGAAAGGAGTATGCAACTCCTTGATATGTTATTTTCATTAAGACATTCACCAAGGTGGGAAAAACTAAATGGGAAGTGGAATGGATATGTTAATTTCACCATTATATTTTAAACCAACTTTGATGTGCATGCAAATCTAACATGAACATGTTTTTCAAACTACACTAACATTTTTTTTTTTTTGATAGATAACATGTTATTTTTGTTGATATTAAAAAAGATTTACATATATAAAAAACTAAAGGCATACAACAACTCCTTTAATTCTGTCGGATGGAAATATGCAATCCAAAATGCACTTTCTCCCAAAAGCATTTAGAATACTCTAAACCCTATACCCCTAATATTTACTTTCCGCATTTCGTGCATTTCCCCAAGGTCTTCCTCTTGGTCTTTAATTCACTGCTTGTTGACTGTGTTGCCTTTTCCACTCACAAAACCTTCCACCCCCTACAACCCTTCCTTCTTGGCCCTTTTTCCTTGCTTTTGATGAGTCTTCCTGCTTGCTTCCATCCTTACTTCCAAAAAAAGCACATAGTTGTATGCCACATCCAAAAAACCCCGTTCCAAAAACACATCCTTTCAACTGTTTGGTTATTCCTCCTTGTGCGGCCTCCTTACACGACGACCACCTCCTCTTTGTGCTGATCTCTTCTTCTTTGGAATCTGCATAGGGACACCGGTAGCTTCCTGTCGATGGTTTGTCTCTTGCCTTCGCAGCTCCACCTTTAAGTTTTCCCATGCCATTAGCACATCCAGTTTGTAAACCTCCCTATCTGTCGATTTTCGCCATCTGATAAAAGGGATTAACCCTTTAGCTGTTGCTTCATCCATATCCTCTATTCCCTCTGAAACATTGAAGCCAACTCCAGGCACAACCCATTCGAGGAAAGACTCCAAATTGCCTAAGAGTTCCTCCTGAAACAGAATGAGCATTACTCTTTTAGTCTCTTTCAGATCTTCACCAATTTCCATTGCCCACGCAAAAATCATGGACGCAATATCTGCATTTTGACGACCTCTATGCGTTGCATCCCGAAAATGCGGTCCCAGTGTCTCCATGACTGCATTTACTACCTCATCATTTGTCACCTTCAAAAGATGCTTCAATATTTTCACCGTGGGCTTTCCGAAGAAAGATTTTTGCTATAGCTTGGTGGAGAAGCCGCACATTGCTTCCATTTTTAATAGATTCTATTTTCACCTCTCCCACAAATACACCACTAAATTCTTAACTTGTTTACTACTTCTCTTGTCTTTAAAGCTCACATCTCTCGCCATTAAAACTTCAATATTTTCATCTTAAATGAACATCATTTACGTTTCACTTCCCTCGCCGCCACCTTCCATCGATGCCTATCCATTTAATTATTAGACGTGACTTCACCTTTTCCCACACGCTCACGATGGTGTCAGGCTTTTCACCAATCTTATGTGTCAGGTCCGAATCTGATCACATACCCTTCAATAAGCCATCGTCTCATCCTGGAAATACCCCTGTTAGCTGTCCTTTTCTTGATTTGATTTGACCTTCTTCTTAATTGATGTGACATCCTCTTTATAACACCATCTACCCACTTATAACTTTAAAAAACTTTAAAAAACTATCCATTCTGCCTTCCATGAGTTGGAGATTTCTAAGGTCCTCAACTACAATTTTCGCTTCCTCCTTCAATGAAATTGCCCACTTGGATAGGATATCGGCCTCCTTATTTCCTTCCCTCCTAATGTGGGTGATGTTAAAATTTTCAAAAGTTTCTAGCTCACCTAAAAGTTCCTTAATAATGTTTTGGAGATGCCACACTTTCACACCTGCATTAGCTATCGCTTGAACGATGATTACAGAGTCACCTTCCAACTGAATCTTCTTAACACCAACACACTTTACAAGTTTAACCGCCAGTAAGGTTGCATTTTACTCAGCTACATTGTTGGTTCTTGGAGCCAATTTCCTTGATACAATTGCAATGGTATTGCCTAAATGATCCCTAACTATTGCCCCGATCCCAGATGGTCACAGATTACCACGAGCAGCCCCATCAAAATTCACCTTATACAGGCCCTCCTTGGGTTTTTTCCACACCGTTTTCGTCTCTCCTTCTCCTTTAGACAATGTCTTGATCCTTCCTGTCACAATTCTCAAATGAATGTCGGGCCATGCTCGTTGCACTAAGTTATCCTCCAAAGAAAAAGGATAATGCCAATTCTGTGTTTGTGAGGCTGCACTTCTCACTACTTCTTCTATACTCTGATCAATTTTGCTAATTAGTCGAGAAATAGGTTCATGTTTATCTGTACAAACTCTTTGATTCCTTTCTTTCCATATCTCCCATATGATCAGCGAAGGTGAACTAATCCAAATACTAGACAACAAAGTTTTCTTTGGCTTCCTTGGCCAACTTTCAAACATATCTTTCAGAGTCCGCGGGAGGGGACTTTGCCAATTCAACTTCCTTCTAACATGTCCCCAACAATTCCCTGCCACTTCACATTGAAATAGTTGGTGATCAATCGACTCCTTTGCCTTGTCACACATGACACACTTCAAGGGTCCTGCAAAACCTAGGCGTTTTCTTCTTTCCCCCGTAAGAATTCAGCCTTTAATTTAGCCATGCAAAGGTTCCAGCCTTGGGGAGACAGTCCTTGTTCCAGCACAGATCTTTTGCCCAGAAGTTCTCTCGCTCTTCATAGTCCAACAACTGGTACCCAATCTTCATCGAGTCGCATCCAAAGGATGAACCACACCAAATAATCTTATCCTCATTTCCTGAAATTTGAATTTTCCTTTCATTAAAAAGCTTTTGCATTTGCTGAATCTGCTGGGGATTTAAATCCTTCTTAGGCACCTCTTTCTAGGCCCATTCCTGCCCTAATGGACCCATTTTCAAGCTCAAATAATCTCTAACCTTGGTCCCCCACCATTGGGAAAAATGATTTTTGAGATGTAACAATTCTGGCTCCCCACTCAAATTTTCCATTCCATTCCAGGAATCCTCCCAGAAATTTTCTTTCAGCCCATTTCCAATCTACCACGAAAGATGGTTGACAATCACTGGTCTACAAGATATAATAAAATTCCATACTGCAGAACCTTTAGGAGGGTTGCAAATTGTAAAGATGCAGTGACCTTCATTTGCATCCATATACTTTTCTCTTAAAAATTTCACCCATAACAAAGCTAGGTTGGCATATAAAATCCACACAAGTTTAGCCCCCAGGGCTTCATTTAGCAATTTCCAATCTCACAGCCCAACACCCCCCTTATCTTTGGCTTTACATATTTTATCCCATGCTGATAGAGGGATTTTATCATCATCTCTTGCCCCATTCCAAAATAACTTTCTCATTCGCTGTCCAATAGTGTTTATTACTTTCTTAGGAATTCTTAAACACGACATTGAGTAAATTGGGATTGTCGATATTAAAGTTTTTAACATTAGAATTCTGCCAGCTGAAGTTAACCACTTGCTTTTCCAGCCATCCATTCGTTTGAGACAAGAATCAACCAGGTCTTTCCAGATGTTTGTTTTGTTTGCTCCCCCAAATAGAGGAATCCCCAGAAATTTACTTGGAAGTTTGCTAGCCCTCATATCCATAATTCCACATATATCCTTCAACCATAATGATGAAAAGAAAAGGTGACAAAGGGTCGCCTTGCCTAATCCCCTTAGTGGTCTCAAAAAACCCTTGTGGGCTCCCATTAACTAATACTGAGAAACGGGGGGAACTTATACAACTTTCTACCCATTTCATCCATTCTTTACTAAAACCAAATTTCCCCAACACTTTTAGTAGAAAATTTCTATTCACTTCATCATAAGCTCGCTTTATATCAAGTTTAACCATCATTTTTTCCACTTTCGCCATCCTGATTGAATGGATGGTTTCATATGCCACAATTACCCCTTCAAAGATAGACCTATTTGGCGAAAAGCCACTCTGTTCAACTGAGATCACTGAGTCCATAACCAATTTCAATCTATTTGTGATTACTTTGGAGATTACCTTGTAGACTGTATTACATAGGGATATGGGGCAAAAATATTCAAAAGAGTTAATTGTCTCCCTCTTTGGAATAAGTGCTATGAAAGTGTTATTTAGGTCTTTCAAAATGAAACCTTCCTTCCTTGATTCATCAACAACTTCCCACAAGTCTTGAGCAAAAATGTCCCAAAACTTCTAGAAGAAAATTGCACGGAAGCCATTAGGACCAGGAGCTTTGTCGCCTCCCAAATCAAATAGAGCTCTTTTAACCTCCTTTAAAGACACCTCCTCCATTAACATCCTATTTTGGCCCTCTGAGATACATCTCAGAATGACTTCCAATAAATCAAAATTCTGATTTAAACTTCCAAATAACATGGTGAAACTGTTAGTGAAAAATCTCACCACCTCCTTGTTAATTTGATCAGCATCCTGTAATATTTCACCGTTGTTATTCCTTATAGACATAATTCTGCAATTAGACCTACGAACTTTAACCGAATTATGAAAAAACTTGGAATTTCTACCCCCCTCTTTCAACCAAGTCTCTCTGGATTTTTGTCTCCAAAAAATTTCTTCCCTTGCAAGTGTTTCTGAATAGGCTTTATTGAGTTCTTTTTCCTGAATAAATTCTTCTTCCATCATCCCATGCTCAATTATTTTTGAATGTAAGACATTTAACTTATCTTCCAACCTCAATTTCTCCACAAATATATTCTTGAAAGATTCTCGGTTCCAAAATTTCAGTTGTTCTTTGAAAAATTGTAGTTTTTTAAAGAATATGAAGGCTTTGTTACCGGTTCTTATGGGGGTGTTCTTCCACCAACCCTCTATTCATTATTTAAAATTGTCAACCCTGAACCACATTGTTTCAAATTTGAAGGGGCATCTATCCGGCATTGCTTCATCTTGAATCCTCAAGCTTATCGGGTAGCGATCAGAACCCGTTATAGGAAGGAGCTCTGCAACACATTGCCAATGCTGTTCAACCCAATTACCAGCTAGAAAAAACCTATCTAGATTTTTTGCTATATTTAGAAAACCACCGCGCCTATTTGTCCATGTAAATTCCCCACTTCTGAATGACAACTCAATTAATCCATTGTTCATTGCAAAGTCACAAAAATCCTGTTGAATCTCGCCCGACCAACATAAACCCCCAAATTTATCAGAGGGTCTCATTACTACATTGAAGTCCCCACCAAGAAGACACATACACCCCTCCCCCCCATTCAAAATGCTTGAAAGCTCTTGCCAAAGGAACTTTTTCTGTGTTGAATTATTAGGGCCATAAATATTTAGAATCCAAAAGCTTGCTCTTAATTGTTTAGAGTCCACCTTACACCATTGCCAATGTCTTTCCTGTCTGATTACTTGCACATCCACCAATGAATCATTCCATAGAATGCCTAACCCACCAGAAACACCCAGTGCTTATGAGAGAGAACAACGCCAACGTCCAAATAATTTTGTAAACCCATCCACATCAGAATCCTTAATTTTCGTTTCTTGCAGTAAAACCATAGCTGATCTCGTTTGATCAAAGCATCTTTTGATCAAATGAATCTTGTCAGGGGCATTGCAATCCCTGACATTCCACAAAAGGATTTTCATGACTATCGGGAAAAGGAATAGCCCTTTCCCGATCTAAGTTTTCTCTGACCCACTGCATTCCCAACTATCTCAAGCTTCATTCTATTGGTTTTTGGTCCTCATCTTTTCTTTTCACCAATCTTCACTTTATTGTTTAAGGCTAAAGATTGATTAATGGTTCATTTTTCAACTATTCCAATGTTTTCTTGAAGACCAAGTACATCCTCATCACCCTGGTCTTCATCCGATTCCGAATCTGATGTTGAATCTTCCATATTTCTCCCACTGTCCCGAACTTTGTAAAAGGCATTATCTAGATTACTTATGGGAGAAATAGGTATATCTTTGAAAGTGGTTTCTTCCCCTGGGGACTCACAACTATCCAACTTATCAAAGGGTTCAATGTTTACCGCATTGGCGTTGTTCAAAAAATAGTCTTGGTCCCATAGTTCACCAAGTTTTTTTGCTATGTTTTGGAAGATTAAACTATTTGGGGCAACTTCTATGTCAGGGCTCAGAATCTGCTTTGGTTGTTTATGAATCTAGGTCCACACCTCCTCTCCCACCTAAGAACTCTGTTCATCTACTTGATTCCAAATTTTCTATGGTGATTTCTGTCCCATTAAGACTCCCTCAAGATCACTCATTATGTCGTCCAGACCTATCTACTGTCCACCTTGACTACTGAAAACACCCCTAACTATTTCAACCGAAGTGACTATGGGTGATGTGTTTCTTGCAAAAAGGTTTTTTCCCCATGCTTGAGCTTCACTCATATAGGTATTTTCAAAAAGGTAGTCAATTTCCTGCCGATTTATCACCTCCCATCCATCAGATGGATAACTTACTTCTTGATTTTGATCTCACAATTGGGAACCCCATTCTTGGGAGTTGCTGGCAAAATACTTTTGCTCTTCTTCCGACAGTCTTACTATTTCCTCAGTGAGACTATTTTGTCATAAACCCTTTCCTTTCTCCACAAAAATATTCACATCTTTAGATATTGATTTCCCAATGCAATTCAAACAATATGCATCTTCTATTTCCAACTTTTGAACCCATATCCCTTCCCCCGATTTGAGTTCTAATCTTTCTGGTAAAGAGTGAATCCCCTTTCTTAAAACATAGATTTTGGGAAATATGCTTAAATCTATTTTGTCAACAATCTCCTCCGATTTCACAAAGGTTCCAAATTTTCTACCAATCATGCTGAGTGTTTCCTAATCTCTATACTTATGTGGGATATTTTTTAACCTAATCCACACGGGAATGTCTTCCACCATTGTGTCATTCGGGTTAAATTTTGGGGTCCAATCCTTAATGTAAAACCCTAAGCCATCCATTACAAAGGGGCCAGTGTTAATAATCCATTCCTTATCTAGCATGGTTTTACAGATGACCAGATAGAAACCATTCTCAAGGGTTTTAAGTTTGCATTCTTGACCCCAATGTTTATCACACCAAGACCTAAGCTTCAAAAAAGTCGGCCATTCCCCATTTTAGGAAAAAAGCCCTAGCTTTTAAAAAACTCATTGAATCTTTCCATTCACTGTTTTCTAGAAGCAGAGTAGTAATAGTTGCATATGATATGCAGGGGGTTACTTGGCTAGGGCCGACTTTCTCCGCTTGTCGCTTAAGACGCCAAAAATTATCCGCTATAGTTTAGAAATCTATTCGTTTAGTTATATACCATGGCCTAAAAAATTCGCCCCTTTGAGGTTGACCTCCAGCTCTTGTCCCGCCCTTGTCCATGCCTCCATTTTTTTCTTGATTTCTCTCCGGAGCCTACCAAGCCCTATTTGGGTCACTCCTTCTGGGTTGAGTGTTGTTCCTTCCCTGGCGTTTATTAAAAGGCCATCTTGTTTGTTGTCCCTTGCCATATTGCAGGTTGTTGTGCCTTCGAAACCCCTGTCGCCATTGTTTCTCTGCCATTTTTTTTCACTTTAATTGATCAAACTACACTAACATTATTAACCAACACAAAAGTAAACATTTACTCAAAAAGAATATTGATTGTATAAAGTAAAAAACTATTTTTGAATTTCGCATGATATTAGTGCTTCATTAACTCCTCCAAAGCAACAAAAACAAATATGCAATGTGTAGTGTTTTCCACACAATCAAAATAAACACAAGCTATAAGTTGCTTCTACTACCTTAAAAAAATGAGAAGAATAAGAGAGAAGGGATAGAGGGTTTCATTTATACAAAATATGATTTGAAAATACTTCGTGTGTTATGATAATGTGATATGGAGACTCATGTTATGTTCATGATAAATTAAATAATTATTTGTTTATTTTTTGATGAATATAACAATCAATAAACCTAATTTAGAGTTGTGATGTATCATGTAACACAATCTTCAAAATTGAAGGTAATAAAAATACAAACACTTAGTTGATTTCAATTTTTGATAGATAATTTTCCACTATTTTGATCATCTTTTAAAATCTAAACCATAGTCACAACTTATTATATATGTTTGAAGTAGAATTCCAAAATATAAATTGGATTGCTCTTAAAATTTTATTCAAATTTTGATGTTGAATATATGAGTTGATTAGTTAGAACAAGGTAAAACATAACACATGAAATAAAGATGATGCATGATATATTAGAGTAACTAGTGCATGATAAACACATCCTCTTCTATGCAAGTATTATCTTTTGCGCTAGGTCTATGGTGCATATATAACCCTTGTAAGATTTTTGCAAGGCATTTTAAATAAAATCTGTTAAAAGAATGGAGAAGGAACCCCTTAATGTGTTTTCATTAATGCCAAAATTGGTTGTTGATATTTTCATTATTTCAGTGAACAAAATAAAGATATCTTAATCTGGTATTTTGGTCCACAAATTTTCATGTGATAAGATCTACCTATGTAGTGATAATATGTTTTTCTTGACCATTATGTGCATCTATGATCAAGATTTCAGCTGGTTTGGATATATGGTTTGAAAGATATAAGCGACAATAGTTCAACATTCAATTTTGACTATATATAGTACATTTGAGTATGGGTAATCCGGTCCGTGTTCCTCCTATTAGGGTTCAGGAAAATCGAAGCAATAAACATTAACAAGTATATGCAGATTAATTAACCCAAATATAACAATGAAGAATAACACAAAAGAGATCAACACAAAATTTTAACGTGGTTCACCCAATATGGGCTACATCCATAGAAACTCAACCATACAATGATTTAATTATCCAGTGCAAAATTAGATTAGAATCTCAAGAATTCCATTCTACAACATACATACCAACCACTTATAAAAATATTTTTGGAAGCTTCTAGAATTAGGGTTTTACAAAGCCATTTTTCATTTGTTTGATTAACAAAAAATTAACTATCGACCCCTTGATGTGCAAAAAATGGAAAAAAAATTCAAGGGTTGCACGCCCGAACCCCCGCTCAAGGGCTAGCCCAACGTCAAACCTCAGAAAGGATACATTAAAGAGTGTACAATATTTGCATGATCAATCACCATATATCAACAATCTCCCACTTGGAGACTGATCAGGCACCACACCAAACACCTCCGGTGTTAAGAGTCAGACTTTGCAATTTTGGGAGATTTTTTAATAGGTGTTAGTACATTCTATATTCCAAATGACACATGATTATGTAATCAAATTGATCGTTGGTGCTATCAATTAGCATATTTTGCGATTAGGTCTAATTCCTGCTTGACCTAATGCTTGATGTATATTGTGATGATTAAATATGTATTGTAGATATTAGTGAGATCTATTTTAGGTCCATGCCAACCTAAATCAAGTGTTTCATGTTTGGTTTAATTGCGAAGATGTTTTTGGTACAAGTATGAAGCCGACAAGGCAATTTTGATTTAATAATAGGGCTAAATCTAATTAGGCTGACCTAATTGGTGTATTCAAATATATTGGGTATATATAAGAAATTTGTGAGATTTTAGGAGTGACATGATTTGTGATGTGATGAAAATATGTGAATTTTGTATGTACATGATCAAATATATAGCATATGTATTGTGAATATTGAGCGAATGTAAAGTAGAGCAATGTTTTGTTTTTTGTATTTGATGAAGTGCAGAGTTAGTATATTGAGCTTCAAAGGAACTGAATCTAGTACAAGGAAGGTGCATTTCAAATTAGTTCACATCCTGGTTGTGTGGCCATCTCTATTTTGTATCTCTTTTTGTGGCTATGAGCCCTATTAGACAATGTGTCTTTGTAGTGAGCCTTTGTAATATCTTATAATCGGTTATAATATATTATGAGTTAACTCTCACCATGGTTTTTCCCTTTTTGGGTTTTCCACATAAAAATATTGGTGTTCATGTGTCATGTGATCTTGTGATTGTTTCATGCTTTCATTCATTGTTGCAATTAGATATGTTTTTCTAATTGGATGTATTATGATCAAATGGATTAATGGAATAATTATTCACCCCCCTCTCAGTATTTTGGGTATTCAACAAAAACAACATAAAAATTTGTGTAGATTTGTAACTTATGTACATGTGTATTTAATGTCAATTTCATGTAAATAATTACAAATTACAAATTATATTATTGTTCATAATTTCACATGCATGAAACTTGAGTTTTTGCATGTATGATGATTGTTCATGTAAATGAATTTAAATTGTGCAAGATTAATCTATTTTTGGTTTTAAAGTTCAACTCGTATATATTAAAAATGTTTTAGTTTAGAAAAGATAAATTTGTATATAATTTTTTTTGTTTTATTTATATGCATATCTCTATTTAAATACATATGACTGATTAGACTTATCATCTAGATAATCAGGGTTCTCATCACTCTAATCAGTCTAAAGATCATGCTCAGTCTAGGTCTAATTTTTAAGAGGATAGCATTAGGATACTAGAAAATGTTTTGAGATGTTTGGACCAAACTATACATACCTCCCCAAATTTGTCCAATAGAGATAGATTAGTTATTACTCAACAAGAAATTACATGTATGATTGACGTGATTGGATCATACAATCCATATGATGATATTAGCATTGAGCAGTTTCATATGTCCCTTGCTAGGAGTGTTACTGGCACTGAGAAATTTACATATGTTTCTAGGAGAGTTACATTGGATAATGTGCATAGCACATTCCCTTTTTATCAAGGATGATATAGAGTTAGAGGATATGTAGTTACTAGGTGTACAAATGAGCTTGTTGCTCCTTTTATATATCCTAGATGGTTGGAAATCCATCATGGATGGCCATAATGATGAGTTTCCACTTTAATTTTGTAAACAATTACATGTCAAGTTTCATTTATAGTTAGATGTGGATTACACATCTTTTCCTCAATATGTTGGACAAGGTAGAGGGAGGTTTTATGAAAAACTTGAATATAGACGTGCAAATTTTCCACCCTCTGTCAACACGAGGGCATTAGTGGGTCCAAACATTTTGGTCTTCCAAAACATTTGGAATTGCAACAAAAATAGATCCAACAATATCCCCTACTAGATGCGATATTTTTGATAGTATTGCCACAATTACTACTCAAATTGGTCAAATATCATTTGATCGTGTTGGTAGATACTTATTGTGCCTGTAGATTAGCCTTCCTCCCACTGAGGCTACATCCACTAGTTATGATCCATATATTTGTGCATATCTACCATCACCATCAGGTGTGGCATAGATGAGTGACGTGACTGTGCATAATGTGTGCATAGTCTCCATCACTGATTTACTACCAGTGTACCAATTTATTAGTGAGGAGAATGAGATCCCTCTAGATGTTGTATCGAAACATATTAGATGACATTATACTAGATAAACGAGTTGGGGTGAGGTAACTTCATAGGATATAGGGGGTATCAGGATATTATAGACCATCCTACAACCCTCGCACAACATGTTCAGATTGATCCTACACCTTGCCCCTCTCAACATGTTCTAGATCAGGTTGATATTACTGCCCCTGATATTGTTCTTGGCACATATAGTGCACTTATTTTTGGCATTGCTAATGTACCATGTACAAGTGTCCCAATGATGTCCATTCATTCTTTTGAGATCAATGGGATTGGTAGAGCCATCAAGGATGCATTGCAGGTACTTGAATAATTTGTATATTTTATGTTAAAAAATTCACATGTATATTAAATAAAATTGATTTAAAAGTAGTTCTAACTCTTGATTGAAATCATGTATTTGAAAATTTCTAGTAGTATGGTGATTTTCTAGGCTTTGGAGATTTGGAGCATGTTGGGAATCCTATGCATTATACATTTGAGGTAGTTTATAATATTTAAATTACTTGATACATTTAGACATTGAAAGTACAAAATTTTTAGATGACTTTACATATACACATGTACATTAAATTAAATTATGTACTTTCTTGTGTAGGGCTCGGGATAGGGATCAGAATAGGGATCAGATCCATCTATCTATAGTCATATTAGGCATCCTCCTCTTTGAGTTGTTTTACATGCATACACATTTGTTATATCTTTAGACATGAATATTCTTATTATGATTTGTCACATTATATACATTTTACATTATGGTTTGTCACATTATATACACTTATATATACACTTATTATTATGGTTTGTCACATTATACACTTATATATACATTACCTATTGTGACTTGTCACATTATTGTTTGAATATGATTTCTTTAATGATCTCTCTAGCTATAATGAATTATAAATTATATATCTAAATTTAAGAGTACATGCATGTTAGATTATATATTTACAATTGGTGAACCTTAAACATAAAAAGAGAGTTTGGTGTACACTTTATTGATAAAAGGGATAGATCATTATGATTGATAAATACTAAATATTATGAAATTCTTGTTGATAATACTCCATGATTTAATCTTGTTATTGAATTTTCACATATCTTTAATTTAAGGTTACATAAATCTAATCAATGTTAAGGTTTTGATAGTAATATTCCTTATCAAATATATATAGTATGGTGTTTTTAAATATACACCTCTTATGATTTTTTTGTTCATTATGTGTTATCAAGGTTTAACAAGACACATTTTAATATTGTCATGGGAGGAGATCACACTAACTCTAAGGAGAAATTAGAAAGAGTTATAGTTTTAATATATTTGTTCTTTTCTATTTCAAGTTTCTTTTCAACTAGTTAATGAGGATTGAAGAGGCAAGTAGAATAAAGGTAGATATTGTATATTTTCTTTTCTTTTTGGTCTAAGTTATGTAATTGTACAAGAATCTCTTTCTAATCAAGAATGTATCTCTCTTGAAAATGATGTATCTAATATAAATGGCATCAAATTGTTAATTATAAAGGTAATGAAGGTGCTTCGTGCTCTTATGGGAAAATAATCTTTGATAACACCATATAACATATTCTCAGTCTCTTTTGCATTATGGAACTTAAATTGAATATTATGTTTGTTTAAAAAATAATTCAAATGCTTCTTAATCTAATGTGATAATTATTATGGGTTTCTATGTATGAATATAAAAAATTAACCTTATCCTATTTAAAATTATGATAATTATAGATTTGATTGACATAAAGAAAAATAATTAATTATAAAATTGGTATTGTTGCATAAAAATATTAGTACACTCTATTTCCTTATTTTTTTTGTATTATGAATAGTTTGAACACAAGATTACATAGAGGAAGTTAGCAGTACCATTGCTTAGCCAGTCTTATTATGTTATAGTCCATTTTTTCATGTAGCCATTACAAAAGTAAACCAGTAGCAACTTGTCATAATCCACATGTAGCAAAATCTGCAACTGAATATTTTCACACTAGAAACACTTTTAGCATGTCTAAGCAAAAAGGTACCTGTATTCCCATCAAAAATATATTGTACTTGTCCATCCAAGGGTTCCCACTTACCTTTCCAAAAAGGTCCAAGTCCACAAAAAATTACCAACTTCATCTCCTTAGATTGTTGATTCCTCACTGCCTGTTGGGTCCTTCATACCCAAAAGTACCTTTGCTACTTCAATTTCTTCCTTTGTGAAGTCCTCAGGCCTTAACATGGGTGGGGGTTTTCCATTTGTGCCTCTATAGCTACCTTGTCATTGAAATATTTATGAAAGATCTTTAGATCTTGAGGAAAGATATTGGTATTGGGCTGCCCTAGTTGCCATGTATGCCCAACTCTGACCTCCCTCATGGTGATTTGTATGATGCCATCTTCCAAAAATTTGAGAAATTTGAGTTTGGATACCTTCACTGTCTGGCGTGCACAAAAAAATTGTGAATGATGAGTCCTCGTGAGGACTCAGTAAGTACCCTCATGTCCCCATTAAATCTTTCATTATTTCTTGAGTTCCAAATGTGCCATAGAATTTCTATTGAGACACAAGACCAAAATAAAGTTTGTTCCTTGCCAAATTTATTACTCCAAAAAAGAATAGTTGTATCCATTTTGAGAGTGCCATTATTATTCCATACATTTAGCTGGTTACAAAAAAAATTCCAAACTTCTTTTTCATATACACATTCAAAGAAAATATGAGAGATTGATTCCACAACTGTACACATTCTGTAAATTTCAGTTTCATTAGCATCTCTATTTCCTTATTTTCTAAAAAAGTGACTTGATATATGGTTGCATGTTAATTGGGTGGATTTAGAATACAAAGAGAACCTTGTAGCAATAGTACTAGTTAAGGTTGTAGAAAACTTGCTGAGTTTTGTTACATAAAGGAGAAATTGACGATAAAAAATCTATGCTCAATAGTGGTGTTATTAAGAGATACAACTATTATTATACAAACCAACCTAGAATATTGGTAGGAACAAATGTATTTAGTATATATGGTATCATACTAAATATGTTCATTATAAATAAAATGTAATTTTTTTAAAATGATACCATATGAATTTTATCTCTAGTTAAATCCATACTTGATATGATCATAGGTAGATCCTAAGTAGAGATTCTTATCTATGCCAAATTTGTGACATTTTTATTAACCCTTGTGAGGTTCTATAGAGGAGGTGGGAAATTATTGGGATGAATTGTATTTACTAATAACATAGGCTTTAGATGTCATGAATATTATGATAATACAATAAAAAATAATAAAATGATATAATTTGACTCCCAAATTTTAGAGATTTATATCTTCAATTGATTCCAAATTTGGTGGGATCCAATAAAATTTGATGAAATAATTTAAGTTCATGAATTCTTCATTAAACAAACCTACTTCCTTTATTCCTAGTTTAGATAGTGCTAAACAAGCTTACTTCTAATAAAATTAAAACTTACAAAATTTGTAGGACCTAATAAAATTTGATGAAATAATTTAAACATGACTTCTTCATTAAACAAAATTACTACAAGGGAATGTTGTTGTCAATAGTTTAACCAAATCATAAAATTAATCATATAGATAAACAATTTACAAGAAAATAGAATTTACACCTTAAGAAAGATTTATAAGCAATTAAGATCACAAAAAAGAAAGCTTCATGGAATACTAATTAATTCAATGTCTATCTAATTATATACAATAAAATATGACATATCGACTTATCTAAATTTTGACCAAGCTTGAAAAATATCCATCTAATCCAACAAAAAATTCAAATTTAGATCACCACATGGAATGAAAAATTATTTGAATTCAACATATAATAAAAAGATTTTCAAATTTAGGTCCAACTATTACGTGTATATATGATCATAGAAAATATATGTACATAAATAACTTAAAGCTCTTGGTACATATAATCTGGATCCTCTCTATCTTTTATTATCTCTAACATATTTTCATGATCTTCACTAGACAACCTCCAATTTTGTTTGCCACATCCTCTTTTTGGTAAAGTTTCAAAATTTATTTGTGTAGCTATAACTAAGTGACTATAATGTAGAACCTTTTGTCTTGACATATAATTAATAAATATAATACCATTTGTATCTATCTTTATTTGTTGATAATATGTACCTTCAACAATGACTGATCTAGTGGGATAGTCTTGTCTATCACAATCTATCATTGATTGCGACAATTTGTATTTTGGCTGCATATAGTAATCTACACCTTCTGCATTTTTTAGGATCTGCAACAACATAAATATCTCTTGTACACACCATGTAGTACAAACATATATAAATACATGATCAAATTAGAGTTTTAATATAAATCATTTAAATATTTATAACCATGCTCAACTTAGGTAGAATATAAATTAATTTTAAGTTAAAATTTAATTAATTTTTTTAAAATTTACCTATAACAACTAAATCAGATACATGTTTATAATCAAATGAATATAGACCTTATATGTACATAAATAACTTAAAGCTCTTGGTACATATAATATGGATCCTCTCTATCTTTTATTATCTCTAACATCTTTTCATGTTCTTCACTAGACAACCTCCAATTTTGTTTTCCACATCCTCTTTTTGGTAAAGTTTCAAAATTTATTTGTGTTGCTATAACTAAGTGACTATAATGTAGAACCTTTTGTCTTGAAATATAATTAATAAATATAATACCATTTGTATCTATCTATATTTGTTGATAATATGTACCTTCAACAATGACTGATCTAGTGGGATAGTCTTGTCTATCACCATCTATCATTGATTGTGACAATTTGCATTTTGGCTACATACATCTTAGCATATAGTAATCTACACCTTCTACATTTTTTAGGATTTGAAACAACAAAAATATCTCTTGTACACACCATGTAGTACAAACATATATAAATACATGATCAAATTAGAGTTTTAATATAAATCATTTAAATATTTATAACCATGCTCAACTTAGGTAGAATATAAATTAATTTTAAGTTAAAATTTAATTAAAAAATTTAAAATTTACCTATAAAAACTAAATTAGATACATGTTTATAATCAAATGAATATAGAGGATCACATACATCTACAATGCCATTATCTTCAAAATGAGGCATTGATACTGATTGTTTTATTTCCCATTGTGAAACATACCCATCTCTAATATTCTCATATTACAAAGTATTTGCATTGTTCTCAATGCAATCAACACAAAAATATGATTTCTCTCTCATTTGAATTACAAGAGGCTTGCTATGTCCTATTGTCACGATTTGATGCAAACTTCTAATACCATTAATTGTTTGACAATTATAAGGATTTGATCGATCAATATCTGTAAATTTCAAACATCCAATTAAGAAATGTATAAATTTGAAAATTCAATTCATGTACACTTTCAAATTTAAATAAAAAATTCATTTACATACCTTTAACTTCCCAAAAATGGAATGTGTTGTATATTGAGTCGTGAATGCCAAAATGAATTTTACACCATTCAAAAATTTCATTTGCATTCCATATGGCATTACTTGCAAGTTCATGTTGGTGAAATGTTAAGTTAAGAGGTTTAAGAATTTAAATCTCTAGTCCATATGGTGTTACCTTCAAGTTCATGTTGGTGAGCTGCACACTTCACACATGATCCTACTCCATCGTTCTCTCCTTGTCCATGCTCACTCTCATAAAAATTCCAATTTTTTTTTATGTCACATCTAGCATATTGTTGGTGTAATGCACCCAATGTTCTACCCATTGTTTTTACTATGTTTTACTCACAAGTTAAAGTTTATGCTACTAACATTATGATCCATAAAAAAAATTCCTTTTCACATGAATAATAAGATGCACATTTAAAACATAACCATTCCAAAATTTTCCATTGCATAACATAGAATCATTTAAATAATCAGAATGAGAAGTGTAACCAATGATATGAAGAGCACCTCTTTATATACTAAAATTTGAGCTTCTAAAGACTAAAAACAAGCTAGAAATTCCTCCACCTTCCTACTCACATGCAACGACTTAACTGATAGGACTTATATTGAAACACATGTCATTCTACATTCTTCCAATGGATGAATCGACCTCATGTTTGGTGACAAAAAAACTCCATTTATTGGGTCAAGCATAACAATACAAAGATAGAAGTTTCCTTAATGGTTTGCAAGTCGACTATCCTCTCATATTTATGCTAGCATTTCATTGATTAAGTTTAACATTTATCAAAATGTTGTACCTATACATGGCATGGGTTTTGGACTTCTTTTTGCTTCCACATTCTACAATTTTGGTGCCACATATTCACAAAATAGCACCCTTTGTTATAACATAGCCAAGACTATTTCCAGATGGTTAAATTGTTATTATTTGTCTTGCAACGTATAAGCTATATTCCTTCCATGCACGGTAAATAAGTCTTCATTAAATTTGTCTTACTTTACCTTATGTGTAGATTTGAACTTAGCCACATAATGTATTTAAAACAACGCTATATCACACGCTTCACTCTATAAAATATGCTACGATAAATTCTATGCACTTTCAATATATAAATCAAACATTATATATACATATATTATATACTATTAATATATATATATATATATATATACTACATAATACATATATGTTTATATATATTAATATATTATATATAATCACATTCACTTGATTACTAAATACATCTATTGTCAATTGATATAGGCATATATTAAATAATCATATATATACGTATATACGTATATACGTATATATGTATATACATTTCCACCAATGTGCTATATTAATATATATAATATATATATCATTATTTTTATCATCAAATTCAAACACATATATTCAATTACTCACCAATCGATGTATATACATGAAGTGTGTATATATACATGTCACATTTTTCCAATCGATACACCCATACATATGGGTTATCCATTCATGAGCATGCATAGGTACGTCTACCTACGTATACTCATGCATGTTTATAGTCACATGTATGAGTTATCGTGGACATGTACATATATACATATATACATACATACGTTCTATGTATATACTTTATTGATCAACCTATACCAATATGAATACACAAAGAAGAAATCTCACCCTTTATAAAGACTCAATCATATATCCCTAGTCAAAATACTCATAGAATAAGATCATAGGCCAATACAAACATTCACAACCAAGACAGAAGGTTACTTATCATTTACCCAAATTGACTTGAGTCAACTTAGACCAACTAGGTGTGAGTGTGTATATGCTCAATTAGGTTCATTAGGGTTACTAGACCAAGTTATTCTCCTGAGTAATACTCCCCCTCTCTTCCAGAGGTTTGAGCCTATTCCTGCATCCAACTTAGTACATCATAATAGTAGTTAGCCGATAACAATACAATCATATGCAACACATATTTCATTGTTAGAGTCACTATAAAATATCAACTTGAATTAAGCATTCATTCATCAAAATTTGATCAAGATTCTTATACAAAACAGAATCATAAATATATATATTAAATCAGTTTTAATCGATTAAGGTAAAATTAAATAGGTAATAACACAATAGGATGTAACATATTCCCCCCTTATGAATCATCCTCCCCGATGATTGTTAAGTATCAACATGGACATAACATAAAAATAAAACATAGCATTATAAAACATTATTATTTATCAGTAGTTTTTAAAATCTAGCATGAATTGAGGAAACTTTTGCTTCATCTTGGCATAGTTTTCCCAAGTGGTAGGCATAATCTTTTGCATATTGATCCCACTAGGCCTTTCATTGAAAAACCTCTCTATTACATAAGCGAACCTTACGTGTTTCAAACACCTTGAGAGGCTCGATCATTACCACTCCTGGGTCCTGTACTTATAAATCATTCCAATCAATAACATGGCTATCCCATGTAATGTACTTATTTAGGTATCACACATGCAAAACATTATGCATTCTTGCTGGAGCTAGTGGCAAAAAAATTCTATATGCAATAGGGTTGACTTCCTCGAGAACCTCAAAAGGACCTACATAACGTGGAGCTAGTTTGGATGAATTTCCAAAATTTATGAAACTCTTGTGAGGTTTAACTCTTAACAAAACCTTCTCCCCTATTGAGAAATGTCTAGGTAGTTGCTTGGCATCTACATAACTCTTGCCTATCATTGAATTTTTATAGCCTCTTCTTAGTAATACCAAATTGCTCCTCCATTTCTTATAACATTTCTGGCCCAAGACTTATCATATCTTCTAGCTTATTCCAACTTATAGGAGTTTGACACTTTCTACCATACAATGCTTCAAACAAAGCCATCTTGATTATAGAAAGATGAAAGTTGTTATATGAAATCTCATCCAAAGGTAGGTAATCTTCCCACTTGTATTGATGATCCATGCAATACATACTCAGTAGATCCTCTAAAAATTGGTTCACTCTTTCAGTTTAACCACCCATTTCTAGATGATACATTGAACTAATGTTCAATTATGTTCCAAGCGAAGAAATCATGGTTTTTCAAAACTTAGAAGTCACACGAGCATCCCTATTCAAGATAATCTTCTCAAGAATTCCATGCAACCTAAATACCTCTTGTATGAACTTCTGAGCTATAATAGGAGCTCCATCCATTAGATTTATTGGTATAAAGTGAGCCACCTTTGTAAGAATATCCACTATTACTAGAATGGCATTGTGCTTAGTACTTGACATTGGTAGACCTTGCAAAAAATCTACGCTAATGATTTTCCACTTACTCTCTAGAACTTCATGAAGATACAAAAGACCTGCAGAGTGATGATGCTCTGCCTTCACCCTTTGACATTCTAAGAAACTCTCTACAAATATTACAATATCCTCTTTCATTCCTTTCCAGAAATACAATGGATTCACATTAGCTGACATATTAGTCACACTGGGACGTCCAAAATATGGTGCAATATGAACTTCTTTCCACATTAAATTCCTTAATTCCACAAAATTAGGTATGTAGATTCTCCCTTTAAACCTTAACAAACCATCAGGTTCAAAATGAAATACTTCATACCTTGGGTCTTGTAGATTATCTGTGAGTGCTTGTTTGACTTGCTCATAGTATTCGTCACCCTTGGTTTCTTGCAACACTCGACCCTTGAAATCGGTTTGAATCGATATTATAGAGGAGATATTCCTCCTACAACTTAAGGCATCTACAACCCGATTCTCCTTCCCCTTAATATATTTGATGTTGAAATCATAGTCAGATATAAACTCTAACCACCTTCTTTCCCTTGCATTCAGTTTTGGTTGAGTAAACAAATACTTCAAATTGTGATGATTGGTCTTTAGTTCAAAAGGTTTTCCCAACAGATAATGTCTCCACATCTGTAATGCATGAAAAACAACTGCTAACTCCAAATCATGCAAAGCATAATTTTGTTCATAAGACTTTAGCTTCCTTGATTCATAGGCTATAACTCGCCCATCCTACATCAATACTCCACCTAAACATTCTCCTAATGCATCAATGATGACTATAAAAGTAACGTCTGGATCTAGTCCTTCAATATTGGAGTTGTGGTCAACTTCTCATTGAGTTGATCAAATGCCACTTGACATTTTTCCATCCACTAAAACTTCTTCCCTTTTCTCTGTAAGGAGGTAATGGGAAAATCTATCCTAGAAAATTTTGCAACAAACTTTTGATAGTAGCCAGATAGACCCATAAAACTTCTAGCTTTTGATGCATTATTAGGCATTGGCCACTCAAATACTACTTTTATTTTAGCTGGATCAACTGTAATCCCATTAGTTAAAATTACATGACCCAGGTACTGTACTTCTTTCTAAAAGAAAGTGAATTTATAGAGTTTCCAATACAACTTATGCTCTCTCAATCATTGGATAAAAATATCTAGATGCCTGAGATACTATTCTTTATTTTTGGAATAGATAAGAATTTCATCTAAAAATACCAACACAAATTTATCCAGGCAATATTTGAATTCATTATTCATTAGGTTTATGAATTTTTTAGGTGCATTCATAAGTCCAAAAGGTAGGACCATGAACTCATAATGAACATACCTTTTCCTGAAAGTTGTTTAGATATATCTTCATCCTTGATCCTCAGTTGATGATAACCTGATCGTAGATCAATTTTCAAAAATACGTTGCTCCTCACAATTGATCAAAGAGATCATCGATACATGGCAATGAATACTTATTATTTACCGTTTCCTTATTAATTAAATGATAATCAATGCACAAGTGTAGTGTGCCATCCTTCTTCTTCATGAAGATTACATGCACTTCCCATGGTGAGACACTAGGTCTAATTAGTCCCTTAGACAAAAATTCCTCTAATTGAGCTTTCAACTCCATTAATTTTGTTGTGGTCTTCCTATAAGGCACTTTGGATATAGGCTTTGACCCTATAACTATGTCAATGGAGAAATCAAACACTCTCTTAGGAGGCAATCTAGGTAATTCCTCTGGAAATACATCCACAAATTTTTATAGAATAGGATATTCCCCATATCCATTTTTCTATATTCCACCACCTCACCTTCTTTATCATCTTGGGGTTCTTGAGGTCCATAATATACGACATCATCTTGAGAAATGAAATCATTGCATTCCTCAAGTTTCTCCAGCTTTACAATGAAGAGTTGACAACCTTTCTTCTTCACCCTAGGCATTTGTATGGTGGATATCTACCACAACTTAACTTCTTTTAGTGTTCCTTGCAAGAACACCCAGTTGCCTAGATTATCTAAACATTATACTATTTTAGCATGACAATCTACTTTGGCTCTATATTTCCACAACCAATTCATCCCTAAAATGACATCATAAGATCCTAAGGGTGCTACATATATATTCACTTTCAAGGAGAAACTTAGAAGATCAACCCTTGCTTTAAATAGCCATACCTTCACCTTATCTCTTGTCTGGTTGGCATATTCAACCATCCAAGACTTTTCCATATAGCCAACTTTTCTAGATATACTACTAGCTATTCTAAGTGATTTTTTTTCAGTGGAAATAGTACCAATAAGAATGGAAATTGGTGTACCAAATAAAGTACCTGACATTTTCACCAGAGTGATTTGGTACTTTGCTTTTTGGTTGTCCAATACAACATGAATCCTCTACTGGAATGCTTCTCGTTGAGAAGGTAACATATTCCCTTGTGGCCATTTCCTTGGTGGTTTGTTGGGACACTGGTTTGCAAAGTGATCTCCACCACAAGTATAACACCCTCTCAATGGTCTGACCCTTGTTGTAGGTCTTCTAGAAATACTTTCATTCCTTCCAGTATTGTTGTTATTATTATTGTTTCCCCTACAACCCCTTCTTGAATTATTCCACTTATTACAAGGTCCTTTTTCTCCTTTTCTTTGGTATTCCAACCCTTCACTAGCCTTCTTCGAAGCTCTATTAGTTTGTGACCAATTGAACTTCTTATGATTCTTCTCATGGTATTTTGAGATAGACTTAAGCCTTTGTTCTTGCTTAATTTCTTTCTCGTAAACCAAGTCCATGGTAGTGTTGGGAATAGGATGCCATTTAATTGCATTCTAAACATATTTCATGTATCTCCTAAGTCCTTGGAATGTGTTACACACCACTAGGATTAGGAAGAGGTTAATTTGGAATGAAATAAATATTTAATTTGACATTTGTAATTATTTCTAAGTGTTAGGAGCATGTGGGGATGCCTTGGGGTGAGGTCCTACAAAATAAGAGCACATGGGTGCACACATGGGAGGTAGGATCCACCTTGGTTCAATTAACTAGTTGGTGAATCGAGTGCACTTTAGAAATGCATCCTAGGTTCTTATAAAATAGGGATTTTGATTTATGCATGTTGAGTACCTATAAAATAGGTAGGGATTAAAGTTCAGTTGAAGTTCAGTTCATTTATGTTTCAGTTATCTTTAGTTGCATGTTATTTAACCTCAGTTGATTTGAGTTGCATGGACAAATAACAGGTTGATACATTCAGTTAACAGATGGAGGATCATGCATGCACATTGTTTTGCATGTATGGTGTTGAGAAATGTTTCAGTTAACAAGAAATGACTTGGACCCAACTTGGGCGCCCAAGTTGGCTTCTTGGAATTAATTGCTTTGCATGTTGAGATATTTCATAAGGCTGAGTTAAGTGGGCCCTCTTTTGGGTGCATACTTTGGGGTTGAAGACTTGAAGATATTTATAGAATAAAGGTTGAGTTGGCACTTCAGTTTGGGATGCCCAAATGATTGAAGATGAGGATTTGACATTGTTCTTCACGACATAACCTTACTTGCAAGAGATAGGTGTACCTTTTAGGGATAGGGCTTGAGCATTGTAATTGTAACTCAATTGGAGTTTACAAAGTTGATCGAAGCCTATTTATCTCAAGCAATTTGAAGAGAGTTGTTATCAGTTTTATTGTAGGTTGTGAAGAAGTTTTGGTGAAGGCAAAAGAGGAATTCAAAAGCAAGAATTGGAGCTATTGTAATCTACTTCAGAGATTGAATAATATATTAATTCTTGGTGGATTTTATTACTTGAAATGGTTTTCTCCATGTTATATGCTTGTGTAATCTTTCTAATATACTGTCTACTTCTTCTATCAACTTCTATCTACATTGTACAAACAGTAAAATGGATTAATCAGATAATGACACAAAGAATCTGTAACAAAGAAAAAGCATATTTAGATGAGCAATATTAAACTTTTACAAAGCATGAAGCTAAGAAAACTCCTCACTTTTCAACATTTGGTATCAGAGTTGAGGTTGGGTAGAGTATTGGGATGACTTTCTCTTAAAGATTGAAGGATTTATTGGCTTAGTGGGAGATTTTATTATTTTGGTTATTTGCTCATTTTGGAAATAAGTTTTTGTTGCAATGGGTTCGACTTCTTGTTTAGCTATTGAAAGGTTCAATGGATCTGGGTATGAGATGTGGAAATTAAAAATGGAAGATCTCCTTGAAGAAAGAGATCAATAGGCAGTTGTAGTTAATAAGACAAAGACACCGTCATCTATGTCAGATGAGGATTGGGCTAAGTTAGATAAGAAGGCAAGAGGAACCAAAATATTATGTCTTGCTGATACTGTTCTCTTGAATGTTTTAGATGAAAAGACTGCATTTGATCCATGGAAGAGAATAGGTGATATTTATCAAACCAAAAGCCTTACTAATAAATTGTATTTGAAAAGACAATTATATTCTTTTAAGATGAAAGATGGTGATTTTGTTGCACATCATTTAAATGATTTTAATTTGATTATGAGTCAATTAGCATCTGTAGATGTAAAGCTAGAAGATGAAGATAAATGCATTTTGTTACTTTGTTCTTTTCCAGAGTCTTGGGAAAATTTAATTGTTGCTATCAGTGGTAGTGGTGCAGATCCAAAGATGGAAAATATAATTCCTACTCTCCTATTAGAGGAGATGAGGAGGAAGCCTAAAACATAAATCCAAGATGTCTTGTTTGTAAAAGGTAGGCTTGAGAAAAAGGAACCTAAGGGAGACAAGGAAGGGAAGGGTAAGTCCAAAGGATGGTCTAAAACCCCTGGTAAGAGTAAGGTAAAGTGTTGGAACTTTGGGAAACTAGGACATGTGAAGAAGGATTGTAAGAACAAGAAAGAGAGTTTTGATTCTTCTATAGAGGAATCCTTAGATGACAGTAATGATGCATTAAATATTTTAGCTAATATTGTTTGTGATAAATCTTTGCTTGATGTTACATAGTGATCTTCATGGAGAGGATGGTAGTCATGATGCCATGTGTGAATCAGTACCATAGTTCAGTGGGAGTTGTTGGCAGTGACGTGGATGCATTATTGGTATGGTTATCTTCATGTGATTGGGGATATGTTTTCTTGGTTTAGAGTGGTTGCTATTATGTCATGGTTTACTCTTGTTGCATTTAGAGTTTGACATGGTACTTGTTCTCTTGAGACTAGGATTTTTATGTATGTTATGATGCATGTGATCTCCTTGGAGGAGATGTTTAGATCATGGATGCCATGTTTATGTTTATAATTCATGATTGGAGCTTTGACATTGATCGTAGTAGTTCTCTTTGTATTGGGTACATTAATCATTTTCTTGATTATTTCATGATGGTGTTGTGTTGCATTTGGAGTTTGGCATGGATTGGTTGGTTACAAGTCCTCATGGATACTTGGAGAAATAGGTGAGGCTTGTGTTCTCTTATGGTAAGAGATATATGTTGGAATGGTTACTTGTAAGAAAATTGTTTTCAACAGTAAAGACCGAGAAGCCTGCACCTTGGTTGGATGTGAGTTCAACACACTCGACAGTGCTTTATTTGAAAGGTATTTTCCCATTATATCTTTCAAGATGTGTTATGTATCATGCTTTGATTTCTCATGGGATTGAGTTGATTCATGGTTGATTATGGAGACTCATTTAAGGATGGTTTAGCATGAGTTTATATGTTTTATCTTTCATAGATATGGATCTTGAGCTATGGATAGTTAGTTTTGGAGGATTGATTTTGAGGGATGTTATGACATGGTTTATGGGTTATGGGGATAGTTACCTTGAGTTTTATCTTCTTGGTTTAAATATTATGGTTTTACTTGACCTTTTGGGAGTTGTATAGTTAACAACATATTCTTTGATTATGTTGAGGCCATGGATGATCTTCATTTAAGAGATGGTTATCACAATTTCTTGGATAGCTTGGTCACATGTTTCAGTGGGAGTTTTTGATAGTGATGGTTTTGATGTTTATCTTGTTGCCATGTATAACTCGGTATTATAGAACTATGGGAGCTTTGGTAGGATATGGTTATCTTCATGAAATTTGGAGAGGTTGTAGTTTTTTGGGTTTTGAGTATTAATCATTTTCTTGAAGCTTCATGATTATGTAGGTTGCATTTGAAGTTGTCATGGATTGATTGGTGGGTACTCATGGATACTTTAGAGACTTGGGAATGATATTGATTGAGAAAGTTAACACTTTAATCAATGCTACAAAAAGGTTCTCATGGTGCAAGAAGGCCATTGGCCTTGAGTCTTGTACTTGATTTATATATTAAATGATTCCTTGTTTAGAATAATTGCAATAATAATGTTAAGTGGGAGAATGTTGGGAATAGGATGCCATTTAATTGCATTCTAAACATATTTCATGTACCTCCTAAGTCCTTGGAATGTGTTGCACAACACTAAGATTAGAAAGAGATTAATTTGGAATGAAATAAATATTTAATTTGAAATTTGTAATTATTTCTAAGTGTTGGGAGCATGTGGGGATGCCTTGGGGTGAGATCCTACAAAATAGGAGCACATGGGTGCACACATGGGAGGTGGGATCCACCTTGGTTTAGTTAACTGGTTGGTTAATTGAGTGCACTTCAGAAATGCATCCTAGGTTCCTACAAAATAGGGATTTTGATTTATGCATGTTGAGTACCTATATAATAGGGATTGAAGTTTAGTTGAAGTTCAATTCAGTTCAGTTTAGTTTAGTTTAGTTCAGTTCAGTTCAGTTCAGTTCAACTTAGTTTAGTTTAGTTTAGTTTAGTTCAATTTAGTTTAGTTCAGTTATGTTATGTTTCAGTTATCTTCAGTTGCATGTTAGTTAATTTCAGTTGATTTGAGTTGCATGGGCAGATAATAGGTTGATACATTCAGTTAAAAAATGGAGGATCATGCATGCACATTGTTTTGCATGTATGGTGTTGAGAAATGTTTCAGTTAACAAGAAATGACTTGGACCCAACTTGGGCGCCCAAGTTGGCTTCTTGGAATTAACTCCTTTGCATGCTGAGCTATTTTAGAAGGCTAAGTTAAGTGGGCCCTCTTTTGGGTGCCTACTTTGAGGATGAAGCCTTGAAGATATTTACAAAATAAAGGTTGAGTTGGCACTTCAGTTTGGGATGCCCAAATACATGAAGATGAGGATTTGACCTTGTTCTTCATGACATAACCTTACTTGCAAGAGATAGGCATACCTTTTAGGGATAAGGCTTGAGCATTGTAATTGTAACTCAATGGAGTTTACAAAGTTGATCAAAGCCTATTTATCTGAAGAAAGTTGAAGAGAGTTATTATCAATTTTATTGCAAGTTGTGAAGAAGTTTTGGTGAAGGCAAAAGAGGCATTCTCAAGCAAGAATTGGAGCTATTGCAATCTACTTCGTAGATTGAATAATAGATTAATTCTTGGCGGAGTTTTTTACCCGAAAGGGTTTCTCTACGTTATATGCTTATGTAATCTTTCTAATATCCTATCTACTTCTATAAACTTCTATCTACATTCTACAAACAATAAAATGGATTAATCAAATAATCATCCACAAAGAATCTGTAACAAAGGAAAAACATATTTATATCAGAAATATTAAAATTTTATAAAGTATTAAGCTAAGAAAAATCCTCAATTTTCAATAGGTAGTAGGACTGTGCACATCTACCTCACAACCTATCTGAGTATTTGGGCCCATGATAAACTTCCTAATACAAAATCGCTCGTATTTTTGGTACATGGGTACATACCTTAGGAGCTAAGTGAATTTATACCAATATTCATTAATTAAGGAATCTCCTTACCTTAAGTTTAGGAAGTCGGTAAGATTTTGATAAAATAAGAGTTGAGGCAACCACCATTTCTAAAAAATCTCCATAAATTCACTCCATGTGAGCCTTCGGGAGCTTAACCCAAGTTCCATCTTCTTATTCATCCAATAATTGGATGCTTCACCAGATAATTAGAAAGATCCCCAAACAACTTTAGTTACCTCAAAGTAATTCCTGATTTGAAAATAATTCTCCATCTTAGTGAGTCATGCCTCAACCACATCCCCACTAGTACTTTCTTAAAGCTTCAGAGGAGTGATCTTTCTCATGTCCTAAGATAGCTCACTAGCAAGTCATTTCCATTTGCTTCCTTCTGACCTAGACTGAGATTCATCATCTCCCTATTCGCTAGAATGAGTGCATTCATGGGAATTTTCCCCTTCTTCATCATTATTAGGAACTTCCTCTTTATTATTAGGAACTTCTTGTTCCACTCTTTCTTTCCTCCTTACCTCTTGCTTGAGGTTTCCTATTCTTGCTCTTGTTTCATCCATCATGGCTAAAAGACGGTCCAACTTAGCCCCAAAATTTTTGGCTCCTTGGCAAAATTTTTGGCTTTCCCCAAGGTTAGTTCTAGTCCTTACTATTTTCAACAAGAAATTTTACACCTGGAGGTTTCATTTTCAATTAGATTCTAGGAATGTTTACATATCACTTAAAACATTTCCAAAGAACAAATATTCATAAAAGAAATTTCATAAAGAGCTTATATACAATTTTTTGTCCAAACATGATTTTCATTTATTTCAATAGGATTTCAATATCCTAGAATTTACATGGAATGGCTATTCAAATAGTCAAGGGGAGAGTATTGCTCATATTCACTCTCTGATACATAACTACGTGGAGTATACCCTCATATTTTTGTTCAAATACATAGTCAAAAGGGAAATAACCCTTAGACCCATCCTCAAATACATAATTTTGGGGGACATATCCCTCTAATTTTCCACTTGAGGCTATTGCAATTAATTATACCATAGGAAGAACACGAGGGTCCCTAAATATCATTGCAGGACTAACACTTCATTTCGAGGACATATCCCTAGAAAGTGATAAAGAGTCTAACTTGGCAAGAGAGACATGAGGTACATAATTGACATCCTCACACATCCTTCTCTTCTCTTGAATGATTCATGATAGGGTATGAATAAAAGTCTCAGTGTCACTCAACCAAATGGTGTTGTCATAATTGGTTCCATCTATGGTTAGTCATATCAACAATAGAAAGGATAATTAGGGATTTTATGTGGAAGGGTAAAATGGACATCAAGAGGAAAGTACCATTGGTCTCTCTGGAAGAGATATGCACTAAAAAGTTTAAAGGAGGGACAAGGATTCATAACTTAATAGCCATAAATATATCTCTTAGGGATAAACTAGTATAGCATATACACTTCAAACCCCAAGCAAAGTGGTCTAGAATATTGCAAGAAAAGTATTTGGATGATAACTCCTCGAATAGGATTTTCACTATCATTGACCCCCCAATAGGGTCAAAAATATGGAATTTTTTGATAGAATGTAGAAAGGTAATCTTACCACACTTGACATGGAAAATACACAGTGGACAAGAAGCATTGTTTTGGGAGGATTCTTGGAATGACTTCCCCCCACTAAAAATGCTACTTGAATTGCAAACATCACAACAAATTATAAGCAACATTTGGGGTAGGATAGTAAATGATTACTTCGACGAGATTTATGAATTGACTAGGAAAATATCATGGAAGGATCTATCTAGTTTATCATTGTCTAAAGAGCAACAAACAACATTAAAGGGAGTGTTGAAGGAAAGGTTGGTTTTCAAATTAGAGGGTTCAGATAAGTTAGTATGGGCTCCATAAAAAATAGGTCAATACTCAGTTAGGTATGGTTACAAGGTAGCAATAATCATCAAGGAAAATTTCCAATCACAAAGGTCTTATTCATTATGTTGGAATGAGGCAACACTTCCAAAAGTAGGATGATTTGTGTGGCTTGCAATTAAGAACAAAGTTCTCACTAGTGACAAACTTTCAAAGCTAGGAATATATGTCTCGTTCTCTCGTATACTATGTGATGAAGAATTGGAGGACACTAATAATCTTTTTGTCTACTACTCATTTGCTCAGAAATGTTGGATACACATGCAACATAAATTGTCTTGGAATGTTCCCTTGCAAACTGCCTTATGGGAAATCTTCACAAGTTGGCCAGTATTTTTCAAATCATCATTGTTTGCATGCATATGGAGGGTGGTCCCAACAGTTGTGGTTTGGAGTATTTGGTGGGAAAGGAACAAACATATTTTCAAGAAAAAAAAAGGAGTAGATCAGGTGTTGGCCTTGCTAGAAAAAATAGTCTAAGAGGTTACAAATGATCATGTTCAAAAAACAAAGTCTATAAGTTCCATTTTCACAGAATGGGATGCATCATTGCTCAAAATTTGGAAGCTTTTGTCCCTCCCATTTAGAGGGAGTTTCCATCAACTGGTTAAAAAGAAGATTGATAGAAACATTATCTCATGGATACCACCTCTAGAAGGATTTTGTAAATTGAAATTTGATGGGGATTCTAGGGAGAATCTTGGTATATTAGGAGCAGGGATAGTAATCGAGGATTGGAAGGGTGGTCTAATAGGTGCTAAATCAATTAAGCTACCTCAAGGAACAAACAATGTAGCAGAAGCATAGGGACTTCTACAGGGGCTTAAGCTAGCAATTGATAAGAAATTTATAAAACTTCAAATAGAGGGAGACTCATTGATAATCATAAATGCATGCAAAGAAAAGAAGATACAAAATTGGAAATTAAGTTACATTTTGCAACATGGTTGGGATCTTTTGTCCAATTTTGAATCTATGCATATCATGCATACCTATAGAGAGGGTAACAAATTGGCTGATTGCTTGGAAAATATGGCTTGTGATCAAAATGAAGAGGAAATAACATTAGATAAAGAGTATGCTAGTTCCAGTGAAAAGGTGAGGGAACTAATGACAACAGAGTAAAACTAGGGGGGCTCTATTTTGTTTTAATTATATGACAATTATATGAAAATCATTGCAGGCCATGGAAACCTGAGATTTTATAATATTTTTTGGTTAAAAAGTAGACCTATAGCTTGGTCTGTAGCACCCCTCCATTTTTCTCTTTTGATCAGACAATGTTCTTCTTCATTATGTTTTGTTTTTTGTTAGTACTTTGACTATGGTACTCGATTACTATTTGATCGCTAATTGTAAAGCGATGTGAATGTTACATTTTGATATGATGGTATTTTATTTTGATGTTATCATTATGACATGCTTTAGATTAACATAGAGGATATTTGAATTACTGTTGTTTTATACCTTTGATTAGATTATTGATGTTAGATTCGTCAGTTTTGTAGCACTGTATTGGTGAAGGGGACGAAATTGCACCACTCGCTTGCGAGCGCCCTGCGATTCCGTGATTTCCTCTTCATGGTGTGTTTTATTATGATATATATGCATGCTTGATATACACTTTGTTTGTAGGTTTACAGGTACAGGACATCGACTCCACTTGGTTCTGCAGGTTTGAGCGTGTCTATTGCCCAACGGTATTTGATTGGGAGATAGTAGCTAGGTTTTCTGTGTCAAGTTATCACCCTGGTCATAGTGTGTCGTTGGTTTTAAGTCTGGTTCGGTTGTTTTAATGTTATTCAATTTCACCTTGATATTATTTAATTGCAAGTTAAAAAAGGTAAATAAATGGCATTAAGTATTTAAGTTGTTTATTAAATTAATTTGGTTTATTATATTAGAAGATGTTAATTAATTAATTAATTAATTTAATTTAATTAGTAAAATAATTTAATCTTTGGATTATATTTATTTTATTGAATTAATTAAATTAATTGAATTGAATTAAGTTATTTGTTTAGAATTGATAGATATTTTGTTTGAAAATTGAAAAATGTTTTATTTTGCATTTTTTGGAGAATTTGAATGCAAAAATAAGTTTGAAGATATTTTTTGTTTTTGTTTTTAAAAAATTTATGTTGGTGGTTGAAAGAGATATTTTTTCATGGATTTAAGGGCTTTAACCATGAAAGTTGAAAGGGAGAAAAAGATGAGAAAGAAGAAGGATTCTGGTTTTGGGTTTTGGATTTTGATTGTGGAGAAACTCTATTGGATTGCTTGGAAGGAGCTGGAATTTGAGGAAGAATCATTGCACCATTTGACATCCTCTCAAGCTTTTGGAAACCAAGTTTTCTTTGTTTATTAAATAAATTTTATTTTGTAATAAATTCATAGTTTTGATATGCTGGTTACAAAATAATTGTTTGAGAAACTCAGAAATGAGTTATGATGAAAACCCATGTTAAATCTTGTAGCAAATTCTGGAAACCACTTTGTTCAAATGTTTTTCTCAAAAAAAAAAAAAAATTGGGTTTGGCTATAGATGATCATTTCTGGAAATTATTTTTTGCTTTTCTAAATCTATAATTTTGAATAAAATTGAATATATATATATTGAAGAGTATATATATATATATATATATATTATATTTCATTTTTGAAATGGTTGTTGAAAAATAAAAAATAAACCTTGTCAATTTTTTTTTTATGTGGATTTTGAAATCCGCAGGGGTTTCAAATTTTTTTTTTTAGAAATAAAAAAAATTAAAATGCGAACTGGAGGGGGTTGTTGGGGGCTCACCCCACAACCGCCCCCATGGGAGGCATTGTGGGGGAGTTGCGCCCAACACACCCCTCTCCACAACCGCACCCATGTATTGGGGGCTTAGCTGTGTGAAGACATAGCCACGCCCCATGTAAATGGGGTCGGCTATGTATTCACACAATTGCCTCCCAAGAAATTCGAGCCCTGAATTTTTCAATTTGACCTTTTAAAAAATATATATATATATATAATATTAAAATATTTAATATATATAAATATTAAAATATATATATAATATATATATTTGTGTATATATGTTAATATATACAAAAAATGTATTTATATATTGATATATATATAATTATATGATTATGTATATATATATATATATATATATATATATATATATATATTGATATATATATATATATATATATATATATATATATATATATATATATATATATATATATATAATTGAGGTTTTAAATAATGTCATGTTTTAAATGCAATTCGAGGATTTAAATTAATCTGTAATAGTCGAATTATTGGATTTTAAAATAATATATTTTGATAGAACAAATATTTGATTTTAAAATAAATGTTTTAACAGAGGAATTAATTGTTTTTTTTAAATGATTTATTTTGAAAAGAAAAAATGGTTATTTTTAAAATGATATTATCTGAATAGAAGAAGTAACTATTTTATTTTATTATTATTAAAAGCAATTGAGGAATTGAATATACGGTTTAAATTTCCCTTCTTTGTTTGAAAAATACATTAGTAAATTAGTTTTATTGAGGCAATAAACTACTGAATTTTATTAAGGGAAGTGGATTTAGGAAATCCAAAAGTAGATTTAATTCCTATTTAAATTGCTCCTTTAAATGTAAATTTATTTCATTTTCATTTTGGGGGAAATTGGTTAGTAAATGTTAATACGTCTTCTAGATGGGGTTTTTAATTGTTTGGGGTTATCGTATTATGATAGTCAGCCTTTGAATTTCCTTGGGTAGTGCGTATAGTTGTATCCAGTTAATTACCCAGTCACCACGAATGAGGATGTGTTGACTTTATGTTGTGGATAGGGATTTAATATCCTTAGGTCGCACTAGTTTACCCTTGGGATGTGGAGTTGTTCCACGTGTTATCTTAGAGGAGTGTCTTGCAATGAGGGCCGACACACAAAGTGGTGCTAGGGTAACTCATTGTGAGTTAGTTAATCCAGTGATAATGTAAATAAACTTATTAGAAGAATAGGTAGTATCAAACACTTAATAAGAGTAATTGTGCCTCACTCATGGATGCAAGGGCTTGTATAGACTTGGGATGGGATGAGAAGGCCTGGAATGACAATATCGTTATCTTGTCTCTATGAGAGATAACTGATTCCGCATTGGTTTGCATGAGGGGCCGGGAGTCGTTAGAGGTTTCCAGGAGATCCTGAGATGGGGGCCGGGGCCTAAGAAGACTTACCAGGATATCCCATGTAGCATTGTGATGACACTTCTCCTAAGTCAGCAGTATGTTTGTATCAGTGATGCAATTGATTAATCAACTCTGGAAGCATTGTAACCATTGTGTTAGTGATGTATTTGTATTTGATTAAGTTCAGTTATGTTTTAGCCTGTGTCTAGAGGTAGATGGTCTTGTCTAGGAATCCTTGCTACTATCTCCTAGCACAGGGGGTGGGCCTTTGGGTACCACTTGGTTGGGTGGAACGTGCACCTTACTGTGTTGGGTTTTCTTCTTATTTGTGTTGACGAGGTTTCCAGTTGGAGAGCTCGTGGGATCTAGTTACTTTAATGCTTATATTCATTTCAGTTGATTCTTGTAATTTATTACCCCTCAATTGTAATCGAGGTGGAAGATTGTAATTTATAATCACGCTTATTGGTTCTACCTCATTCAGGGAATGAGAGATGTAATCTTCTTGATAAATTATTGGTATATTTAATCTTATTGTAACCCTTATTGTTATGATGTAATTTATCATGTATGGAATGTATGTGTTCTTAGTTTCTTAAGTAGATAAATGTTATGGATTCAATTATGTTGTATGTATAGGTTTTAATGTAATCTTAGTCTCGTAACCTTAGAGGTTGTTGGCAATGGGTAGTGATCTTGCATGTTAATTGTACTTTAAACAAAAAAAATTATGTGTTTGAGTATTTAATTGCAATTTCCTCTAGGGTTACGTGGTAGGGTGTTACACGGTCACAAAACTTACAATTACGTATAAGAACTAGTCTCAAGAGCTGGCACAAAGAAGCTATTTCAACCTGCCTTCTTATGCTTGTAGCAGGGAAGGACCAGACCGCGTGCCTAGGTTTATGGCTACTATGAATTTCAATGGAGAAGTGTTTGAGAGCCCCAACTATTGCAATGCTCTAATACAGGTTGAGCATTCTGCTACAGAGGTTGATCTAAATGCTTTGGCCACTAGAGGTCTTACCACGCCTCTTGCTACCAGAGTTCTGGACGATACAAGGGTGTAGAAGAATTTGCTGCAAGAAGTAACTACAAGGTTGGGTTGAGCCTTCCTATGTAGACTACTATCTGGTGAGCCTACCAAGACTAAGAAACAGCAAAAAAGAATGTTGAAATGGCTACCTGGTCTACTCTCAAGCAATTGGCACATCTAGGGGGTACATCTTCATCTCCAAGGGATGCTTATGAAGTCCAAGAGTGGGAGCAAGAACAAATCATTACTACTAGAAATATTTCAAATCTAACAGGTAGAGATGATTTAGGCTACTTGTCTCACCAACAACTGGTGCAGAGGAGAAGGTTTCAAGCTCAGAGAGTTTATAACTCCTTTTGTTTTAGTCCCAAGTCCAAAAATGCCTTTTGTTAACAAAGAGAGAGTTTGGGATGATATCTGGGCATAAGTGTACATGTTAATGTAAAATCTTGGATGGTAAACTATTATGATTGTAATGGGTGCTTCCCTTCTCGTAAAGGATTTTATTATAACTAAAAAATTGAGTGAATGTACTGCATTTTCGGATGTTTGGGGTTGGGTTGCAAATTTGAACTCTTCCAGTGTCAGCTTCATAATGTCCAAATGAGCTAGTTTGGGTAGTCATTATAATTACAAACAAGTTGTCGAATCTTGCCATTGAAGTGGAAATTGACATCATATTGATGTTACCCTCTGCATGTGTTACTAACATTTTGTTTTGTAGGTATTATAGAGGGAATCACTACAAAATAAGAAGGTTCACAAGCTAGATAGGAATTACCTCATCACATCCAATGTCAAGGTCTTAGTGCCATCAAAAAGTGGCCACTACCATCATTATCTTGCTTGCCTCTTGTGATTGGAAAATTTTCCTTTGTCTCTATCTTTACAATCTACAACCAGTCTCTACATATTTCTATGTAGAGAGTATCAACAAATGTGACAATGGGGAACACTACATATGACAAGATAGTAAGGTCCATGGAAATTCTAATTTTTTTTGCAAATTTAATCAAGGTATCAATGCCTAAAAGTAAGATCTTCATTTTGACTGATCCCACAAGCAGTTTTCTAGTTGTTCCTAGTAATGTTGTTGTGATGCATATTCTAGGAAACTAATCACAGAATTAATTGATGCTCTAGATGATCAAATATTACATGAATTCTTGGTTTCAAGGTTATCAAGGTATATATGGAAGCAAAAATAGGTTGATCATTTCATTTTCACTAATTTAGACATAGCAATGGTTGATGATCTTAGTCATATTTATGAAGACTAACCAAATTTTCACATAGCTCTTATTTTTTGAAATAATAAGCATCAACCTCTAAACTTAGATTTGATCTTTGTAAGAGGAACTACAAAAGGTGTTTCAAAGACAAAATCATTTTTGGAGGATTTGAATTGATTTTGTAATTATCTTGATCAAAGCAGAAGAAAGAATTAAGGAGTCCACTCCATGAATTGATCTATATGTATATCTTTTTGAAGCATATGAAATCCAAGTCCTTTGAATTTTGTTATGAAAAAAGAAAAAGAAGTAATCAATGTTGCAAAGATATTTTTTTAAACATTTAGTAGTCAGTGGTTTTTTCAAAGAAATGGAAGCTGATAATCATAATAGCTTCCTCTAAAAACCTGCTCGACAAATTCAAGGAATTTAAGATGCAAAAAATCTTTTGGGTGTGGGTAGGTGCAAGAAGTTGGGTCTGCAAAATGTTCAGAAAGTGGAAGTTGTTTTCCTGATTTTCACAATTTTTCATAGTTGGACTTAAAATTTGAAGCACTAACATATTGAATCTTTAAAAAGTTCAATAATATGAAATTTATTATTTTGAGTTTAGTTTTCAAATATGTAATTTATTCTAATACCCAAATGATACAAAATAATTTTTAATACGCATGTATAAATACAAATTTTTAAAAGTCACTTTTTTAGGACCATACCATGCACGTGTACAAACACCATAATTTCACATAAATAAATGTATTTTTATAATTCCTTTTGGGGAAAGATGTATATTATAATGAAGATTCATGAAGATATTTTTTTATAATTGTTTTTGCAATAAATTTTTATTTATTAATTTTTATTGTCCCTAATTTCTAGTTTTTAAAACCCTTGTTACAGACACCACAACTTGACCTAAACTTATTATTTTTTCAAATTTCTTTTTTTCATTGTGTAAATAATTATTTATAGATTAATTCCATATAATTTTTTGAACAAGAAAATTAACAAATTTAAAGTTATTAAAAAGATACAAAATCTTGACATTTCAAGATTATGGACCTCTTTCCTCATAAATTAATTAAAAAATAGAAAAGATAATTAAGTTATTAAAAAATTTACATATTTGAAAACTAGACATTGCCATATATAATGGGTTTTAATTTCATAAAATAATTAAAAAAAAATCCTCATTAGCTATATTGCCAAAGTTAGTTTTTTCTCTTAAAATTGCCATGACCTTGTACTTGTAGGTCTAAGCCTTTAGTGTTGGGTTACCATGCCCTTTTTGAGCCTAAATCAAAATGAAAAACATGTCTTGTGAGTTTCAAACCTTTTGGAACAAGTACCCACTTCAAAATGGGTACCTATTTAAAAAAAAATGAATGTGTATTGGTTTTAAAGCTGAAAAAATGACACTTCCCCTAAATGTGAACCCAACTTCTTGCACTTACCCGTGTACATTGTCTCAAGGTTTTGAATTTGGTTTGTATCATATCAACTAAAACTATACAACAAATGTTTTCTTAATTTAAGTTCTGCAACAACACCAAAATGGTCTATGCCATAGTGATGATCAAATTTCATGTAATGTCTATATTCAAGGGTAATTCTTAGCACTTCAGGTGGTTGTATAATTTTTCAATTATTTTCCACTTGTTGTATGATTTGTATCATTAGGGGATTTGTGCATCCATCCCATGCCCTTTATTTAATATTTTCTCATAAGGGCCTTTCTTGATGCATCTTTCAAATCTCATATGTAACTAATACTATATTAATAATATTATCTTCAGATGCTTAGCATCTTTTACCAAAAAAAACAATGGCTTCCCTTTCCTTCTTGGTCCGTAGGTAACACTCATTTACAATTACTGACTTCCTTGCAATCATCTTGAGACATACCATCCTGGCATAAGAATTTCCAAATATTAGACTCATATAATGTTGGATGAAAGCATAACAATCACATAGGTTCTAGTGTTGAACCTGGTAGCTATGATACCATGTGTAACGTACCCTATGTTCTACCCATTTTTTTTATTATATTTTACTCACAAGTTAAAGTTTATGCTACTAACGTTATGAGACAATTTTTTTCCTTTTCACATGAATAATAAGATGCACATTTGAAACATAACCATTCCAAACTTTCCCATTGCATAACATACAATCATTTAAATAATTCAAGCAATAATTTCACATCACATAATTGCATGATAATATTTCCCATTTTCAACTTCTCAATAAGAATATAATTACATGTTTACATATATAGCTTCTACGAGCTCAATCATAAAGATATATAAACAAATTACAATGGTCTAGATGTCCCTAATGTTGGTGAATACCTCCTAGATGTTCCCATAATTGGTGCATACAGTCTAGGTGTCCCCAAACTAGCTCTACATCCTCAAATCTTGGTCGCTGATTGTATGAGGGAGAGCATCACTCAAGCACTTTCCTGCCAACCATGGACTTACTGCGGTGCCCCACACATCTGCCTAATTGGTAAGGTGGCCCTACCCTTTGATGAAGAGATTGGTTTGGTAACCCCATAATCTTGACCTTCCTAAGCATAGTGTTGTGTCCTATATATCTAGAGCTACCACACATTGGTTTCCCTGCCTAGATTGCAATCATGGATCATAGTGAATTGATAGTGTAAACAGTGGCTACACTCACTACTTTGGCCAAAGAATTCAACACCTAGTACTTTGAGTGAGAGTCATCTACCCACCCACCCTTAAGCTTGATTTGGTATTGACCACAAACATAACAAATAGTCACTCTAAGGTGATAACATAATAAAATATTCAACAAGGTAATTCCCTTAACCATGGATTACCCTAACCTAGAAATACCCAAGTCTATAATAAAATGATTATCTAAGTTACACCCTTACCCATGAATTCCTCTAACCCCAGGTATAACCACTCTAACCATACATATAAAAAAACTAGTGTTTAGGTAGGTTATCCAATTTCCCATGGATTTCACTAACCTCATGAATAAAATTGCTAACCTCTTATGTTTAAACTGACATATTCATAAAAACACTATAGGATAACAACTTATTCCTTATTTCAATTTTCATGCAATATCCATATAAGCGAACAAACTAAGTATAGTTCTAATATAATTTAAGCCACACATAATTTAAGATTATATAAATGTAATCCCAATAATAGGGTTCCACTAATTCGAGACTCAATCAAGAATCACATAAGAATAATCCATACTAGGATTTAACTAAGTTCATAAGGACAAACATATCCTGCATTCAAAAGCTATCTTTCCAAATGAAGGCATTATTTCAAATAACCTTTCAAACAAAAATAATGGAAGAATAGAAATCAACATGCCTAGATATTAAGTTCCAACTTAAAAATTATGCCTTCCAACCTTAGTCTTCACCACCATGAAAGCTACTTCTTTGAAGTTCAACTAACCTCCAAACACTAGCCTCTTACAAATTCTTTAAACAATACAATTGTAAAATAACACAGAAACTCGCTAAATCTCAAACTCTCTAATTCACATGTGCAAAAAAATAGTAGAATAACAACAGAGAAATCAAAATGATAAGTGTAACCAATGATAGGAAGAGCACCTCTATATATATTAAAATTTGAGCTTCCAAAGGCTAGAAACAAGCTAGCAATTTTGCCACCTTCCTACTCACATATGACTTAGTTGATAGACTTATATTGCAACACATGTCAGTGCACATTCTTCCAATGGTTGAGTCGACCTCATGTTTGGTGACAACAAGACCCCATTTACTAGTTCAAGCACAAAAATACAAAGCTACATGTTTCCTTAATGGTTTTCAAGTCGACTATCCTCTTATATGTCTACCAGTTCACTTCATTGAATGAGTTTAATATTTACCAAAATGTTGTACTTGTATATGGCATGGGTTTTGAACTTATTTTTGCTTCCACATTCTACAAATTTGGTGCCACATATTCACAAAATAACATCCTTTGTTATAGCACGACCAAGACTATTTCTAGATGGTTAAATTGCTATTATTTTGCTTGCAATGTATAAGCTATATTCCTTCTTCCATACACGATGAATAATTATTCATTTAATTTGTCTTAATTTTCCTTATGTCTAGATGTAAACTTAGCCACAACATGTATTTAAAACAACGCTAAATCATGTTCTTCACTTTATTCATTTCAATTTTAATATGTATACCAATAATTTTATAATATGTGTTTTCCTTTACACATATGCAACACTTTATAAAATGTGTTATGATAAATTCTACATGTTTTCAATATATAAATCAAACATTATATATATTATATATTATTAATATATATACCACATAATATATATATATATATGTATATATTAATATATTATATATAATCACATTCACTTGATTATTAAATACATCTATTGTCAATTGATAAAAGCATATATTAAATAATCATTAATATACATATATATATATATGTATATACGTATATATGTATATATATATTACCAATATATATTATATATTATATATCATTATTTCGATCATCAAATTCAAACACATATATTCATGTACTCATTGATCGATGTATATACATGAAGTGTGTATATATACATGCCACATTTGTCCAATTGATACTCCCATACATATGGGTTATCCTTTCACAAGCATGCATAGGTACATCTACCTACGTATACTCATGCATGCATATACTCACATGTATGAGTTATCATGGACATGTACATATATACATGTAGACACTAAAAAATGTCTTGAATGATATCATGCACTCAAATCAGGTATACTAACATCATTTGCTCCTAAAACCCATCCTCTTTTCGCTTAATTGATTAAATTGACTAGTTATTTAATTAATTACATCATCTTCATCCATTAACCTGATCGATTTAATCAAGTTAATTCACCCCCTTTCATGCTAACACTTCGTCCTGTTAAATTAAATAAATCAAACTATTTAATTTAAATCCCTAAATCTTCTTATTTAATTAAATAACCCTACATTATTTAATTAAATGTCACCACCGTTTCCCCTTTTCATTAAATCACTTTATTTAATGAATATCATTTAATTCTTCTAAATCCCCTAATTTCATAATTAACATTGTTTATCTATCAATTATCTTAATTAATCTACTTCCCCCCACTTGCAAGGGAATATTCCTCCTTTGTACATTCCTCCAAAAGGAGTATTCCTATGGAATATTCCTTCCCCTTTTGCATAATTAAAATTTGTTTTAATTAACTAATTATCCTTTTTCCTCACCCATGAGAATATTTCAAAGAATATTCTCTCTCCTCACTCATTTAAAAAATGGAATATTCTTACTTAGCTTCATATGCAAGTTAACTCAAAAATTCTTGTGCAAGTTAACTTGTGACCTCTTGTATAGGTCAAAAGTGTGTTTGTTTGAAGGAATATTAACCCTTGATTAAAATATCATCTTTCATTCTCATCTGTTGATGAGAATCCATGATCCATCCCTCCAACTTCTTCCATCCTTGACCATTGATTATCTTTTTTGATCTCAACCTTCCATTTCTCATTTGCTCTCCTATAAATAGGTCACTATTTGGAGACAAATGGATCCATCTTTTAACATCAGAGTTATGCTGTTAAAATCACTCACACTCACACTCATATTTAACACACATTTAGCATATTTTAGTTCATTTTAATTTCATTAATTAGCCTTAAGCTTCCATTAATGACTTCCATGATCACATAATACGTCCATTTAGCTTGTTTAGTAATTCAGGTTTGAATCTTTTAGTTTAGAATCTATTTAGATTAGCTTAGTAATTGCATATCTACATCTTTTAGCATAAAATCATGTTAAATTAGCTTGCATCATGCTCATTTAGATTAAAATCATGTTTTCGTACACATATCACATTCGTTCCATCAGTTTTCTTCAATAAAATTGACTAGAACAAGCTTATTTATCCATGGTATTGGGAAAGGGTTACCGTTCCACATTAACGCGGCACCACCCCCACAATGGGATAATTTTTGAATGAATTAGAGTAAACATTTAATGCTTTCATATTTTAGAATGCTTGATTTTAATGAATGCTTAGTTTAAATTTACATTTGATTGATCTTGTTGAGATTGATGTTAGTGGATTTATTATGCTTTGATTCTCCATGGATCAAGTTTAATTAGCCCATGCTAATCCGTCAATCACATTCTGGTGCTAGAAAGAGGGCTTTACCGATTATATTTAATCAATTTCTATTTTGAATTCTATTTTTTATGATTTTTGTAGGATATAGTGATGCCCAAAGGAATTTTAGTGACGCCTTTGTTGGGCGTCACCATACAATGATGCTATCATCATCAGAAACAATGATGCCTATTTTATATCGTAATGTTGATTAAACTAAATAGTGACCCTAATACTTTTTAGAGGTATCAAAATTTTCAAACTACGACGGTCCAAAATAGCGAGGCTATTATCATCATTGGTTTTCCACAGAGTGACACCCAATTCACTAGAGCAACGTACAAATGACTTATAGCAATGTTGTTGTGAACACCGATGCCATTCTTTGGTAAGAAAAATGGTGATCAATTTTTAGCATGTGCTTTAAATTTTTTACTTCATTTGATGACTAACATGCCTTTGGTTTTGTTTTGGTTTTTAGGCTAACTGGGCTTTGCAAGTTGGACAATAAAAACTAAAGTGAAGAAACATCTTTGTCTTAAAATCTTATAATTATAACAAGTGTTTGACACTTCTGGGACAAAATAACCCATTTATCATGCTTTTCATTTTATTCTTTAGGACCTCACTAATTTTCAATTGGATTTTAAAAAGAACACTCAAATAGGACTAAAATTGAACCCTCACTTTATCATTTTACTTTGGGTTTAAAATTGAACAATACAACTTAACACTTTGTTTGGTGCATAAAATAACCCATCTTGCTTTACAAGGTTAAAATGAATGAGTTCTTACCTTGTAGTGCACATCCACTCCCCTTGCGCTTTGTGTGATCTTGGGTGAAGAAAAAACACTCCAAGTGTACTTCGTTGTTTGTGTGCATTTATAGTACATATCTACTCCCCTTGCTCTTCGTGTGATCTTGGTTGAAGAGAAATACTTAAGTACACATTTACGCGTTGTGTCACCCTTAAGAGAGGACTTACTATGAGACACACATCACAATGGGAAACTCATAGGAATTTTTTTGCAAACACGTTTACCAGTGGGCTATATTAAAGGTTGGGAGATCACAAGAAAGTACCTTCTATCTTGGACTCTATAACATACTGAACCTATTACCATGCCTTAAGTTGAATGGGAATGGTAGTAAGAGCCTTAAGTGGCAAAGTAGGTATTTATATGATTGGATGTTCTCAGTTTGTTACTAAGAACCATCTGTTTTAGTTACCAAAAACCTTCATGCTTGCTGGTGCAGGAATAGTCATTCCAAAGTTTCCCCACATTTGTACTATCTGTTGTTGAAACAAAAAAAACCTTAGGATCTTTGGATCTTCAGGATTTTGAGATTTGGTAGTCCCAAGAAGTGTGTGTCATGGAGGGGAGCCAATGTTGCCAAATATCTAACTGTTCACATTGTCTTAGTATTTGGAGAAATTCGAGTGGAGATCCAACAAGTAGTATCTTTTGAACCTAGGGTGGTAAATCCTTGCGAGTCATTTTAATACTTTGTTTGGTTCCAAAACATTACAAAAAAACATTCACAATCTTCCTCAAAATTTCAAACCCTTTGGTTTAAGTATGGATACCTTTTGAAATAGCCTTGATATTATATCTTGACTTATATCTCAATCCATACTTGCCAAAGTCAACATAAGCAAATATGGCTTGAACTTCATCCTTTTCACAAAATGGACATTGTGAAATTTATGATGTTTTTTGGCATAGACATTTAGTTTGAAAACATAATCAAGATAAGTGTTTGTGGTAAAATAAACTCACTTAAGCAAGATAAATTTGACAAATTGAATCCCACATGAGGAGATCAATTTATCCCATTGAAAAAATTGATCTTACACTTGCTATTATTCAACCAAACTTTGAACTCATTAAAGGAGAACAAGCCGATATAGTTAGTTGTTTGAGAAGATTTACCTTTTAAACAAAGGAAACATCCATTCAGTGGAGAAACACAACAAATATCTTAGACAAAGAAGAGGAACAAACCGACATTGAGGCCAAAAGGCCCATATTACCACCACCCACGTGGCAATGAATATCCTCTTTTCTTTCATAGAATTAGACTTCTCTAAATGATCTCACACAAAATCAGAATCCCCAAGAGAAGGTCTACAGGTCATTATTTTAAACTTAGGCATCTTACTTCAAAAGCTCTCAAAAAGTACCTTTCAACACTTCACCAAAATGGAACCAAGTTGGTACACAAGTTCTACAAATTTGTTTCAAGGAATAAACCAGACTTGTATATGTATTGAACCAAGTTGGTACACAAGTTCTACAAATTTGTTTCAAGGAATAAACCAGACTTGTATATGTATGGAACCAAGTTGGTACACAAGTTCTACAAATTTGTTTCAAGGAATAAACCAGACTTGTATATGTTCTTTTTCAATCAAAACCCAAGTCTTTTTCATGATAATGAACCTATCTAAAACATTGGGTTTTTAGGATGTGAAAACTTTAGAGGTCTAGAATGTTTCTCACTACCTTGGTCTTATCAAATAAAGGTTCACTTTAGGTCAACATTGGGTCAAACATTTCATCCACTCCTTCATCAAAATTCATCCTTCACTTCACCAAACTTTGCAAAAATTTTGAATACACCAACACTTTTGGACTTAAACATCCATCAAACTAATCCCTAACTTAGCTACTTTGTATGTGAAATGTATCCTTTTCCATGCACTTAGCTAAGTTAGTTATCATCTTTGAACTAGTTTATCTTGAAGGTCACGAGTCGACCCTAAAGATTTACAAGTTCATGAGAATCCTTTATCAAACATCAAAATCTTAAGTCAAAAGTGTTGTCCCAAAATGTTTGCAAAAATCACTTTACACATTATCCATCTCTTCATCCCCCATTACCATCATTGCTCCCAAAAGACTTAGAGTGTCCCTTCTACATAGATTTGTGTCAACTAGAGAGTTTAAACATTATAAATCTCAACACAACTCTCCCATAGGTGACCCAAAATTTATGGTAAAGATAAGATCACAACACAAGAGAATCATGGAAATAACCAAAGTCACATTCACCTCAAGTGATCCCAATCCTTTAGAATTTGATCCAAGAAGTCAAGTTAACCCATCACAACAACCCTCATCTCCATCAGGGCCCTATGAGATTGAAGATGTTAAGAACAACCGATTTGGACTTACTATGGAAAAAAAATGGAGTACAAACAAGAACATCAAGCCTTAGAAATAATTGCTCCAGTTTCCCCATCTTTTGTTGCATGAACTTTAACACAAGACTTAACAACTCCATCACTAGGGCTAAATAAAACATCCACTCCTAGTCTTGCAACTAGTCTTGCCAAGGAATTTGGTCCAACTCTTCCATTTGAAAGAAATACACTTGTGGGTACTCTCAACACCAATTCATCCACTAATGGACACCAAAATTTGGCACTTATACCATTCTTGAACACCCCCAGCATGAACATCAACCACTTACAATTCATGAATCCATGACAACATCAAAATATCAAGGGTACCCATCTTCATCCATCCCCACAAGTACCATAAGTGTGTCCAACATACCGCTAGGAAGTGTGGACCAAGTGTCTTAAATCAACCCACAAGGGCATGCCAAAATCATAATGAAAAGTCAACCCTTAACACAAATAGGGACATTTTTATCCGATCCCCCAACTGGTTCATCTACACCATTGGTTTCACAAAACACGTCCATCACTTCCATCATCAACCTGAATCAAAACAATCCCTTGGTGACGAATCCAATCAACCTAGATAATACTTTGTCCACATCCCTAACACAAGGGAATCCTCATGATATTAGACAAGGGAACCTTTTCAATCAATGGACTCAAGGTCCTAGTATGTCATTACCATCAAAAAATTTAATGACACCATCCTCATCTCTCTCCACAGTCCCCTTTACCATGCAAAATCAAATGGGACCTCAAACTTACATTACTCCATCTCAATCCACCATCTTCCAAGGAATGTTAAACCAAGGGAACCCCCAAAATATCATCAACAATTTACTACCCACTCAAAACATCAACACCCAAAATCCATGATAGATATCCTGACAACCAACTAATCCTACATTGCAAGCACATGCCTTAGCTTTACAACAAGCACAACATGCTTATTAGTGAGCCGTCCAATAGCAGAAACAACAAAAAGTAGCCCTAATAGAACAACAACAAAAACAAGCAACCCTAGCAGCACAACAACAACAACACAACAAGCAACCTTAGCAAAACAACAAACAACCTTATACCAACAACAACATCAAGCCCATCAAGTAGCCTTAGTAGCACAACAACAACAAGACCAACATCAAGCAACCTTAGCACAACAACAACAACAATAACAAAAGCAAGCCCAACATCAAGCAACCTTAGCACAACAATAACATCAAGCAACCTTAGAACAACAACACCAAGCCCTAGTGACACAAGAAAAAAAAGTAGCCCTTGCAGCTCAACAACAACAACAAGCCTTACTAGCTCAACAATATGCCCAACAACAACAATAATAACAACAAAAAATTTCCTACTATAATCCTCAACAAAACATCATCAATACAAAGGTGTTAGAAACATATACATCAACACCTCAATCACCTTCACAGAATCCCACACCGCCATATACACCATACAACACTTTATTATATCAAAATCCCACATATAATCCATCCACAATCTCACAATACACAACATATGTTCCTCCACCAAACCCGTAAGATGATCTAGCATCGCAACTTAAGGTGTTATCACAAGAAATGCAGGATCTTCAAATGGGCAGGACAAAGAAACCCCATACACAAAACTTATGTCCATATTCTTTTTATTGAAACATCACAATGGTACCATTCCCTCCCGGCTTTGAAATCTCAAATTCGATAAATACAAGGGGAGAGGAAGTCCTGTGGACCATTTTAAATAACTTAACATCATGTGTATGTGGATAGCTTACAATGATTCTTATTTAATGCACCTCTTCCCCTAAAGTTTAAGATGTCCTGCAATCGATTGGTTTTCTCAACTACCTCCCGGTATCAAAAATTTCCAAGAAATTATCGATAAATTCATAGATCACTTCTCCTTTAATCTTGAAATGGACGTCATCTTAGAAGAGTTGTATACTCTCAAACAAAACAAAGGAGAATATTTCACCAATTTCTTGCAGTGGCGGAGACAAAGAGCTAGTAAGAGCAAGTGGCCCCTTCTCGATGAACAACAAGTGAGGATCATCATAGAAAATTTGGATCTAGATCTATCCTTCCACTTGAAAATGCAGTGCATCACCTCTTATGATGAGCTTGTCCCTCCAACCATTAACATTGAGAGAGCTCTAATCTCACAAGGAAATACTCAAGCTTGCAAAGACCATTTCCCATCGACTAGTTCAAATGACAAACCTCATTTCTGGGATAAGAAAAAGAATGTAACAAATGATGGCGTGGTAGATGCTAAGGTGGTCCTAAGTTCTGCTAGACCAAACAACAATCAGTTTTCTAACATTCAACCAATTGTGCAACAAATGACACCTCCTCAGAACAATCAGATCAAGAATACCGACACGCAACAAAGATGAACCCCTAATAAGAATAACTATCCAAAATGAAAATACACACAGTTATCAAAACCTATCGAAACCATCATGAAGAAACTGGTTGATTAAAACTTGATAACACTACCCAAATTTGAAAACTACCAGGAACCAAAAGAGAAGCTATCTTGGTACAATGAGAACGATCTTTGTGACTTTCAAAAAATCAAAGGACACAAAATGGAAAACTACATGAGACTCAAAAACATTATCCAAGACCTTATAGAGAACAATACTATATCTATTGAAGTACCAACTGGTAACAAGATCTTAATGTATACAAGAACCCTATACCAGATCATAGCAAAGGGAACAAGACTAGAAAATCTAAATATTACATAAACGTGCATCATACCTATTCAAATGTGGTCGCTCCCTATGATAGAATTATCATAGTTGTCACCATCAAAGAACCTAGTGCAAAGTGTGGAGTCACCACATGACATGGAAAATTCACCATCCAGGGAGTCCCATCTCAATCTAGGGAATATCCCACTTTTCCAACATCAAATCCTAGCAAGTATAATCTCTGCACAGATATCAATCTTGGAACTATTAAGGCTATCCCCCACATATAGGGAAATCCTAGAGAAAGCTTTGTTAGAGTCATCTGTCCCTAAGGATATTGATATAGATCAATTTCAAGCTATGGTAGGGCATATCGTTAATAATCTCCTTACCTTCTTTGAACAAGACCTACCATCGCAACCATATCATAACCATGCCTTACAACTTGAGGTCGTTATTCATAAAAACAAATTCAAAAGTCTTAGTGGATGGAGGTGCTAATTTGAACATTTGCACTCTTCGGTTGATCAAGAACCTGGGCTATTCAGAGGATACTATTGAGAAGGCAAAGAGTACCACCATCAGAGCATATGATAACCAAGAGTGGGTATCACAAGGAATCATTTCAATACCCATCCAAGTAGGACCTATCATTGCAGAAGCTACATGCCAAGTATTAGACCTTGATATTCCCTACAAAATCTTACTTGGCTGACCATGGATCCATGCCTTAAAATTTGTAGCCTCAACCTATCATCAATGTGTAAAGTTTCCTTTTGAAGGTAGAGAAATTACTATCAATGGAGATCCTAAACCTTTTTACTACCAAAAGAATCTTGAATCTAAGTTCTATAAAATCCCCTAAATACTCAAGAATGATGAAGGGCCTACACCATCTACCTCATTTGTTGACCCATCATCCCTTGCATCGACCTCAAAAATAAAAATACCTATTGTGCAGAACATTCTTGACATCAAAGCAATGATCCAGGATGATGGTTGTGGAAACTATAAGCTAATGAAAAATACCTTTGTTTTGGGAGAATTAACTCTTTCTCCTTAATTCCATGAGAAGCCCACATCTAGCAACAACGAGCCCGAAACAATCAAGATGGCAGCTACTACCTTCACCAAATGGGGGAATCCAAACCAAGAATATATCAATGAGGAAGATGTCTCTAAACTCCTCTATCAGCATGAATGACCTATCCCTGTTCTTCGCATCGAAGATGACAACAATGATCTATAAATAATGAAGGGATGGGGCTATAACAAGAACGAGAAACTAGGATGGAGTGATAACAGTTTGCTAGAACCCATTATTCTTGAGAAATGACTAAAGAATCTTGGTTGAGGTTCTACTACTAGCAAGGTCACCCTTATTGGAAAAGGTACCTCCACTAAACGAATTGAGGCTTCCTCTTGGTTACCAACATCCCATGATACTACCTTAGATGACTTCCCCCTTGATGTTGCTAACTTATTTGAGAACAACTCCCTCTTCATGAGATCCATAAAATCCTTTGCTTTGAGCAATCAACCAACTAAACTACACCTAATATACCCACAACTCATTGACTTGGACCAACGAGGACCACCGATTCTATATTTATTCAAAAATAATGAACTGATCTTATAATTCATGGGACTTTATGACAAATTATCATGGGAAGATTACAAAACAGGTTTTGACATAGAGCTAGACACATGAGTGTACTATGGGGAGACGATTGATTCCTTCAATCACAAAATTAATGAAATGCAACTAACATGTAGATCTCTAAGTGAAAAATACACCATGAAACTTTATTATCCTAAACTAGTAAAAATAAAGGACACATCTAAATGTGAAAATCTCTTTAAGGCGCCTAAGGATGATAGATTCAATCTCCCCCTTAGTGCAATGCATCCAGAGAAGTCAACAGTTCTAGTAGAAAAATCACTCCAATTAATGTGGGAACATAAGAAGCACCTAAGATTACTTTCTATGTCGAATCCTTGTTGGATGAAGAACATAAGAACCTAGCAACATTCTTGAAAGAGTGAAGAGCTAACTTTGCATGGTCATACGTTGATATGCCAGGGCTCGATCTAGATAAAGTTGTGCATCACTTAGCAGTTTATCCCGAAGCCAAGCTAGTGAAGCAAAAATTAAGGAAGATGCACCCTCAGATAACACTCTTGGTGAAAGTTGAGCTATGAAAGCTTATTGACATTCGATTCATCTGACCGATAGATTATCTTGAGTGGTTTTCAAACCTGATACCGGTATCAAAACCCACTAGGGGCATCAAAAAATGCACAAATTTTAAAGACTTAAAAAAGGCATGAAATTCTAACATGCCCAAAGGATGATTTCCCTCTTTCTAACATCAACCTCATCATGGACTTAATAGTTGGGCATGAAATTCTATCACTCATGGATGGTTTTTCAGGATACAATCAAATCATGATCACCAAGGAGGATCAACAAAAAACTGCATTCACTTGTCCATGGGGAACATATTGCTGGAACATGATTCCATTTGGGTTGAAAAATGTAGGAGCCACCTATCAAAGAGCAATGACCCTCATCTTTCATGACATGATACACAAAAAGTCGAGGATTATATGGATGATATTTTAGAAAAATCAAAGAAAAGAAGTGAACACATACAATTCTTAGGACCCATCTTTGACAGACTTGAAGAGTACAAGGTATGACTGAATCCAAAAAAGTGTCTTTGGGGTCACATCAGGAAAAATTATTCGTTATATCATCTTACAAAGAGGGATATAAATTGATCAATCAAAAGTAAAATCCATCCTCAACATGGAACCACCACAAACACTAAAGCATATGAGAGGGTTACAAGGAAGATTGAAGTCCATTAGAAGGTTCATAACACAACTATTAGACAAAATCCACCCTTTTTTGCATCTTATCCATAAAGGAATAACTTACAAGTGGGATGAGAAGTGTGATAAATATTTCCAAAAAATCAAAGATTATCTATTGACATCTCCAGTACTCATGTCATCAATACCAAACAAACCATTGATCCAGTATATCTCAACAACATCTACAACACTAGGTTCTCTTCTAGTACAACATGAAGAAAGCGGAAAGGAAAGGGCTATCTATTACATCAGTAGGACCTTGGTAGGCTATGAAATGAACTATTCACCCATTGAAAAATCATGCCTAGAAGTATTTTTTTCTTCACAAAAGTTCAGACATTACATGTTGTGACATCAAGTAAATCACATTGCAAAGATTGACCCATTAAAATACCCGTTGTCCAAAGCCACTCTCACTAGGCGAATATCCAAATGGGTGATGATCTTAACTAAATTACATAGAGTACGTGGAGTACAAGGAAATGAAGGGACAAGTAATTGCAAACCAACTGACAGAGGGACCTATCTATGTAGAGAACCCATCAATATCTAAATTCCCTGATGAATCAGTGTTCCTTATCAATCTAACCAATTAGTGGAAAATGTACTTTGATGGATCATTCACCCAACATGGAGAAAGATCATGTATTCTCTTTATCACCCCTCAAGGTGATTGCATTCCAAAGTCATATAGGATTTCATTTTTGTGCACTAAAAATATTGTTGAGTACAAAGCCATAATCACAGGTCTAAGGATAGCAGTTTAGTGGTAGATACAAGAGATGAAAGTCTATGGAGACTCACAACTGGGTATCAACGAAGTCAATGATGACTACCAAACTAAATATGAAAAGATTACTCCTTATAAGAAGATGGTAGAAAGTATCAAGGAACTTTTCATTAATATAACTTTTGAGTAGATTCCTCGTATGAACAACCGAGCAACATACACAATGGAAATAATCGAATCACTATTAGACATGCCAAACAACATCCTTCAATGTGAATTCTAGGTAGAACAACTTATTGTACTTACTTTTGAAATCCTTGGATCTAAATTTGCGTGTGTCATTGTTGGTCTTGGATCCTTGTGGTATCATGACATATTAATCTACCTAAGTAGAGGAACCCTTCCATCCGATATCATGTCTAACCTTAAAAATACTTTTGTCAAGAAGGCATCTCGATTCATGATCTTAGGTGATACCCTTTATTGTCGAAGCATCAAAGGGACATTACTATGGTGTCTTAACCAAGAGGAAGCCTTAAATACTTTAACAAAAGTTCACAATGACATATGTGGTTCCCATTCTAGTGGTATAACTTTAGCTAAGAAATTGTTGAGGATGAGGTACTATTGGCCAACTATGGAAAGAGAAGCCCATCAGTATGTGTAGAAGTGTGTCTAGTGTCAACATCATGGAAATATAATTCATGCTCCAACTCAAGAATTGCAACCAATAATTACACCTTGGCCTTTCTTGCAGTGGGGGCTTGACCTCATAGGAAAGATAACTCCAACCTCATCCAATGGCCATAAATTTATCATAACAACTACCGACTACTTTACCAAGTGGGTTAAAGCCATTCCTATGACCTACATAACAAGGAAGAAAATCGCCAAGTTTATCTTGAATTACCTTATTTTTCGTTATGGTGTTCTTTTAACCCTTATCTCAGACAATGGAACACCCTTCAAGAATCAGGATGTGAAAGAGCTATGTCAAAGATTCAACATCCAACACTGATTCTCTAACTCGTATTACCCCCAAGGCAACAGTCAAGCTAAGGCTACAAATAAGACCATTCTAAAGATCCTAAAGAAAATAGTCAATGAGTCTAGTTGTGATTGGAATCTAAAGTTAAATCTTGCTCTCTAGGCCTATCGAACCAGTATCTGCATGCCTATAGGTGCGACCCATTTCTCCTTGGTCTACGAATCAAAAGCCATCTTACCCATTGAGTTTGAGCTCCCATCACTATGAGTGTCACTATAGAACCTGATCATCGATGAAGAATACATAGTATCTCGATTGAATGAGCTAGAATTCTTGGACGAGCGTCATCTTGATGCTCTTAATCACTTGGAAGTATATCAAATCTAACTGAAACAAAGCTATAAAAAGAAGATCAAATGTCAGTCTTTCTAGGTAGGGGATCTTGTCCTAAAGCAGAATCAAAAGAATCTCCAAATCAAGACAGTAAAGGAAAGTTTGAGCCTAACTGGTTGGGTCCCTTTGTCGTCACTGCAAGCTATGGACCAGGAGCATATCAATTATCAACACCTGAAAGTGAACCCTTGCAGGAACCAACCAACAAATTGTATCTTAAAAATTCTTATGCCTAGTCTTGAAGGGTGTAAATATGAAAATATATATGAAAAAAAAAAGATCAAAATACAAAAAAAGAGAAAAAGGATTGAAAAAAGTAAAGAAAAAAATTATCCCCTAGTGAAAACCACTTCGGTGGCGCTTTGGGAAAGTACCTTGGTGAAAAACTAGCAAGCAGGAACCTTGCATAAATAAAGCACCTCCATCTACCTTTGGCTCTTTATCCTATCATTCTTTCCATCACATTCATCTATTGCAACATTCATCCTATCTATTCCACCATCCATTCACGTCCTTATCATAGCTTGATCTTATGAAGTATCGTATCCCCTTTAGTACTACTTGGCATATTCCCAAGGTTAGTTTGTCCTGCCTATATCAAGGTAGTCTATCATATCACACTGGGGGCAATTCGTTAAGGATCATATCAGGTTCTTGTATATCTTAAGGTTATTGGAAATGTTATTGAAAAATCCCCCAAAAAAACTCATAAAACATTCATCAAAAAATCCAAACACATTCAAAAATTGTAACAGTTAAAATCCAAGAACATCTAAAACACATCAAAACCCATAAAAAAAGTCAAAACATCAAAAATAAAAAATAGTATCCTTGTCGAACTACGGGTCTCTAAGCTTGAATGTAGGCAAGGCCTTCATTAATGTGCCCCCAAGACACCCTCGGTTAGCTCTTTAGGATTCCATCATAATAAACTGACATCCCATCAACTGTTCATCTGTCATCTTCAATAAGTCAAGTTAGTCAAACTACGTGGTCTCTGTGTGTATAACGTAGGTAAGGCTAATATTTGATTGGCCCCCAAGACCCCTAGGATAGGTTCTTGGTCGGAAAAGTTAGAAAATCCCTAAACATTCATACAAATCAAAAAATCCCTAAACATTTGCAAAATCTTGGAAAACACAAAAATAGTGGAAAACCTTGGAAAACCCTAAACAACCTCAAAAAAAAATAAAAAATCATCCACATAAACAACTCAAAAAGACCAAAAACAACTTCAAAACATTTTCAAAAACACCCAAAACATTGAAATATTCTAGAAAATCCAAAACCATCCATCCCATTTCGCTTTCACCCACAATAAACCTTCAGGCATAATAAATCGATCAACACCTTCAACCTTTGGAAAAACAAATAGAAAGCAAGTGTCGCAAGTCATAAAGTGAGAACCTAAGTGTCAAAATCTAAAGTCTAGGTCACAAGTAAGCGAGTTAGTGAAGTTTGTATCAACGAATTATCATAAAAAAAATCATCATCCTAATCAAACCACTTATCAACATGTCCTAGGATGTATCCTTCATGTGATGGACATCAGTATCATAAATCACCTTAGCTACATTTTTTTAAATTGGAAAAAGATATAGATAACACTGACTATTTGTCTTTGATATTTTCTTCTGATTTATCTTAATGACCCATTCTGAGGACCTCTTGATGATTTCTATCAAAATTATTTAGAGAGAGGAATGAGACATCAATCATAATCTTTTGTTTTTTGTGCTTGTGGGTATTCTTGTAAAATAATCTTGGTGCATACTTGCTTAGTTGTGTGTAGGGAAGTTGTTTGGAGTAGATTGTTGACTATTGCGTCTGCTTTGGTCCTATTATCATGAGGGATTGCACTTGAATGCAAAGCTTAGCAATCTCCTGTAACATGGAAATACTTTCGAGCATGTGGGTTGCTCAAAATGAAAGTGAATCTCCAGATTATGGGTTGGTTCCCTTATGATTTTCTAATGAATGAATGATTTCTTGAAGGAAAAGGGAAGAAAAAATTTGAAATGAATGCATAAACTAAAAACTAAACTATGGTGATGCATCTAAATGATAAAAATGAGCATCTGGATTCACAGCTATCCCTCATAAAATATATTTTCACAACTCAAATTGGATAGCTCAAACACATAAATGTTTCACAAAGAGGCTTGATAACATATCCTTTATGAAGAAAAATGACATTTTCACAACCTTAAGGGGAAGGTTAATATATGGCACAATTAATGACCTATGAATAAACTACTATATGTGTATATGCATCCATTAATGAGACATACATTTAAAGGCTTTGAGAGTTAAAACTCATTAAATTTGCATCCAAATCATTAATAGAAACAAAACACTTGAATTTGAGAAGGTAAACACCTGATTGTAGTAAGAAATCAAAGGAATTTTTTGCAAGTGACAATTCTTAAATTCTTTAAAAAGTTGTTGTATATAAAATAGTAAAAGTGAGTTACATGATAGTCTCTTTGTAGAATGCAAAGTTAGAAAACAAGAACTAAGGAAAAAGACTAAGTCTTTTCAAATATATACAAAAGATGATAACTCCAAGATGCCAAGAGGTGGAAATCAAAGCCAACTGAAAGTGAAAAATATCTTTGAAATCACTCTCATGAGTAAAGAAGAAAAGCCTCGAAAAGAGGGCCCACAATTGAAGCAAACTAAACTCAAAATGTTGCAAAATCCTCCCCTCAATGTGCATGATCAAAACAACTCTAGAACTGATGTAAAACTAAAGAGACCTCCATGAATAATGGTCTTGATCAATGAGATCTTCAAAAGACTAAAAATTGACTCCAAGTCAAAGAAAGCATGATACTCCAGATGACTCCCACTGACTTCAGTCCTACTTCACTTGTGTTTCTTGCATGATTTTTGGAAAAAGGGAGCTATTGATTAAAATATTAAAGATGATCAATGTGATTATTTTAATATTTGATATGTGATAGTCTTCCTCTTTATACATTACATAGTAAATATTAAGGTAATCTCACCTTTAATAGTTAATTACATTGTTTATTTTTTCAAAAATCATGCAAAAATACAATTGACCAATCCTTCACTAGGGCATGCAATGATATCATATTTTATTTGCAGATTACATGTGGTAATCTTCAAAATCAAATGATAATCTTTGAACCTCACTCCCAATTCCATCATGATATTCATAGGCCCCCTTTTATTATTAAGTCGATTGACTTTGAAGTCAAGACCAAGGGCATCATGAAAATGAAATGATTTTAATTTTGTAAAACATAGTCAATAATGTCTCACTCTAATTAGGGCTACAAGTAAAACTCTCAAACCCTAAATCATTCTGCATTTTGCATTTGGTCTTAACTATTGCACCGCCATTAGAGTAGGGTTTTAGCTTGAACTTATGTTGTTTCTAGATTTTTTCCATGGATATTTTGAAGGAAAATGTGTGATAAGTCTTTTTTTGCATAGGAAACGCAAAAAATCCTCATATTTCATGTATTTATGAAGCATCTTATGGCCTCTAAGCTATGACCGATGTCCTATTTTTCTTGAGGTATTTTTTTTCCAAACTTTGTTGAATCTCTTCTCTGTGTTTGACGTCACTATTGGGGAGTCTTGGCTTCGAGCTCATGGAAGAAACTGTACGCAAGTTTCTTGAAAACATCTTCTTGTAGAAAAATGAAGTAAGCTTCAACCTTGTGAGCTTAACATTATCTCTTGATTCATGTAGATAGAAGCTCAAAATAAGCTCAATAAATTGCAAAAATAATGAAACCTTTGCTCTCTAAAAGGTTTCTTTATTTCCTGAGATTTCTCTATTCTCCATAGCTGCAGTTTTCTTTTTTTTTATTTGGGTATTTGATTTCTTGAAACTATAAGCTGAACTCTCTCCATTCGATAGCTTTACTAATTTGGCTTTTCCTACTTTGAAAGCTTTGAGAATTTGAGGGTTTCACTTTGTTTCCATGGCCTCTATGTGGGTTTGGTTATTTGTGTAGAAAATGTATTGTATTATGATATGTGCATTTCCTCTTTATTTTGTTGAAGAAAAGCTCCATTGGCACTCGACGCACATCATAGAATAGTGAAAATCTTGTAAAAGAAGTTTATTTTCCTTATGAGTATGTGTTTCTCTTTTAGTGCTATGTAATAATGGCCAATAGTATCATAATCACTTTTTCTATGATAAGATCATGCCAGATCATCATATTTCATGAGAGGGCAGTTAGTTGAAACAAGAGCAATCTCAGTCAAATGCTTCACAAGAAAATTCTACCCCCTTCATTTATAACCTCATGCTTTCTGTTGTCTTCATTATGACTCTCAAGAGTATATGAAACATTTTGTGATAAAAATGAGAAAATTATCCGTAATTACCCTTATATAGGAACTTAAAGCTATTGTCTATTATGAATGTCCATTATCTTTCTTTGTGAAATATTCATATCACATGTCTAAGCTAGAGTGATGTATTCTTCCATTTTCTGAATACATGCATTATCATACTAGAACATTGTAAGTTACTACTCATTGTAAGTTGAATGCGATTTTTTCCTTATACTGGTGCATTGATGTCCTCTTGATGATAAAGTTGAAGTTGTATTGCCTCTTCAAGTTTATACAAACACTATAATTTCTTCCCTTTGATACATTGACTATGTAATACAATGTAATTACACTTTTACCATTTATTACTGGCATGCAAAACTCATAAATGCTGGAAACTAGAATGTAATCACTCACCAATGTATTGTATCTTGATGCTTTCAAGTTTCTTTGTAAAAAGGACTGCAACAATCCTAAATGATTATACTATTTTCTTGGCTTGATTATGAGTTTGATGATTGTAACCATGCATTCATTGAGGCATTGACTTGATAGAATATCACAATGCTACAATTATTTATCTGTGAACATGTTGATTATATCTTTGCACAAATCCTCTAATTATTGTCTTTGTATACATAAGGTATGCTACCCCTGGTAACTTGCATTGATCATTGGTGTCCTTTGTCATGAACATGCTTGACACATAATTGTGATATGCATTCCGGCTACTTGTGACCTCCATGAATATGTGATTTTCATGTCTATTCCTTCCCATGTCATTGGCATACTGAGAGAGTATCTCCTTGGTAACATACAACTACCAAAGTAGGAGCAACTATTTGTCTTGTTAATTGATACAAGACCACCTATTGTTATGAATCTTCACTGTTGATTCAATTTTCTCATTTAGATGAACACTTGCACTGGTCTAGTAACTGTATGCTATCATTGCATACATCTGTTATGCATTGACATGTGAAGATTGTAGTACCTTTACTCCTCTCTTGTGAATGAGAGGATGTAGTATGTTGGGCTCAACCCTTTTGGGATCCCATTTTCCTCCACATACTAAAATGTTGATTATGATGAACCAATAATGATTAATGTAAATGTACCTACACAGTGAATGAACATGTTAGATAAACATAATACATCTAGTGGTGATTTATTTTGGATATCTTGGATATTGCTGTTCATTTTTCTTTTCTTGATCAGTTATAAGGTAGAAAGTGCTTTCATTGATTAGATATGCATAGAATAATGAATGGAACCTTGATCTCTAACATATCCTTTTTCACCCTTGTAGATTTCTCTCCTGGAGCTACAACTGGACAACTCAACAATATTGGCACAACCTCCAACAATGAGATTTTTCATTCACCAGGAAATGATGGGTCCCATCTCTAATTTTATGCATATCTTTTCTTGAATTTATACTTGCTAGTTTATATCTTTCTAGATACAATTACTCCCACAACTTGTGTGGAAATTTTGAGGACTTCTTTGATCTTCAATAAACAAGACAACAACATTGTATAAATTTTCATTTCTAAATGAATAAAATACAGAATTATCATGCAACTTTTGTACTCTCTTTCTGGTATAAGATATTGCACAATAAGAATTGAACTAAATTTGAAAACTTCATATGCAAATTATAATGATTAGTAGAATTTTATTGTAATACCTTTCACCTTAGAAGTATTCAGTTGTTCCAACTCTACTAAAATGAGTTGTAGGTGAATTTTTGGTAACATTTCTGGCGATTTATGTTGAATGCTTGCCTGTTAAGCATGTCAGATCAGTTACCTTAATAATCCATTAGGAATGGAGTCAAATTATGCCCTTCTCCAACTCTTGAAACCAATGTAACTCAACTATTTGGAACTATACAAGAACATAACAAAAAAAATAGAAACTAAACATGGCTTTGTTTAGGATAGGACCAACAAATAGTGCATCTGCACCAAGTATTAAAAAATAAAATAGAACTGAAAGGAAATGTGCTTAGAGCACTTATTAACTAAAAAATATATCCTCCCCTACAGTACTTAGCAGTGGTAGTTCTTATAAATGACCATTCACTGGTTGGGAGAAATAGTTGCCATTCCTTAACAACAAATGATGATTTACATGCTCATGAATAGTTAAAACTAGATGAAGCATAAAAATATACTTAATAAACGACTGGAATGCTTCACAAAGAATGTAGACAAACTCACTAATCCTTTGATATGACCAACCATGTAGTTGGTTTGGAGTGAATGGACAATTCGAATCTTCTATCCTTTTACTAAAACTTCATTAGGTATGCTTGGAATCTCAATCCTAGAAATATGCTTGATTGAGCATCCTTTTGAGATGATAAACTGATAATTCTTTTTGTTGGCTTCTCCTTTGTCAGTTATTTTTTCAACCAAAACCTCTTTGATCACTTGATTATGTTGATCACAAACCTTTTCTTTAAAATATGGTAGGTTATCAACAATGTTAGAGAAAAAATCTTCAATGATAATCGAGAATAAATCCTCTTCATGAATAATTTCATCATGCAGTGTATTATCTAACTTATCCTCATGATGGTTTTAAAATTTCATACCTTCAAAATATATGATTTGTTACTTTTATCGCTCTACTTGAACAACCTTTTCTTGTGAATCAACCTCTTAACCTTTCAAAACATGTTTGTCCTCATTTGTTTCTTCCTGAGTATGCACTTTTCCTAAATAATTTCCTTCATCCTGCTACTTGAAATTGGGCATTGATGTCAGCTCAATCAATCATTGCTCATCTTCATGTACAATTCTTAGAAGTTCATTAAATAAATCAACAAAAAAATGGACTTGAACATCCTTTTCTACCTCAACAACCTGTTGTTCCTAATGTCCTTCAAAATATGGAAGTCTTTGAGTCTAAACTTGAAACAAATACCTCAAGCTCATCCCAAAATGAATCCTCTTCATTCTGATTTTTCATTTTGTTGTGAAAGAAGATTGTTTATTACCTTATTGCAGCCTTGTTGAGGGGTTAGAACATCACCCGTTTTATCTTCTTCTTTCTAATATGAGGCTAATACTATTGTGATGTGAGACTCTTCTTGCTCATCATCAACAAAATATAGAAGTTCATTAATCATATCAGTTAGGTCATAAGAAACATTAACCTTTTCTTGATCTAAAACCTGATTATCTTGAGAAATCAAGATATTAATGGATTCATCTATGGATGGGGCGATTGTGTCTAAACAAGAAATCTTATTTTGTTGAGGTTTTTGAGGATGCACAAGCTTGGGGAAAGGCTGCTCTTGAAGGATTTTAGGCCGAACCTACTCAAGAATAGATTCCTCTTGTATGAAGCATAGTGTTTTGAACATAGGCATACCTTCTCCAAAAAATGGGCTTGCAAAACTAATAGCTGGGTTAGTTTTTTTCTCAATAACATGATCTTGAAATTAAGGGAAGCACCTACAACTTGGAATTTTGAGATTGGAAGACATAAGAGACTCACCTTGATTGAAACTTGGAATTTTAACCTTGAGAACCTCCTATTCAGCAAATTTTCGCCTCATTTTTGCATCTTTTGTAGCAAGTTGTTGGGCAAGATTCTCCTCAAATTGCCTCTTTTGAGCTACCAACTCTTTCAAAAATTGCCTATCTTGTACCTCCAATTCTTGCCAATGAAGTTGAGCTTTATGAGCCAATTCCTCCTACTGCATATTATATTCATTTTCTCTCTCGATTTTTGATATCTTTCTTTGATAACCGAAAGCAATCTTTAAAATGGTCATGTTATCCTCATATTGAGACCGATTAGGAGAAAAAAGCATGCTGATTGGGATCAAAATAGTCTTGTTGGGACTGGTTTTGAGCATAGGTATGCTGCCATGAAGGCTGAGTAGGGGTGGGTGGGAGGTAAGCATGTTGAGCATGTTGATATACTACTGTTGTGTAAGAATTTGGATCAAAACCAACATTATGGTTGTTTAGGTGTGATTGATAAGAGGGTTCATGGAAAAAAATTTCATCATATGGTGGTGGGTATCATAATATCCATGAAAATCTATCATTTCTACTCATATAAAGTTTTGGAAATTAGAAACAAAACTTGTATTTGAAACATACCAACACTTGATCTATCAAAACTAGTAGATTTGGTCAGAGTCACCAGGTATGAATTGTAACCTTCTGAAAGGTAAAAAATGTTGTTGTATATACCAGAACAATAACTTGCAACTTGAATTCTTTCTTAAAAGTAAGCTTTAGAGCCTCACCGGGCATGCCAAAAACTGTTATCACGAGGGATTACACTTGAATGCAAAGCTATAAAGCTCAACAATCGTATGTAACATGGACATAATTTTGAGCCTATGGGTTGCTCATAATGAAAGTGAATCTCCATTGGTTCCCTTATGAATTTTTAATGAATGAATGATTTTTTGTAGGAAAAGGGAAGAAAATCTTTGAAATGAATGTATAAACTGAAAACTAAACTATGGTGATTCACCTAAATGATAAAAATGAGAAACTGGATTCACAACTATCCCTCATAAAATCTATTTTCACAAATCAAATTGGACAACTTAAACACATAAATGTTTCCCAAAGAAGCTTGCTAACCTATCCTTTATGAAGAAATGATATTTTCACAATCTTAAGGGGAAGGTTAATATATGGCACAATTAATGACCTATAACTAAACTACTATATGTGTATATGCATCCATTAATGAGACATAAATTTAAACGTTTTGAGAGTTTAAACTCATTAAATTTGCATCCAAATCATTAAAAAAATTAAAATACTTGAATTTGAGAAGGTAAACACCTGATTGTAGTAAGAAATCAAAGGAAAATTCTGCAAGTGACAATACTTAATAACCTGTAAAAGCTGCTATATATAAAACTGTAAAAGTGAGTTACAAGATAGTCTCTTTGTAGAATGCAAAGGTAAAAAATAAGAACTGAGAAAAAAGAATAAGTATTTTCCAATATATACAAAAGATGATAAATCCAAGGTGCCAAGAGTTGGAACTCAAAGCCAACTGAAATTGAAAAATATCCCTGAAACCCCTCTCACGAGCAAGAAGAAAAGCCTTGAAAAGAGGGCCCACAACTGAAGCAAACTGAACTCAAAATGTTGCAAACTCCTCCCCTCAATGTGCATGATCAAAACAACTCCAAAATGATGTAAAACTGAAGATACCTCCATGAATGATGGCCTCAATCAATGAGATCTTCAAAAGACTAAAAATTGACTCCAAGTCAAAGAAAGCATGATACTCTAGATGACTCCCGTTGACTTCAGACCTGCTTCACTTGTGTTTCTTGCATGATTTTTGGAAAAAGGGAACTGTTTGATTAAATATTAAAGATACTCAATGTGATTATTTTAATATTTGATATGTGATAGTCTTCCTCTTTATGCATTGCATAGTAAATATTAAGGTAATTTCACCTTTAATATTTAATTACAATGTTGATTTTTTCAAAACTCATACAAAAATACAAGTGACCAACCCTTCGCTAGGGCATGCAATAATATCATATTTTAGTTGCAACTTACATATGGTAATCTTCAAACTCAAATGATAATATTCAAACCTATCTCCCAAGTCCATCATGATAGTCACGTGCCCCCTTTTATTATTAGGTCAATTGACTTTGAAGTCAAGACCAAGGGCATCAAGAAAATGAAATGATTTTAATTTTGTAAAACATAGTCAATAATGACTCTCACTCGAATTAGGGATGCAAGTAAAACTCTCAAACCCTAAATCATTCTTCATTTTGCATTTTTCATTTGGTCTTGACTATTTTGCCACCATTGGAGTAGGATTTGAGCTTGAACTTATGTTGTTTCTGGATTTTTACCATGGAGATTCTGAAGGAAAATGTGTGATAAGTCTTTTTTTGCACATGAAACACAATAAATCCTCATATTTCATGTATTTTTGAAGCATCTTATGGCCTCTAAGCAGCAACCAATGTCATATTTTCATGATGTATTTTTTTTCCAAAATTTTTCGAATCTCTCCTCTATGTTTGATGTCGCCATTGGGGAGTCTTGGCTTCGAGCTCATGGAAGAAACTGTATGTGGGTTTCTTGGAAACATCTTCCTGTAGGAAAATGAAGTAAGCTTCGACCTTGTGAGCTTAACATTATCTCTTGATTTTTGTAGATAGAAGGTCAAAATGAGCTCAATAAACTGCAAAAAGAATGAAACCTTTTCTCTCTAAAAGGTTTCTTTATTTCTTGAGATTTCTTTATTCTCCATAGCCGCAATTTTCTCTTTTTAATTTGGGTATTTGATATCCTGAAATTATAGGCCAAACTCTTTCCATTCGATAGCTTTATTAGTATTTATTTTCCTACTTTGAAACCTTTGAGAATTCAAGGGTTTCACTTTGTTTCCATGGCCTCTATGTGGGTTTGGTTATTTGTGCAAAAAATGTATTGTATTATGATATGTACATTTCCTCTTTATTTTGTTGAAGAAAAGCTCCATTGGCACTTGACCCACAACATAGAATAATGAAAATCTTGTAAAAGGAGCTTCTTTGCCTTCTGAATATTTTTTCTCTTTTAATACTATGTAATAGTGGCTAGTAGTGTCATAACAACCTTTGCTATGATAAGATCATACTAGATCATGATATTTCATGAGAGGGTAGTTAGTTGAAACAAGAGAAATCTTAGTCAATTGCTTCACAAGAAAATGTTGCCCCCTTCATATATAAGAGGATAGTCTTCAATTTATTGATAATCCTTTTTTGAGGTAGATGCTAATGTGACTTATGAAAATCCACTCTTCGAGTTGGATGACAGAGCTCTTTTTGATTCTAGTGTGGATATTGGTGATAATTATAGGATTTAGGATCCTAGTGTTGGTTCAGGATTCCCAACAAAGCCTGCCGATGCATTCCATAGTGTGTACATTGTACAATATGCATATTTTTTAGCCCATTCACAGTTGATTTTGACTATATTATGAATGAAACACAAGTGTGGGATGGATGGTTGGTGTTGGGTGTTTCCTTCTATGGAAAGAGATAAATCTTACTGGTATTTTGAGCTGCTTCTATAGAATTTTCATGTTGTTGGGATACATGATAAAGAAGTAGATTTTTGGTAGTTTGGCATTCCAATTGTAATTAGAGTGGTGCAATAGGAGCCATTAATAATTGAGAATGATAGACTCCCAAATTTTCCATGGGATCTAGGTGGAGTACACCCATGGAAGGTTATGATACATGAATTTTATTACTACTGTACTTGGATTTTGCATGATGAGGGTATTAGTTTTATTCAAAGATTTTTGACTAGGTACCTAATTGAGAGAGCTCGAATTGTTGCACCCAAAAATATTTTGTGTTCTTGGATGACTGAATTCATGAAACAACAAGGGGAGAAGAACCTTGTGTGCAATTTATATGAGGATGATTTTCTAGATTTGGGATCCAAGGATTGGTGTAGTGGGAACATCAATCCCCATTGATCACAATGAGTTACTTCACCACTCTCGACTTTGTGAAGATTATATCAAAGTCACACACTAGAAGTCAACAGGTGTTGCGTATGGGGGGCTTCCACCTAGGATGCAAGATTCAAGATTCACTATACTTGGTAGATTGCTTCTTTTTTAGAGAGTGACTTACAAAGATGCCAATTTTAGCTCCATCATTATATAGTGGTTACAGGGGGGTTTGGTTAGAGTGTTCTATAGGCTAATTTAAGATCTTGAAATTAAGGTGATAGGCCATGGTATTTTGGTGAGGATTGCTTCACTCTCATGTGTAATAGGAGGATTCCAAACCTCACCTTGCAGCTGAATGATTATGAGTTCCAATTTGATTACTATGTTGCCAATATGGGTGAGATGAATTTTGTTTTAGGTATGAAGTGGATTCATATGATTTTAGAGCTTACCCCCAACTTGTGTACAATGGAATGAATTTTGAGGTTAATGAAAAGAAACATGTGTTGAGAGGGATGCCAGATGGTGGTTTATGTGTTATTTCCCTTAGGGAGAAGGAGAGAAGAGGAAGGGAAAAGGAGATTGAGCAAGTAATGGAGGAGTTTGATTGCATTCAAGAGGAGTATGATCTTGTTCATTGCCTCGAGAAATCAGAAAAAGAGAATCTAGATCAACAATAAGATAGTCTTCAATTTATTGATAATCCTTTGGGGTAGATGTTGATGTGACTTATGAGAATCCACTCTTCAAGTTGGATGAAGGAGATATTTTTGATTCTAGTGTAGAGATTGGTGATAATCACAAGATTTAGGATCCTAGTGTTGGTTTAGGATTCCCAATAGAGCTCGCTGATGCATTCCATACTATGTACATTGTGTGGTATGCATTATTTTTTTTTCAGCCCACTCAATTGATTTGACTATGTTGCAAATTCCGCACAAGTATGGGATGGATGATTGGTGTGGGGTGTTTCCTTCTATGAAAGAAGGAGACAAATCTTACTGGTATTCTGAGTTGCTTCTACAAGATGGTCATGTTGTTGCAATACATGATAAAGAAGTAGATTTTGGGAAGTTTGACATTCCAATTGTAATTAGAGTGGTATAGCAGGATCCATACAAAAATAAAGAATGACAGACTCCCAATTTGTCCATTGGATCCAGGTGTACACCCATGGAAGGTTATGATACATGAAGTTTATCACTGTAGTACTTGGAGTTTTCATGATGAGGTTATTGGTTCTATTTAGAGATTTTTGACTAGGTACCCAAATGAGGTACCACTAATTGTTGCATCAAAAAAAAATTTGTGTTCTTGGATGATTGAATTCAAGAAATAACAAGGGGAGAAGAGCCTCGTGCGTAATTTATATGAGGATGATTTTCAAATTTTGGATCTAAGGATTGGTGTAATGGGCACATTACTTCCCATTGATCACAATGAGTTGCTTCACCACTCTCAGCTTGGTGAAGATTATATTAGACTTTCATAGTGGAAGTCAATGGGTGTGAGTATGGAGGGCTTCCACTTAGGATGCACGATTAAGGATTCAATATGCTTGGTAGTTTGCTTCTTTTTTAGCGAGTGAATTATAGAGTTTCCAAGCTTAGTTCTATCACTATACAGTGATTATGGGGGTTTGGGTAGAGCATTCTATAGGTTGATTTGGGATCCCAAAATTTAGGTGATAGGCTAGGGTATTCTGGTGAGGATTGCTTAGGGAAATACAATTTTGGGGAGGGTGGACTATAATGTCTCCTTTTCCTAGGTAGTTGACAGATAAAGTGGTTAGTCTACCAACTGGTCCCCACAAGGTAACATGGTGTTTAGGGGACCCCTTTGTGGGTTATCTATGGTTCTTCAACAGGTCCTTCGGTGTTTATTTTAGTACTCTTCAACTCAATGTTCCAGTTTATTTGTGGTGTGCCTTCTGGAGGCCATTCTAGACATTTGTATCCACACTTACTATTTTTAGTAAGTCACTTGGATGTGTTGCCCATACTTACTATTTATACTATGTCATGCTATAATCAACTGTCATCACACTTGTATCTGGAAAAAGTTGATGAATCACTTCCCATGAGTTGGCATTGTAATTATCAATAAGTTAATGGTTTAATTTATATTATTAAAGTTAAGTATAAATTTAATAATATTATTTATAATTGACAATTTAATAAAGTGGTGTTTAAAGGGGGTGTTATAAGGCATTGCATAAAGTATTAATATTTTTATGATTAAATCCTCTTAACTTTATGAGATGAGTTATTTAATGACCATCAAAAGCAAATAATAATAAAAAGGTATTATTTGGCCAAGTGGGATGTGGGGATTTGGTGGAGATATAAAAAACACACTTAATTCTTTTTCTTGATTATTGTTAATTGCACAAAATTTGAGAAGAATTGAGCAAGGGTTTGTTGGTGAAAAGCTATGAATTTTTTGAGGAAAAAATCCCTCGAAAAGGACAGTGTTTGCAAGTGTGAAAGATCACCCAAGGGCACTTCATTGGATAATATAATTCAGGGGTTATCATTGAGCTTCATTGGATTTAGAAGATATTTAGATCAGACATTTAGGAGAGAATAATATAGATTTTGATATTGGATGGTGTTCTTTAATGCTGATCAAAACACCTTTAGCTGGCACATGGGTTTCTAGCAGGCCGTACCACCTACAGTTGGGCATAAGAATTTCCTAGGGTCAAATGCCTAGATTTGTGTAAGGGGGGAATCAAGATAATGCAAAGTAATCAAGTTAAATGAATAGAGACTAATCTAATCAAATGAAAGATGATTCATGCCCATTACTCACGAAATGAACGATATTGAAATTATTGAATTCAATGAAATAACAAGAAAAGTAATCAAAGAACATACAAAGAATTCAATAAAAAAGGTCATTACCCATCTCGTGTCAAAGTGTACTCACAATGATGCTGGGTTGTTCGTATCAATGCGAAGCCTCCATTGTGTGTGCAAAATCTTAAAAAACGTGCATGTGTTGATTGAATATGTGTGTGGAGCTTTGTCAAAATATCAATTAAGATTGTGGCATTACTTCATTGTGTAAAATATGTTGATTCTCCAATCATTTTTTAAGAAGAAAGATGGTTTTTATATGGAATTTGTGTTTCGAAATGAATGCTCGAGATTGTATAGTAAAAGATCTTGATCAATGGTTGAAAACTGTTGAGAGGATTTAGATGAGAATAATTAATGTAAATTGATTACGCAATTGGTGTGATTGAAGAAATAATTTTGAGTGTTCAGTGGGATTGAGGAAATAGATTGAATAATCTGTGGGATTGAAGAATAGATTGATCTATTAGGAAATAGATGGATCAGTTAGGCAATCAAAATGAGCAATCAGTGGTTCATAATTTACTCAATCAAAAAAGTGGGCGAGGATAATTAATTAATCCTTTTGAGTTGAACGTGCAAATCAAGTTTGAATTTTGTAAACAAAGTTGCATTTATTTGATTTGACCTTTTGATGATGTTTTGAATAATTTATTTCAATTATTCAAATTTAGGGGAAAGTGATATAGTTAAACTATTAAGTATTAATAATTTAATTGACTTAGGAGAATAAAGTGAATTAGCAACATAATCAAATAATTGATGTTATTTAATTAATCAAGAGGAATACAGTTAGATTAGGAATTTATTAAATAAATGATATTTATTTAATTGGTCAAAAATGATGAAAAAGTGAATTAATTAAATAACTTCATATTATTCAATTAATGGAAGAAATTAGGGTTTTAGGACTTTATTAAATAAATGAAATTTATTTAATTCGTCAAAAATGGTGAAAAAGTGAATTAATTAAATAACATTGTTTTATTCAATTAATAGAAGAAATTAGGGTTGTTGATGCAATTGATGTGGAATGCATTGATATTAATTGATAATGATGTCGAAGATGAGAAAATATCATTTAGTATGTGTGATAAGTGTTAAGTCAATTTTGCATGTCTACATTTTGCCCCTCTTTGAGACAAAGTATTGGTTGCTTTGTTTCAAAGATTTTGATGTTAAGATCAAGATTTTTAAAAATAATTATATGCCCCATTGTGCCCTGAAGGTCAACAGAATGATGGTAGGAATTGATCTTCCCCCTTGAGAGTTTGGCCAAAAATATCAATTTTGAGGTCGGGCTCATGACATTATTTCATTTCAGTCCAGATGTGTAGAGGATAAAAAATTAAGCCTATAGGTATCTTGATGATGATTCAAATGTTCTTGGGAGCTCCTAATTTCAACTTAGGAGTGTTTCTTACATAGAAAATTAGCGTTTTGAGGATTAAAATAGGTGATTAGGGCTTAATTATCCTCATTTGCACTTTGAGCCTATAGAGAATTCTTGTCTCTAGATTTCATGATTTATCGATTGTCGAGGAGCTATAGTGAGGATTTAGGGAGCCCCACATCGTGTGGATGTGGTTAACGAGTTTGGATGACTTGTAGGTGTCGGTGCCCTAGTATGTACCCTTTCATCTCTCATTTTCGTCTTTCCATGTTTGTGTCATTAATGCACAAGGTCAAAGTTGTCAATTGTGTTAATTTCATGAATTTTGCACTTTTGCATCGTTTTTAGCACTTTTATTGTTTATGAATGGCTCACTTTTGACTGTTTCGCTTGGACCTACTCTAAATGTTCACATTTGACCTAAAAGTTCACTTCTATTTTTCACCCTTGCGCTAAATTTTTGCTTTTGATATTTTTGTGTCATTTTGTGTGCTTTTACTAGAAATTTGCACTTTTCAAAAATTTGTCGCATTTGATACTTTTTCTTTCACCTTTATTTATTGCTTTTGACTAACAATTTTTCGCTTTTGGGTGGTTTGCTTGCTTTTGACAAAAAAAATTATGCTTTTTGACAAAAAATGTCATCACTTTTGACAAGAAATGTTCGCTTTTGCTTTTATTAGATTTTTGAGTCAATTTGTTTGCAATTTTAGGTGTGTTTTGTATTTTCGTAGTGAATTGTTAATGTCATGGGTTGAATGGTTGCAAGTGGTTCTTAATCCACTCTAGTCAAGGGAGCGATGACCACATGATCTATTTGATTTGATCATTGGGTTCCATGAGTTGGAACGAGATGTTTTAGATGTTGTTGGGTTGCACCATATTTGCTACATGTCGACTATCAGATGTCATAGAGGGATGATTACTACTCTTGTGGAGAGGTGGCACTTAGAGACTTCATACTTTCATTTACCTACTAAGGAAACCACTGTAACCCTTGAGGATGTCTGGAGGATCCTTCATACACCCATTCATGGAAATCTTGTTACATATTCTGTTTGATGAGGTACCTATGCTATGCACCAAGTGCTTGGTGTGAGACATCTTCAGGTTTGGGAGGTGGAGATAGACTTATCTAATTTTGTGGGCAGTGTTGATCATGTTTCCTTGGTCCTTTGTGGTTTGGTCATGAGAATTGTCATTCCTGATAGGCAAGGCCGACAATTTCCTATTTGTTGCGGTATGTGCATCGAGTAGATGTTCAAGCACAACACTAGATATGCATGGGGCCTATGTCTTCTAGCCCACTTATATCAAGATATGCACAAGGTCGCCTATTGTGGTGGTAGATCTATTTCAGTTGGCATCTCTCTACTGCATGTATGGGCTTGAGAGCACATCCCAATTGCTTGGCCTGATGGAATTTTCAATAAGACTCTGGGTGATTCATATTCTTATTGTTATGGTGATTTCCTTCATTATACTTGGCCTAGATAGCTTCCCTACTGGCATCGTTTTTTTTTATGATATGTCAGGTTTTATATGGAGGCCATATTTGGCTTGCAATGCATGACCCGACGACCAGTAGTAGTTAGTATTTTGCAGATAGACTAGATGGCTCATTGGTTGTATTTGCTCTTTACTCGAGAGATATCTACCTGATAAGGTTCACTGTTAGTTTGGAGAGAGACAGGGTCATTTCACTGATGCTTATGAGGCTTGTTTTGGTCAGACTACTAGAGAGGTTCGTGAATGGGGTTTACAAACTAGTCGAGATGCAGATTTGGTAGATTTTAGAGCTCTTGCCCCATTTGGGTGGGGTTAGCTAGTGGGTTTAGCAGATCCTGGGACTACCCCAAATTTTGATTAGTGGTGGGTGCAATGCATTCCATTGAGATTTAAATATTCGGTCAATGTTCCTACAATCGGTAGAGCTGGAATAACTAGTCATTGAGGAGAGAGGTAGTGTGTCGAGATTAGTTCTGGGAAACTTTCCAGGGTTAGGCAAGATAGTGGACAGGGTGACTCGATGCAAGAAGATCAAGGATAGGCTCCAAGTTCTCCTCCTCCACTTGGAGATGGAGCAGTACAGTTAGTGTAGATGATAACTATGAGGGACACAAAGGTAGTGTAGCGGCAGGTTGCAAAGGCTCAAATTTCCACCTTGATAGTGGAGAGGGATAACTTGAGGGCAAAGTGAGACACTAAGAGTGGGTATCATCATGTTTTGGAGGCCCAGGTATAGGTGATCACAATTGAGAGAGATACTCTTAGATCAGAGTGTGATGTCCTTCGTGTAGAGAGAGATTAGTAAATGAGAGAGTCTACATATTACAAGACTCTATATGATGCCTTTGTACCTAGAGTGCAATGATGTTCATAGTTTGGAGAGCCTAGTACTGCTATAGAGACTATGTCCGGTGGAAATTTTGTTAGATAGTCTGATCTTTATGATGTTTACTGTTCAAAGACTTATATTGTAGACATGATTTTGTATATATATTCATTGGCCCAGTTGAGGCCTCATATATATGTATTTTTTTGTATTATCTCATCACACTTGTTTCATTATGATGATGTACTTGACATTCTCATTTTGGTGATGATATATATGAGATATACATGCTTCAATTCAACTTCATTATGTGTTATTGTGATGAGTATGTTGAAATGAACAAGAGAACTGAGAGAGGGGGGTGAATCAGCTGTATCAAATTACTTTACTTCTAACCTTAATCAATTCCACTTTAACTCAATCTATTATAAGTTTAAACATGAAATGTAGATGACATAAATCAAACACCAGAGACACCAAATTTACGTGGAAAACCTAATGAGGGAAAAACCACGGTGAGGATTAGCTCACAATATAGTAATAATGCAATACATGATACAAAGGCTCACTGCCTAGATACAAAGGCTCATTGCCTACAATAGGACTCACTATCCAAAAGGAGGCTCACTACCTACAAAAAATAAATATAAATAAAGATCCACCACAATTGTTCCACACATTTTTAGCTTGATGAGAAGATTGTAGACACCATTAGCTCATTGCTTTCAGGAATCTAACACATCAAAGTACTACTGCCTTGATTCACTCTTGCACACTCTACTTTTCACACTTGTTTGCACACTTCACTTGCTTGATTAAAATGCACAACATCTTGCCTTGCTTTTATACCATCTTCAACCCTAGAAGCATTCTCCAAGGTTGGATAAACATCCTTCAATTAAAAAAATTAAATTAGGTCGGCTACTCAACATTCCTGCAATGGGTAAGAATGAGAGAGGACCAATTACACATTTAATTAGGACCCAAAATAATCTTAAATCAATCAAACACTTCCTTAATTTGATGCAAAATCTTTATGTAATGTGTAGACACTAGGTCGACCAAACCTAATGAAAACACCAATGATATTTGAAGTAAACACATCTCCAACAAGATGATCACACATGGATCACTCAACACGCTTCACTGGAAATTTTACCATCTCTAAGAAATCTTCAAGTACATCCACAACAACTACAACAATCTTCATGCACAGAATAATCTTCAACAATCCAATCAGACCAACCAACAACACACAAGAGCTCTAGAGCAAGTATTTTGGAGTGCCAAATCACAAGCACATTTGTGAGGACATAGAAAAAATCAATATGAATCATCTCCTAGATCCAAAAGATCTGAAACAAAACACTAGAAGATTGTGGAGCCAAAAAAATTCTCCCAGCCCACAAACAAATAGTTTTTTCAAACTAGTTCACACACTGGTGAGCACATATTTTATTTTCCATCGATCCAAAAGCTAAAACTCTGGATATATTATCCATTGAATCTCATGAACACAACTACAGATCCACACAAGCATAGGATCAAAAAAGAAGAAATGCATAACACAATATCATAGCACACTTAGAACACACACTCAACACTGCCTTCATTATTTCTTAAATTTTCTCAAAATCACTTGGCAAAAACACAACTATAACTTCATAAATATATCTCCATGTAATCTAAACACTTCTATAATATCTCAACTATACAAGTACCATATGCAATCAAACTGAATTGTGTTGACATAAATGATAATACTAATGACAACACCACCAAACACATTCATACTTGCAACAATCTCCCCCTTTTTCATTAATGGCAACACATGTTTTTACAAACCACCAAATACATCATACACAATCTCCCGCTTCTTCTTGTCTCTTCTCCTTACAAGACTCTCTCTCTCCCTTTTCAACTTTTTCACATGAATTTCTCTCCCCCTTTGACATCAATGGCAAAGGAAATTTTTGCATGAAAACTCTTTCCATATAAAGCTCTCTTCACTCCCCCTTAGGAGTGCACCCACACCACATACTGCAACAATGCACCTCTCTACTCCCCTTGAGGAGTAGACCACAATCGTTAGTCCAGATTAAAAGAGTTTGTGAATCCACTGGACTAATGTACCTCCATGTCCACCTAGTTCAAGGGAGGGGCAATAACCCCTAACTTCCCCCTGAGATACTCAAAAGTATCCTTTGAAATGGCCTTAGTGAATATGCCAACAATTTGTTCCTTAGTAGGTACATATTCAAGTCTAACTTCATTCTACAACACCTCCCTTTAGAATTGATACCTGATAGATATGTGCTTTGTCCTAGAATGCATTGTTGAATTCTTTGAAATGTTTATAACACTTGTATTGTCACAAAAGATAGAGATAGGCTCATCACACATCACACCTATGTCCTTCAAGGTTTGCTTCATCCAAAGTACCTATGTATAGTAGGATGTTGTTGTAATATACTTAGCTTCTACAGTGGATAAAGAAACTAAATCTTGTTTCTTACTCAGCCATGAGACCAATCTTCCTCCAAGGAAGAATGCACCACCACTTGTACTCTTATGGTCATCTACACAACCAACCCAATATACATCAGTGTAGGCATTCAATGTGAAATCATTATCCTTTGGATACCATAGCCTATAATTTGGAGTTCCCTTAAGATATCTGAATATCCTCTCTTCGCAGTTGTAGCATGTGCTTCCTTAGGTTATTCTTGAAATATTGCAACTAAAAATACTACATGCATGATATCCAGTCTAGTAGCAGTAAGATACGATAGTCCACCAATCATAGATCTATACATGCTCTAATCAACTTTAGTAGATTCATCATCCTTAGCTTACATCTGGTTACCATAGGGGTACAAACTAGTTTGGAGTCATCCATTCCAAACTTCTTCAACAATTCCTTAGCATAATTAGATTGTGAAATGAATATCCCCTTGTCATTTTTATTTACTTGAAGTCTAAGGAAGAAATTCAACTCACCAATCATAGACATTTCAAACTCTTTTTGCATCTCTTCTACAAATTTCTTACACATACCTTCATTTCCACAAAAGATAATGTCATCAACATATACTACAACTATCAACATTTTTTTTTCTCAATTTTGAAGTAAAGATTGTTTTCTACAGACCCTTTGTTGAATCCTTGTTGTGTCAAGTATCTATCCAACCTTGCATACCCAGCTTTGGTAGCCTATTTAAGTCCATATAGCGCCTTTTTTAACTTGCAAACCATGTCCAGTTTGTCTAACAACTGAAATATTTTCGGTTGCTCCATATATACTTCTTCCAATTCTCCATTTAGAAATGTAGACTTGAAATCCATTGGTACACTTTGAATTCTTTATGAGTTGAAAATGCCAAGAACATCCGAATGGCCTCCATTCTTGCAACTGGTGCAAATGTCTCTTCAAAATCTATTCCTTCAACCTGTGAATAACCTTTGCATACAAGTCTTGCTTTATTCTTTACCACTTCACCATATTCATTCAGCTTATTCTTGAATACCCATTTTGAACTAATTACATTCTTGTTCATAGGTCTAGGGACTAGTTCCCATGTCTCATTCTTTTCTATCTGCTACAGTTCCTCTTTCATTGCTCTAACCCAACTTTCATCATTACCTGCTTCATTCATAGTATTAGGTTCTATCTTAGAAAGTAATTTTTTTTTTACCTCAACCACTTTGCTTCTTGTCTTTACAACCTCACTTATGTCTCCAATTATTTGTTCCTTTGAATTATTTCTCTATACATATTCAAGAGTCAGGTGTAGGTTCTAAAATCTCCTCTTCATCACTTTGTTCTTTCTCTTCCTTTTCTTCTTCTTGCATTTTCCCATAGATAGGATCATCTGGTTCAATTTCATTTATTTCTATTGGTCTATACATAGCTTCATCAACTCTTAGATTAATACTTTCAACTATTTTCCTCAATCTTTTATTAAAGCATCTATATGTCTTGCTACTATTTAAATATCTAAGAAAAATTCCTTCATCACATCTAGCATCAAACTTTCCAAGATTCTCATCATCTCTTTTAATGAAACATCTGCTTCTAAACACTTTAAAGTATTTAAAAATAGGAGTCTTACCAATCCATAACTCATAAGGAGTCTTAGTACTATTACCTCTGATTTGAACTCTATTAAGAATGTAAACAACAGTGTGGATTGCTTCTCTTCAGTACACATTGGGGACATTTTCTTCTTTCATCATAGTTTTGGTAGCCTCTTGAACAGTTTGGTTCTTCCTTTCCACAACTCCATTCCATTGAGGGGTTCTAGGAGAAAAATAATGTCTTTTTATGTTGTGTTCTTCATAAAATGCATTAAACTCACCAGAAGTAAATTCTCCACCTCTATCAGACCTTAAACATTTGATTCTCAAGTTTACCTCATTCTCTACTCTTGCCTTGAATACCTTGAATCTATCAAGAGCCTGATATTTCTCTCAAAGAAAATTAACCCATGTTATCCTAGAGTATTCATCAATGAAGAGCATAAAATACCTATCACCATTAAGGCTTCCTATTCTTGTAGGACCAAAGAGGTTTGTATGAATCAATTCCAACATTCTAGTAGATGATTGTTCCTTTCCTTTGAAACTGCTTCTTGTTTGTTTTCCCAACTGACAAATTTTGCAAATTAAATTTGAAGGCTTTGTGATTCTAGATAGATCTCTGACAACTTCCTTAGAATTGATCCTCATCAAATTTTCAAAATTTACATGTCCCATCCTCTGGTGCCACAACCAACTTTCATTAATCTATGAAACAAAACACTGACCATCACCACTCTTAAGTTGATAGATGTTTCCATGAGTTCTTCTTCCTGCTGCTACAATAGTTTCAGATCCTTTTCTAATCTCACAGGTGTTATCCTAAAATGCAAGCTTAAATCCTTTGCTACATATTTGTCCAACACTTACAATATTATTCCTTAAACCCTTAACATAATAGACATCATTAGTACTATGTTTTCCATCAAAACTAATTGTTACTTTACCAACAATCCTAGCACCAAAATCATCTCCAAACATAACTATTCCTTCATCATGCTTTTCAAGTTTAGTGAGCTTACTCTTATCTTTAGTCATATGATTTGAACACCCACTGTCAATTACCCAAAATTCTTCATCCTATCTAGCATGAAAAATAGTCACCAGAGTACCTTCCATTTCATCCTTCTTGCTGTCTGGACCAAATTCCTTTTCACATCTTTCATGTACACCTTTAATTTCTAAGGCTAAAAATAAACATTCATATTTATCCTCCTCAAAATCATACTCATCATAAAAAAATATTGCATCTTCTTTGACATAATACATTTTCTTGAACTTCGTATCCTTATTGTCTTTGAGATTATTATTATTATTATTATTATTATCCTTGTTCTTCTTGTGTGTAGCTCTATTAGGATATATTGATGCATAATGACCAATATTTCCACAACTGAAACACTTAAAGGAAAACATACCTTTGTATTTACCAGTACCTTTCTTCAATTTCCTTGTGAAGTTTTTTTCCAATTCTTTTGAATCATCACCATCTGGTTCATCTCCTATCTTCATTACTTTAAAGGCTATTTTAGTTTTCTCCTTATCTCTTGCAAATTTTATCATCTCAAATGCAGTCAAGATACCAAATAGGTGCTCCTTGGTAAATGTCTTTGGATCATATGATTCTTCAATAGCAGAGACCTTGTCACTGTAATTCTCCAGTAGGGTCATCAGGATCTTCTCAATTATATCTTAATCTGACATGGTACCACCTTGATTCTTGATCTCATTTTCTACACTTGTTCAACTCTCTAATAATAGATTGCAATATCTTCACCCTCTTCCATTCTCAAGTTCTCAATTTTTTCGCTTAGTTGTTAGCTTCCTTGACAATTTTACTTTATCATTTCCTTCATAAATGTCTTTGAATTTTTCCCATACTTCATAAGCAGTGCCTACAGAAATAAATTTTGTCCTTTTAGTTTTAGATAGTGCACTGAAGATAGAATATCTTGTCTTTTCATTCTCCTCATAATCGGCAATCTCATCTACAGAGGAAGGACCGACGGATTATGCAACACACTTTATCTCCACAGATTTATAGGTCTTGAAACCAAGAGAAACCAGATAACCTCTCATCTATTCTTTCCAATCACTATAATCAACTCCATCAAAAATAAGGATCAACAACTTGTGCACCATCTAATCTACCTCAAGTGGTTAATATTTTCACCGAGGAACCAAAGCTCTGATACCAATTGTTGAAATGCACAAGACAATTGAGAGGGGGGTGAATTAGTTGTATCAGATTACTTTACTTCTAACCTTAATCAATTCCACTTTTACTTAATTTGTTATTAAGTGTAAACATGAAATGCAGAGGACAGAAAGAAAACACTAGAGAAACTAGATTTACGTGGAAAACCCAATGAGGGAAAAACCACAATGAGGATTGGCTCACAATATAGTAATAATGCAATACCAGATACAAAGGCTCATTTTCATAGGGCTCACTGCACAGATACAAAGGCTCACTGCCTACAATAGGACTCATTGTCCAAAAGGAGGCTCATTGCCTATAGAAAAAGAAAGATAAATAAAGATCCACCACAAAGGTTCCACACATTCATAGCTTGATCAAAAGATTACATACACCATCAACTCACTATTTTTAGGAATCTAACACATCAAAGTAGTGCTGCCTTGATTTTCTCTTGCAAACTCTACTTTTCTTACTTGTTCACACACTTCACTTGCTTGATTACAATTCACAACATCTTGCCTTGCTTTTATACCATCTTCAACCCTAGAAGCATTCTCCAAGGTCGGCTAAACATCCTTCAATTTACAAATTCAAATTAGGTCGGCCACTCAACATTTCCGTGGTGGATAAGAATGAGAGAGGACCAATTACACATTTAATTAGGACCCAAACAAAATATTGGATCAATCACACACTTCCTTAATTCAATGCAAAATCTTTATGTAACGTGTAGACACTAGGTCGACCAAACCTAATGAAAACACCAATGATCTTTGAAGTACGTGAATCTCCAACAAAATGATCACACGTGGATCACCCAACATGCTTCACCAAAAATTTTACCATCTCTAAGAAATATTCAGGTACATCCACAACAACTGCAACAATCTTCATGCATAAAATAATCTTCAATAGTCCAACCAGATCAACCAACAACACACAAGAGCTCTGGAGCAAGTATTATGGAGCACCAAATCACAAGAACATTTGTCAGAACATAGAAAAAATCAATTTGAATAATCTCCCAGATCCGCAAGATCTGAAACAAAACACCAAAAGAATACGGAGCCAAAACATTTCTCCCAGCCCATAAAAAAATAGTTCTGTCAAACCAGTTCACACACCGGTGAACACACCTTTCATTCTCCATCGATCTAGAAGCTAAAACTTGAGATATATTATCCATTGAAGCTCATGAAAAAAACTACATATCCACACAGGCATAAGATCAACACAAAATAAATGCAGAGTAAAATACCAAAGCACACTCAGAACACACTGAAAACTTCCTTCATTATTTCTTAAATTTTCTCAAAAGAACTTGGCAAAAACACAACTACAACTTCATAAATATAGCTTCATGTACTCTAAACACTTCTACAATATCTCAACTATACAAGTACCATATGTAATCAAACTAAATTGTGTTGACATAAATGACAATATTAATGACAACACCACCAAACACATCCATACTTGCAACAAAGTATGGATACAAATGTATTATGATGTATGTTTATACATGTTTTTATACTTTTATAATGTATGCATATGATGTGGATGGATGGATTGATCATATTTTATTTCATATGATATTTTATTATGTATATGATGGATGCATGCCTTATGCATGATACATGATGTTTTCATAGCTTTATTATCATCATGATATGTATTGATGACATTGTGGATGGAGGATGGATATGGTACTATTGATATTGTGATGGAGGATGGATGTTAGTTAGAAGAAATATTTGATGATGGATAGAAATTTGATGTTGTTTAGTAATTTTATTAGTTTTTCTTTTGCTTCACTTGGAGGCTTTGTGTTTCTAACAATACTTTTTGATGTAGAAAATATACACTATGCATGAGGGTATTGATAACCAAGGTGAATTTGTATCCATTGTGTGGAATTTGAATTGACATACAAAGACTATTCTCGCTCATACCAAATATACAATTTTTTTGTTTAAAATATATGGTTGGGTTGTCTTAAAACTTTTCAAACCAATTACATAGAGAGGTATGAAATACCTAACATGCAACTACTACATGAATTATGTCAAAACAACTTCCATACACTCAATAAATCAATCATTCATCATGGTAGTATCACAAAAACATCTTAGAAACAATAAACTGAAATGACACTCAATTTCACCCATTCCTTCTCTAAATCCTTATGGACATCCTTGAGAGATCCTGGGAATAAGTCAATAACATAAATCATAAAGATAAGACTATAAAAAGATAAAACAATGTTGCAGTATCACTTGTCATATCTATTTTGAGGTTTTAGGCTATTATCCATTGTTGATCATGTCTATCGTAGGAACGGATCTGATAAGACATCTCAGGATGCTGTTGGTGAATTTTCAAAAAATAGGTAGTTAACACTTTTTCATTGTTTTTGTCTGTTTGTAACCAAAGATTTTTTATTGTTTTCTTGAAAGTTTTATCTTTTGGTGTTTTCTTTGTCAAAAGGTGAATATGATGATTTATTTATTATGGATGAAAATTTTATTTTAGATTGTGATGATGGAGTTAGGATCTTTTTTGATTTTTTTGAGTTCTATGATGCTATTTTTTGTTGTTGTTTTTAGGGGACTAACCTAGGTCCTCAGGGGCTCATCAAACATAAGTATTGCCTATGTTGTACATATAGAGGCTCGTAGTTCGCTTGGTTTGATTAGAACAATTTTTTTATCTTTTCTATTTTTTTAATGTTTTTTAGATTTTGTGTTTGTGATTTTTTTTGGATTTATTTTTTATTTTTGTGGTTTTTAGATTTTGTATTTTTGACTAAGTTGAAAGAAAGCATGATAAACACCTAAATGGATTGACCTAAGGCCTTGAGGGCTGATAATACTTTCCTACGTTGTACACGTAGAGACCACATAATTCGACTGGTGTTGACTCAAAGAATAACATGATTTTGGAATTCAAACAATGTCGATAACTTGGATTGATATTTTACTTCTGTTTCTAGAGGATATGTTGCGGGAAATCTACTTGAACTAGCAATGAGGTTCAAGAAAATGTTGATATCTTAGACTTTTGAGTGAAAGAATAATCCAAATATTTTGTTTTAATTTTGTTGTTTTTTAGATGTTTTTGATTTTCTATAGTTTTCTAGATGTTTTTGATAGTTTCAATAATTATGGAACTCATAAGGATCTAATCCACCACCTATTTCGAGAAGTTGCCACCAATTCAAGACAAGACTATCTTCTATGGGAAAGATGGATGTTGATGGTGTGGCAAGGTTCAATACTTAATCAGTTACCAAACGATGGTTGGACACATGTTTTATTATGGGACGAATGGGTGAATACTTCAGATAGTACCGATAGATAATGATGCAAGTTTTATTCAAACATAGTGCTTATTTTTTAGGTTTTAACTATGGTACCTATTTTAGAAGTGCCACAAAGTGGTTTTCACTAAAAGAACCTTTTATTTCTCTTTATTATTTTTCTTGCTTTTTTAAAACAAAATTTCCCCTTTTTGATTTTTTTGGATTTTTACCCTTTTTCCTGAGGTATTCTATCATTCTTCAATTATAGAACTTCTTGAGGTGGTTGCTATTCAGTGTTTCAGCTAACGGTTCTCCTTTAGGAGTAGCCAATTGGTAAGCTCCAGAGTCATAGCTTGCTGTGATGATGAATGGGCCTAACCAATTGGGTTCAAGCTTACCTTTTCCATCTCGATTTAGCTATATCTTCTAATTCTCTTTGAGTGCTAAGTCAGCAACCTAAAAAATTTATGTCTTTGATCTTTTTATCATAGCTTCATTTGAGCCAATACTGATAAACCTGAAGATGGTTTAACGGGCTCAAACGCCTTTCGTCTAAGAGTTCCAACTCATTTAATCTAGATACATGATAATATTCATTGCTAACCACACATTTTAATGATATTCCCAATGGGGGGATTTTTACTTTGATAGGTAAGACAACTTCTGATCCGTAGACCAAGTAGAAAGGTGTAGCACCTGTAGGTGTTTATTTACTGGTTCGATAAGCCCATAGAGTTCGGTTTAGTTGCAAATTCCAATCATGATCAACATCATTAACAATATTATTTAGTATTTTTAGGATGGTTTTATTAGATGCTTCAATCTAACTATTTCCTTGGGGGTAGTAGGGTGTTGAGAATCTATGCTGGATAGAGAACTTGGAACAAAGTTCTTGGACATCTTGATTTTTGAATGGGGTTCCATTTTCTGTTATGATGGTTTAGGGAATTTCATACCTACAAATTAGATAATTCATAATGAACTTTGATATCTATTTTCCGGCGATGTAGGTCAATGGAATTACTTCTATCCATTTAGTGAAATATTCAGTTGCTGTAATAATAAACTTATGCCCGTTAGAGGAAGTAGGGGAAATCTTACCTATCAAGTCTAATCCCCATTGTGAAAAAGGCCATGGTGTGGTGATAGGTCTCAACTCCTGTGCTAGTGCATGAACAAGGTCATTGTGTTGCTAGCACTGATGAAATTTTCTGGAATACTGAATACATTCTTGTTTCATTGAGGGTCAATAGTACCCTATTCTCAATAATTTTTGTACTAGGTTAGGTCCACTAGAGTGGGACCCACAAAAACCTTTGTGTACCTCTTGTAAGGCAGTTTGCACTTCTTCTGCATTAAGACATCAGAATAACATACCATCTAAACTTTGACGATAAAAGTTATTTTCTAGGATCATGAATCAAGAAGTCCTACGAGTAAATTTTTTCTTCTGGGTTGCTGTTAGGCTAGGTGGTATGATACCATGTTGGACGTAATCGAATGTGTCTTGGTACCATGGTGAATTAAGACCAACAACAACATACACTAGTTTTGATTCTGGGACATCAACCATTGGTATGATAAATTTCTCCACAAGGAATTCATACTTAGGAATGGTCAACAAAATATCAAGAAGTGAACCTATTGTTTCCATTGTGCTGACTGCTCTGTTGTTGATCCTAAGAATTTGTTCAAAAGTTATGTTGACAAAATATTACTTGAAGCTATCCACCATCCTTTTATACAACATTAAATTGTTGTATTTTTGTGATACTCATCATTCACTTGTCTGATTACTAGCTGAGAGTCTCTGTAGACCTACAATTCTTTTATCCTCCTTTCAATAGCCATCTCGAGTCTTGTGATGAAGGCTTCATACTCTGAGATATTGTTTGCACATGGGAAAGATATTTTGTATGCCTTGGGTATACTATCTCTTTGTGGTGTGAGAAATAGGATACCTACTCCAGAGCCATGTTGAGTGTGGGACTCGTCAAAATACAAGGTCCAACAACTTGTCTGTTTTGTCAGCAATATACTTTCATCTAGGAAGTCTATTGTGAGAGGCTTGCGATCTTCCATCAGTTCCTTTGCTAACTAGTATGTTGTTATCTGTCCTTTGATGGCTATCCTGTCTACATATTGTATGTCAAACTCACTCATAATCATTACCCATTTAGCTATACTACCTATTAGGGCTACTTTTGCTAATAGGTATTTTAGTGGGTCTACCTTTGAAATCAACTTTACTTGTCTGTTTAAGATATACTGTCTCAGCTTCTGTGTCACAAATGCGATAAAGAGACACACTATTTCTATGGGCGATTAGTTCAAATCATATCCAAGCAGTGTTCAACTGATGTTGTAGACCACTCATTCTTTGTTATTATCATCTAGTTGTGCTAGGAGAGCTCCTAATTTTTCTTGTGTTGTAGACACAGAGTATCATTTCTTTGTTTGGAATAGGCAGAATCAAGATCAGAGGAGTAAGTAGGTACTCTTGAATTTCTGGAATTCTTGGTCACATCTCCCATCCCATTTGAATGTTATTTCTTTATGTAGGAGATGGGTAAAAGGGTGACATTTTTTTGCTAGTTGTGCAATGAATCACTTGATAGATTGTAGCTTCCCTTGTAAGCTTCTTAGTTTCTTCAATGTCTTCAGAGGAGGAATTTATAATATGGCCTTTACTTTCACAGTATCTACTTCAATGCCCCTTCTTGACACTATGTACCCTAGTAGCTTTCTAGATGTTACTTTGAATATACACTTTTTCAGGTTAAGTCTCAAATTATATTGTTATATCCTATCAAACACTTTTTCCAGATTGGTCAATTGGTCTTCCCTTTTGATGGAACTTTGCTATAATGTAATCCACATAGTCTTCCATAATTATATATAGCATGTTGTGAAATTTTTTTGTCATCGTTTGCTGATAGGTCACTCCTACATTCTTTAGACCAAATGGCATGCCATTCCAAAAGAAGGTCCCCCAAGCACAAGTGAATTTTGCTTTGTGTTGATCATTAGAGGATATTTTTATTTGATTATACCCAGTGAAACCATCCATTAATGATAAATCTCATGTCTTGTTGTTAGATCCACTATCATGTCAATACTTAGAAGAGGAAAGTCATCCTTTGTCTAAGATTTGTTCAGGTCTTGGAGGTCCATGTAGATCCTTATGCCCCTAGTGGGATTTGAAACTGGTACTAGATTTGATATCCATTCTAGATAATCGATTGATCTGATGAAACTTATATCTAGTAACTTCTTTATTTCTACCTTTACCAATAGTCCTATTTGAGGATGCATTTTCCTTAGTTTTTGTTTGACAAGTTTAGCTCCTGGAAATATGACCAAATAATGTACAACTAATGTTGGATCTAGTCCTGGCATGTTTGCATAAGTCCACACAAAATTTATCTTTCTGCCATGTATAAGTGTTGTGAAGTTCACTTTCTCTTTAGGATCAAGTGACACTGCATGGTATGTGATCTTTGGGTTCTCTATTGTGCCAACATTAATGGATTATGCTTCTTCCACTAGGAGTGTTGAATTATCTTGATATTTAGATATAGGGATATTGAATAATCCATCCTTAGGTGCCTCTGGGAGGTTTTCACCTTCAAATTCATACTTTATTTTCTTATTTTTGGGATCTAATAGAGCCACATTGTGGTTTTCCCTAGGGGATCTCATTTTGAATTTTATATTATCTTTTTCAATTTTGCGACTAGAGGACAAAATCTCCCCATTGAAGTAAAATTCCTATTCAAGTTCCATGATGAACCCTGATTTATGATCTCTTTATGGTATATTAGTTCAAATTCCCATAAACTTTGCGATTGCTTCATCGTTCTAGAATTAATCTAAAACAGGTGAATGTTGTTGTTGGTCCCGATATATCAACTATGGGTAATAAAGGGGTAGGCTATCATCATTATCTACAAAGTTTACGGAGGTTGTCAAAATGGTTAGTATGGCTTTGGCATCATTTTCCCATTGGGTGTCTAGGTCATCATCGCTTGAGGTGACAAAGGAAGGAGAATCCCATTCATACTTGTTAGAGTTTGTTTTGAAATAATAATAGTCATTAGGAATAGTTTTGTAAGGTTGGGTAGGGACTATACTTATTTTAAAGTTTTCAAATAGGTCTTCAATTGTTAACTCAAGGTTTATATGATGGTAGATATTTAATGTCTTAATGCCAGTAGAAGGATTTCCTTTCTCAAAAGAGGTATGCCCAATTTTTGGAGTAACCATGTCTAAAGAACCATAACCTAGTCCCATGTTATTTCTTCTTTGTTCCATTATAATGGGTTCCCTTCTACCTTTTTTGTGTATCCCAAGGCCACCCATTCAAGTTTATCCCATTTGTTTTGCTAGTTTATAGCCTTTGCTGCTACGATCAATTAGAAGGGGTTGTGCCTGTTCTAGTTCCTCTTGTTCCTCCTTGTAGATAATGGACAACAAATCCTCTTTAAATATCTCCTCATCCTTCATATCTCCCCACTTGGTAAAAAATGTGGGTTTGACTACCATTGTCACTGATTGAACATATTTGATCTCCTTAGGCCCTCCATAAAACTTGGGTGTCAGTGGAAGCATTTCAATACAAAATGCTTGATTGAAGTGATAATTTGCATTACCCTTGTCAAGTACATGAACCTTGGTTTCAATTTTTGGTTGCTCACTGGATGAGGGTTTAGATGATGTTGATGGTAGTGCTGTTGGGTTGACATATGAGGAGTGAAATGCTATGTCATTGTTGGGTATATGCTGGATTTTGTTATATTTTTCCTCAAACTTTGCATAATAATGGAAGGGTTAAGGATCAACATATAATGTCACCTCCTCTCCTTTGTTAGGGAACTTTAGACATTGGTGGAAAGTTGAAGGAACTGCTTGTAGTGCATGAATCCAAGGGAATCCTAGAAGAAGGTTATATGGTAGCGCAATGTCAAGTACCTAACATGTTTTTGTGGTTGCCGGTCCTATCTGCACAAGAAGCCTAATGGTTCCTTTTGATTTCCTTTCAAGGTCATCATAGGCTATTATAGTAATGATTTTTCCCTTGTCTATCACATTGTTAGAATACCCCAACTACTTCACAAATTTCAAATTATAGATGTTTAGGCCTTCACCATTATCTATCAACACTTGTTTGACCATGTGTTTATGGACACCAACCTCTATGTAGAGGCCTTGGTTGTGGAATGACTTATGTGGAAGGTTTTTCTTGGAAAAGACTAAATGGTGATTGGTCATGATTTTTCCAACCATGGATTGGAACTAATTAGGGTTGAGGTTGTTAGGGAATGATGCTTCTAATTCTTTTTCTAGCATATCCCTATGTGCAGGTGATAATTTTAGCAGTTCTAGGATTGAGATCAGAGCAAGAGTCTTCTTCAGTTGTTTCAAAATACTGTAATCATTTGATGACCTAGTTGCATCTTTAGGTAGGGATCCTTGTATCACGACTTTCCCTCGATGGGTAGTTACATTACATTTGGTGTCCCTACCTTGTATAGTCAATACATTTACCCTAGTGTCATCTGCTTGAGAGAGGGTACCTAAAACTATGTCACCATAAGTGTAGTTAGCATTTTGATACTCTTGGTCCTCTCCTTTCACATTCTTCTTAGCATGGTTTGGAATTGGATTTGTGTATATGTGGAGGTCTTTATTTCCAGGACAATGCTCACTATCCACTTCTGCCTTGTCGATCAAGTCTTGTATTATGTGCTTGAGTCTCATGTAGCTGTTTGTTGTATTTACTTTGATTTTGTGGAACTCACATAAGTCCTTCTTGCTATACCATGGTGTCTTGAAGCTTGGATCCTCATAGTTTGGGTGATATTTAGCCTTGATGAGGTTTTGTTGCACTAGTTTGTGTATGATCGTCTCGAGTGGATCTCCCAATGCAGTGAACTTCCTTCTTGGTTGATCGTATTGCCTTTGCTTCCCTCCCTGATTTGTTTGTCGGTTGACTATTTGATTGTTTTGGGGATATGTAAGTTGATTGTTTTGTGAATTATTAGGAGAATATCTTGTTTGTGCAACTTGAGGTTTGTTTTGAGGTACATTAAGATTTTGTACATTCCATATTGCTCTAGCGTCAACTACTCCATCATTTGTAACATTTTTCATTCTTGGCCCGAATCTTATGTGTTTCATTTGAATTAGAAGAATTGTCTCTTAGGTTGTTTAGCTTGATCACTCCCCTTGCTACAAGGATCCTTTCTATGTGCAATCCATTTTCAATGGCCTCTTCAAATTTAGTGAGACACAACATGGTGAGTTGGTAGTTGATCTTTGTTTGGACATTTGAAACAACTATGTCTACCAGTTCCTTGTTGGGAATAGGCTACTTGCACCCACTAGCCTTATGTATCCATCTCTATAGGTAGGAGGTAAAATTTTCTCCTTGAATCTATTTAATCTTGTATAGATCTGTGATGGTGATGTCCCATTATATATTGAATGAGAAGTGGTTAACAAATTTGGTAGTCAATTCATCAAAAAATTCAATTCCTGGTGGTAGATGGGTGAACCATTCCATAGCAAGATCAATAAGACTATGTGAGAAGAGTCTCATTAGGTAGGATTCATTTTTTTGCATTTCCATGCAAGCTACTGAGAAATCCCATACATGTTCTATTGGATCTCCCTTTCCTTTGTATTTGTCAATCTTGGGTATTTCAAAATTCTTAGGAAAATGAAGCATAGTAATGAAACGATCAAAAGGAAATGGACATATATCTTGTAGGATATAAGTCTTCTTTGGATTTCCTATCTGCATGTCTGATATTCTTTGATTTATGGCTTGTAGCTGCATGTCCACCTCTATTTCTGGTATGTTTGTTTGTAAATCCCATGTGTAGTAGCCTTGTTGTCCTACCATGTTTTTTGTCATAAGTTGGGTATTGTGGAGGCACAAGACCTTGGTAACCATGTTGGGTGGAAGGAGTGTTAAATCCTTGTTGTCTGAAAGGAGGTTTAGGTCCTTGTGGAATGTAAGGAGGGTTAGCTCCTTGTTGAACGTAAGGAGGATTAGCTCCTTGTTGAATGGAAGGAGAATTAGCTCCTTGTTGAATGGAAGGAGGGTTATCTCCTTGTTGAATGTAAGGAGGGTAAGCTCCTTGTTGAACTTAAGGATGGTTAGTCCTTGTTGTTATTATTGAGGAGGGGTACCTTGATAGTGCATTGGTGGTACACCTTGCTATTGGGACAAACTGTATTGAAGGTCACCCTGGTGGTGCATTGGCTGGATACCTTGTTGATGGGATGAACTGGGAAGGGTACCTTGGGGCACACCTTGTTGTTGGAATGAACTATATTGAAGGTTACCTTGGTGGTGCATTGGCGAGATACCTTATTGGTGGGACGAATTAGGAAGGGTACCATGTGGCACACCTTGTTGTTGGGATGAACTGTTTCAAAGGTTACCTTGATACTGCATTGGTGGGACACCTTGTTGATGATACTATAGATTGGGAAGGGGACTGTGTGACCCACCTTGTTGTTGATTAGGAAGGGGACCATGTGACCCACCTTGTTGATTAGAAAGGGTACCCTATGGTACACCTTGTTGTTGGTATTGTTGATTGGGAAGGGGACCATGTGACCCACCTTGTTGTTGGTACTATTGATTGGGAAGTGGACCATGTGACCCACCTTGTTATTTGTACTATTGATTGGGAAGGGGACCATGTGGCCCTCCTTGTTGATTGGAAAGGGCACCTTGTGGCACATCTTGTTGTTGGTATTGTTGATTAGGAAGGGGACCATGTGACCCACCTTGTTGTTGGTACTATTGATTGGGAAGTGGACCATGTGACCCACCTTGTTGTTGGCACCATTGATTGGGAAGGGGACCATGCAACCCTCCTTGTTGATTGGAAAGGGTACCTTGTGGCACACCTTGTTGGTATTGTTGATTGGGAAGGGGACCATGTGACCCACCTTGTTATTGGTACTATGGTGGAAATTGCCCTTGCTCATTTGGTACATTTCGAGAAGGGTCAATATATGATGTGTTTTGAGGCATGCATTATCCTGTTGGTGGGTTGTTACCTTGTGGTACATATTGAGATGGACCTCCTTGATATTGTTGGGCCACTACCACTTGTTCGATTTGTGATGGTTTTCTAAGAAAGGGGTTGTTTGTTGGTTGATCATTTCCTTGTGAGAAAATAGGTGGTATATTTGAAATCTTTGTGGGTTTGGATATCTATCTCACAACTGAGTTATCCCCTAAGGGAATAAGGTTAGGATCTTTAAGAGCATCCACGTTAAATTCTATTATCAATTTGGCACCACTTTGTGCTAATTTGAAGAAGTAAGAATTTGGGTCCTTTTTCAACAGTTTTTCCATCAGTTTGAGCACCTCAGGGTTGTTGGAATGTTGAAAGAGTTCATCATTTATTTCCTCCTCACTATCCACTTCTTCTATGACCATGCCTTTTGGGTTTTGGTTTGATTTGTCCATTTCTTCTTGTTGTTTGCGGTTTATCTCCTCCTCACTAAATGTTTCCTTGAATGCAAGTCTCTTTTGAGGGGTTTCAAGGTCACTTGGCCTATAACCCCATGGGTCACTTCCTTTGTTGGTGGTGTTTGTTGGGGGCATACTAGAATTTCTCTTGTTTGCTTCCATATTTTTTCTGTGTTGTGAATGAGTGGTTGTCATAAAAAAGCACCAATATTTGTGAAAATTTGGTGACCTCTAACTATGGAAATAAAAGAATTCTTTATTTTTGGGATTTTTTCTTTTAAGGAAATGAATCCATGCAGGAGGTGGTAATACAAGCTCTAAAGTGATACATCCCTAAGAACTCAATGATTCAAATGATAAGCTCATATTGGATATGAAATTTTGGTTTGTTCCTTAAAGGGCGAGTATAAAAATTTATTAGCAAGATGTCCCAGTTGCAGTAAGTCTTCAATATGTGCCTCTTGATAGACCTTGAACTATGGTGCCTATTTTTGAAAAGGTGAAATGTGGATCTTCGTTTAATGACTTTGGTCTTGCAAGAGGTCATGAAGACAAGCATATGTGTGGGATTCAATTATGTGTTTTTTTTTGGATTTTTTGTTTTAAGGAAATGAAATTGCGTTTGTTTTTATATTTTTTGTTTTAAGGATGGTGTCTATTGCCACCCAGGAGGTGGTAATATGGGCCTTCCAGCTACGAAATATGCTTTCCATTCCTCTTTCTCTAAGACGTTTGTTGCGTTTCTCCACCGGTTTGGTGTTTTGTTTTTCTCAATTATGAAGCTCCTTAAACTGCTAATGATATCCATTTGTTCACCTTCGATGTGTGTGAGACTTGGTTGTATGATTGGTGCCATAAATTTTGGTTGTTGAATTGGAGCAATCAAATGCCAAATGGTTATAAAGTGAAATGGTATTTTGATATGGTTTTTGTGAAGCTCAAGACCCTAAGGTTTGAGTGTTGTTTTGGAATGATGCTATTCTTGGAACTCAAAATGTCGAAAGACCTGGATCAATATTTCACTTCTTTCTTCTAGAGGATGTGTTGCAGAAAAGCTTACTTGAACTAGTCTTGAGGTTCAAGCAACTGTTGATATCTTAGAAGTGTTAGTGAAGGAATTATCCAAGTTATTTTTTTTTATTTTGATCTCCGAAATTAGGATGAGCTACTTTTTTTTGCAAAACAAAATGATGGATTGATGTGCTTTATGACACAGTTTGGGAGTCTAATTGTCTTTTATTATCACAAGATTTTATGACTAGTTTTGGGTGGTTTTTTTTTCTTCTAATTTTTACTAGAAAGCATAGAAAAAGTAGTAGTTTTATGGTAAAAGCAGTAATTTTTTAGCAAAAGTGGCTAAAAAAGTTAACTATGACTAGATTATGGTCAAGTGCAACAAAATAAAAAAAGCAATTGCGGCCTATTTTCTCAAAAGTGGCATTTGTGTGTAGTCTTTTCAAACTGGTGAATTGCAAAGTCGAAAGAATTTTTTTTGCTCAAAAGCGGTAGGTTTCCAGTTAATTACAACTAATCAATTCTGTCAATTGTGGCACAAAAAGGTCAATTGTGACCATTTTTTAAGCAAGTGTGTAAAATTTATCAAAAGTGGTAGTTTTTCACCAGTAACTGTCACAAGACAGAGAAAAAGAGATCTATTTTTGTCAACTACGACCAGTTTTTTGGTCAACTATGGCAAAAGTAGAAGCAAAAGCGGCCTCTATTCAGTTTTGTTTCCCAATTTTTGTGTTTTGGAAACAACTTGGATAACTTGCAGATTTTTGATGAGTTTGCTTGATTGGAAGTCAAAATGATAAAAGCTATAGTTTCCAAGGTTTACTTTGTTCTTAATGCAACTTGAAATGTGAGCCTAAACATTTAGAAACCTTCAAAGATATTTGCTTAAGATACCTTTTAGGGAGAGAAAACATAGGGCTCTTTTCAAATTATTCACACTAAAATCAAAGGGTTTGATGTTTGAGAACCATGTTAAATGCTTGTCTTGATGTGTTCATTTTAATTCAAGCACAATGTTTGATGTTTCAAAGTAACTGAATAGATTTGGAAATTTCATGAATACAATGTACACCCTAGGGATAGACACTTCCTCCTAGATGGGCTTACCTCATGCCCCGAAGGGATGATTTTACATGCAATGAATGGAGAGTGTTTTAGGTTCAACCATAAGTTAGACTTGGTAAGTAACTTCTCAAAATCAATGTTTTGATGCACCACTTCATAAAATTTTTTGGATAAAAACGGTAGCTTCTACAAGCTTTAGTTTTTAGTCATATTTCGAGATAACTGGTGTCTATACATGTCGTGATTCAATCAATTAAGAGGTCTCCCAACCCTTGCAAGTTTTTATGTATTTCATGGATAATAGGGGAGACTTTTGTCGATATAGAACATCCGCACCATCTGGGTGATGAAATTTCTTCACACCCACAATTATTTATATAGTAGACCAAAACAAAGTACTGCTTGGGCCATTCCCTCTCACAAGTTGGGAGGCAAACCCTCTAAAGGTATGCTTTAAAATGTAAACACATGTGCAAAAATCAAGATGCTTTTTGTCACCCAAGGTCATTGAAAGGCACGAGGGGAGAGGATAGACACCTAGTTTTCCAAACATGAAATACACAGTATACACATCATCGCAATGTTCATTTTAAGCCTAAAAAAAGATTAAAAAAAAGTAAAGTGAAATAAAATGAAATGAAAGTGTGTACAAGATAGCAGTTTGTTTTTTTACGTGCACCAAATTGAAATATTCTGAATTTCAGTAAAAAAGATAGCAATGTGCAAGACACAAATTTGATTTGTTCATTTTAAGCACCAACCAAAGTGTTTTTCTAAAGCCTTGTCTTAATGGTCAACAAAAGAAAATCGTGTGTTCACCAACAAAATGAAAGCGTGTGGTCGAAAACAAACACATATTTTTTAGAGCACCAAAAGAAATTGTTTGTTTGTGGGGTTCTTTTTTATGCACGAATTGAGAGCATTTGCTAAGCTAGAAAGCTTTGAAAATTTAATTTTAGAGCACCGAATATGAAGTTTCGCTAAGCTAGAAAGCTTTGAAACACTAATTTTAAAGCACTAAAATGAAGTTTTGCTAAGCTAGAAAGATTTGAAACGTTCATTTTAGAGCACCAAAAATGAAAGAATGAGGATTTGTGGGGTGTTTTTTATATCACCAAATTTAGAATTTTCCTAACTATGAAAGCTTCTAACAAAATTCAAAACTTCGACTATTCTCCTTCCCTGTAATAAATGTGTTAGTAAATTTTTGGGTAAACTCATGCCATGCTCCTACAAATCCTGCATGAAAGATGTTAGCACCTACCAAACACTCAAATCAAGCCAACATTAACATTAGAAATTGAAAAAACAACTTGCAAATTTCAGGTACAATTTTGATAGAGCAAAAACGATTTTTTTTTTTGCAAAAGCAACCTTGTCAAAAGCGAGTGCGAATGAAAAATTCAAGAACGACCTCTGTGTTTTTGGCAAAAGTGGCCGAAAAACTCAAATGCACCTTTGTTATTTTTGCAAAAGCGTAAAAAATTTCAAAAGCGGTTAGAAAAATTTCAAGTGAGGAAGAAATGTGAAATCAAGTGCATGAAGTTCCTAAAGCTTCTGCGTGAAATTTTTTCCAGTGCACTTCTGAAACCTGCAACTTCAAAATTTGCTCATAAAATGGTAAGTGCTAAGGACTGTGGTCCCACTGAGTGTGCCAAAATGTGTAAGGGGGAAATCGAGATCATGCAATGTAATCAAATTGAATGAATCGATACTAAGCTAATCAAACAAAAAGATGATTCATGCCCTTTACTCACGAAATGAACGATATTGAATTTACTAAATTCAATGAACTAACAAGCAAAGCAATAAAACAACATACAAAGAATTCAATAAACAAAGGTCATTATCCATCTCATGTTGAAGTGTATTCACAATGATGTTGGGTTGTTTGTATAAATGTCAAGCCTCCATTGTGTGTGCAAAAGCTAGAAGAACGTGCATGTGTTGATCGAAGATATGTGGGAAGCTTTGTCAAAATATCAATTATTGTGGCATTACTTCATTGTGTAAAATATGTTGATTCTCTGATTGTTTTTTGAGAAGAAATATGGTTGTTATATAGAATTTGTGTTTCAAAATGAATGCTTGAGATCGCGTAGTAGAATATCTTGATCAATGGTTGAAAACCGTCGAGAGGATTTAGATGGGAATAATCAAATACAAATTGATTATGTAATTGGTGTGATTGAAGAAATATTTTGAGTGTTCAGTGGGATTGACGAAATAAATTGAATAATATGTGGGGTTGAACAATAGATTGATCTATTAGGAAATAGATGGATCAGCCAGGCAATTAGATTGAGCAATCAATGGTTTGCAATTTACTCATTCAAAAAAGTGGCTGAGTATAATTAATTAATTGATTTAATTAATTAATCCTTTTGAGTTGAATGTGCAAATAAAGTTTGACTTTTGTAAATAAAGTTGCATTTGTTTGATTTGACCTTTTGATGATGTTTTGAATAATTTATTTCAGTTATTCAAATTTAGGGGAAAGTGATATAATTAAACTATTAAGTATTAATAATTAATTGACTTAGGGGAATAAAGTGAATTAGTGACGTAATTAAATAATTTATGTTATTTAATTAATTAGAAGGAATAAAGTTAGATAAGGACTTTATTAAATAAACGATATTTATTTAATTGGTCGAAAATGATGAAAAAGTGAATTAATTAAATAACATCATATTATTCAATTAATGGAAGAAATTAGGGTTTTAGGACTTTAATATATAAATAAAATATATTTAATTAATAAAAAATGGTGAAAAGTGAATTAATTAAATAATGTCATTTTATTCAATTAATAGAGGAAATTAGGTTTTTGATGCAATTGATGTGGAATGTAGTGATATTCATTGATAATGATGCCAATGATGACAAATGCCATTTAGTATGTGTGATAAGTGTTAAGTCAATTTTACATGTCTACAAGGTTTTGACTTGTAGCCACCTCCATTGTTGGCATTTAGGGTAGATACAAGGTTGTGTGGCACTTTCAAGGTAAGAAAATTAACCATTTGGGAGTGGTGTCCAAATCTACGTGTTTCCAATTTGTTGGTTAAGAAAATTCAAACTTGCATTATATGCATTTGATCTCTGTGTATGATTCCCATGTAATTTCTAAAGCAATATTAAATATGGGTTCTTTGTTTCATGCATTTTTGTTTAAGTATTTCTTTATTTGCAATTATTTATATTTCATGCATTACTTGAAAAAACCCCCAAAAAATCATAAAAAATAAAAACAAAAAGGAAAACTTTGAAAAAGGGGGAATATTATATCTTTTGTATTAGTTTTTCTTCATTCATGTTTTTTCCCTGAAAAAATTATATGATTCATTTCTTTCCATATATGCCATACAATCATTGATGGAGCAACAACCCATAAATTTTTATATAATGTATCCTTCTTTCCTCTTGTCCAACTAATCAACCATTCCTTAAGATATTCTTTCCTTATTCCATCCTAGAACATCTTGTATCCAATCCCAATATTTCTTTGTGTATGTACACCCTACGAGAAGGTGGTTTACTGTTTCACAATTGTTATAGCATAATACACATCTGTTAGGGTCTTGAAAACCAATAACACTTAGTCTCTTAGTTGTGAGTATACTTTTTTGTATTGTTTTCCATAAAAATGCACCTGCTTTGGGCAATACAAAAGGATGCCAACATAATGGACTCAACCAAGTATTATCTATTTGTGTAACATTCTAGATTTGATAACCCAATTTGACTATGTATTCTCCAGATCGAGCTCCACACCACACTATTTCATCCTCCTCCTCCTCTATTAAGATAATTTTTTTATTTGCTAGTTCTTGCTTGAAGATCATTTTTGCCTCCATTAGAATGGGTAGCAAATCAATCCATTCATAATAATTTTCAAATTTATGTGAATCCATACGAATGTAATCACTCACCTTGGGGCCAATCAACTTCACAAGTGGATTAATGTACTATTTAATTCAATCCACCTGATCTAGTGGCCTATAGCTATTCCAAGATTTAGACCAAAAGTTAGCTTGTTTCCCATTATTAATTTTCTAGGTAAGATGTTTAGTAATTACCTTTCTGCTTTCCCATAAAAATATCTAAATGGTTGATCCACCAACTGAATTACCCATGGTAAGGATCCTCTTTGGATTTGCATGATCCCAAGTATTTTCTTTGAAAGATTTTGTACCATAATCAATTCGATTCCTTGTACATTTTTCAGGAAAGCTTGGGTCCTAAAGCCATGTTTTGTGCTTTCATCTTTCCTAATCCAACACCTCCTGCTAATTGTGGAGAACATGCCTTATCCCAATGCACTAGGGGGATTTTCTTGTCACCTTTTGAACCTTCTCATAAGATTTTTTTAAGGAAACTTTCGAAGTTTGATTCAATCTTGTGTGTTATCTGAAAGCATGACATTACATATATCAAGACAGTCACGAAAATAGATAAGATCATAAGTATTCTACTTGCTAGTGATAACCATTTATTTTTCCACGACAAAGCCTTATTTCTACAGTTTCCTAGTATATCCTCCCAATGCCGAGAGTGACAGACACCAGAGATTAGCAGTGATCCAAGGTATTTGGTCAAAAATATTGTAATTGTGAAGCCAAGTAGATTCACAATCCTTTTCTGAGTGGCCTTCCTAGTATTAAAAAAGATTATTGATGACTTTTCTTTGATTATTGATCGGCCTGAACTCTTGGTGTAGTCCTCCAATGTTTCTTTTATTAATTCTGCCTCTCTCATGTTGGCTTATGCAAAAAGTACAGTATCATCAGTAAATTGGGTATGTGTTATTGGATTGAGCCCATGAGCCACTTTAACTCCCTTCCACATACTACTTTCTCTCTTCATCTTGAAATATCTTCCCATAGCCTCTGCCATTATAATGAATAGAAACAGGGAAATAGGATCTCCTTGCCTCAATCTATTAGTCACAAGAAAAAACCACACATTGATCCATTCATTTATTGAGTACCTTGCTGATGATATATAATGATGTATAAATTTTGTCTAGGAATTGTTGAATGCAAACCTTTTAAGAACTTGTAATTGAAAATTCCATTTTACCTTGTCTTATGCCTTATTGATGTCTAATTTGATAATCATATGTTGAGTTTTTTCTAAATACATCGTGCATACCACCTCATTAGCAACTATGATACTATCAATAATTTCCCTTCCTAGACAAAAACCGCTTGGCTCCTCTGATATGATTGATATTAGAATCTTTTTAACTGCTTGGCCAACACTTTGGTGATGATTTTGTAAATTGTATTACACAAAGATATTGGATGGTAATCATTGAAACTTTTGCAAGATTTCTTTTTTGGAATGATAGATATCAATATATATTGAGGTTTTTCATGAATCTTTCCTTTTTCCTGAGTTCCTCAATCACTCTTCATACATCTTTGCCTATTAAGTGTCAACATTTTTGGTAAAATATTGCAGGGTAGTCATCTGGACTAGGTGCTTTCTCTGGGTGAAGTTGGAAGGTAGCTATTCAGACCTCTTCCATTGATATTAGCTCATTTAACATTCTATTATCTACCTCTATAACACATTTTGAAATGCAATCTAATATTTTTGCATCATTACATGAATCTGAGCTATGTTCTACCCCTAATATTTTCTTGAAAAGGTAATTGTTGCCAATTCTATTGAAGACCTATCACTGGAAATAACACCATTCTCAGTGTCAATTTCCTCTATTCTATTAAATGTATTTCTTGCATTAGATGTAGCATGAAAGTACTTGGATTTTTCATTCCCCACTTTTAGCCATGTTTCCCTAGCTTTGTCTTGCCAATAAACTTCTTCTCGTGCCAATATATCCTTGTGATAGTTCTTAAGTTGTTACTCTTTTTCGAAGTCCTCTTGGAACATACCATAGCTTATTACTTTATTGTTTAGATCTTCTAACTCCCTTTCTACTCTCTCCTTTTCTTGGAATATGTTCTTGAAACCTCCTTGTTCCATTGTTTGAGCTTTAATTTTATAATCTGGAGTTTTTTCATAAACATATAACTAGGAGAACCTCTAATCTTGCATTCTTTCCACCATGTCTCTATGGAAGGCAAGAGACTTTCATCTCTCCACCACATGTTTTCAAGCTTAAAGTAAGTTCTTGTTGGTTTAAATCCTATTTTCATCTCCATGAGAATTGGGAAATGATGTAATACCGAAATTGGGAGGATGGATGTCTCCATTGTTATTGCTTCATCCAACCATTTTGTAGATATTAAGAATCTATCACGTCTTTTGGAAATTTTTGTAAAGCCTGACTTGTGATTGGTCCATGTGTGTACTCCATTGAATATTGGACAATCTATGCCCCTTATGTCTTCAACAAAGTCTCTAAAATCTTGAGTATTCCTATTGACTTTATTGAGTTCCCAACTCTTCTTAGACAAATCAATGATTGCGTTAAAATCACCTCCCAAAATATAGTATTGATCACCCAATTGCAACTTTATTGTATTGTTGATCGCAGTCCAAGTCTCTTATTTGTCCTTAGTTTTAGTAGGACTGTATACATTGAATAGGGTGAAATCCATTTGGTGTTGGAATCTATAACCTGACATTCCATCCAATTTGTATGTGACTAAATTAATCTTATTGTGATATTAATATTCTTCCATAATATTACAATGCCACTAGCTGATCCAATGACTTCACAAAAAAAGCCTGACCAATTTCTACAATACTTAAAAAAATTCTCTGACTCAACCGTCTTTAGTTTAGTTTCTTGAATTAGTAATATATTTGCTGATATCTTTTCTAGGTGACACTTGATTAAGTGTCTTTTGTCAAGGGTGTTTAAGCCCCTGACATTTCATGAAGAGATCTTCATTACTTTCCAAGGGAGGCTTTAACTCCCTGGGATATCAGAAAACTAGAAATACTATTCAAGCCCTTCTCCCTGCTTCTCTCTTTTGTTTATTTGATTTTCTACCTTTTCCTTTTTTTGCCTTGCCCAATGCCTTGGCAATAGTCTGACTGATACATCAAGGGTCTATGATTCCCAATTTCCCCGATTCCAAGAAATCCTCGTTTGTAATTAATTCTTCGAATTCTGATTCTTCTCCAATCAAACTTGGGGTCTCTTTCTGATTGAATAGCTTAACTGAAACTTCTCTAATAGAATCTTTTTCCAACAGTGGTTCTAAGTTGGTCAGAGCCCTATTATTCTCTCTTGAATTCATCTCGATCAATGAGTCCACTTTGTTACTAATAATCGACTTTGCAACATCCATATTTGGATTCAAGGAATCATTTCTCAAATTTTTAATGACTTGCGTGGAAGATGATGGTTTACGGTTTTCATTAGTAGCTTGTTCCATAATAGTCTCTTTTGTTTTTGATCTCCACACCAATTTTGATGGTTTCTTCCTCTTAGAATTCTTCCTCGAGGCATTTCTGTTGCAATCTTTTTTCTTGTGGTCTCTGCTTCGACACTTGAGACATTTTTTTTGTTTTCCTCAATTTCTACAAATTGTGTCCAATATCACCCTTCCACACACAATAAGATCTTACTTGGTATTGATCTGACAGCCACAATTTTCATTTTGGCATATAAATATGAGTCCTCTTCAATGATCTTCGTGTTTATATCCATTAGAGTCCTCAGGGAGTGCTTGATCTTTTCCAAGCAATTTTCTAACCAATATTCCAAGGGAAAATTGTAAAGGCGAATCCAAGCACAATGATCGTAAGGGTTCATCTTGAGTGGATTGAAATTTGGATGCCAGTTCTGTATGTATAATGGATGCCCCTCCATTTCCCACAAACCTCCTTGTAAAACCTTTTCTCTTTCTTCTTTTGAGACAATTATCACGATAAAGAATCCTTTAGGTAGGAATTTGATAATTTCCTGGGTCTTCCATGCCTTGGCAACCCAATCCCTAATTTTGCTTCTGTTAGATTTAAGGCTAATAAATCTACATATTACAACTAGATCTTCAAGTAATCATAAATCTTCCACTGCTTCGTCAGTAAGATCGATTGTTTGATGCAAACTATGTTCTTCTGATTTGCATATTCATATTGTTTGTGCAGGATATTTGGGGCTCTTCTCCTGCCCTTTGTCATTTTCACATTCTTGAATTCTTTCGCACATGACTAAACGATTTTGCATAACAGAGCTTTTTTTTATTCTTGAAACTATATTTAATATTATATAATATATTTATAGTTATTTCATATTACTTGAATAATAATATGCTCATTAATATTTGTTATAATATATTATACTTAATATTAATTTTGATTCCTTTTGGGTCACACTTCCTTTTGATAAGAATTATGTAAGAAAAGAACATGTATCATTCTCATGACTGGTTTGAATTTCAACCTTTCCTACACTTTTTTTTTGTATGGTATTTGTTAAAACATTCAGTTGTCTCCACCACCTGTCTTTAGAACATGATAAATTCTGCTACAATTTTTTCTTTCCGCAAGTGAATGAGAAAATCCACATGACTATATCACACAAGCTTTTGAAAAACTATAAAAGATGAATCTTAATTTAAAAGGTTAATGTTTATGATAACATTAATTATTAATTAATACTGAGTATTATATTATTTGTTCTAATATATTGAATTTATATAATTATTTACATATTAACCGGATTCTAATCTAATTTTGTTTAAACTTTACTTCCTCACAAGTACCCCACAAGATTGTAGATTAAAGCTCATGACCTAAGATGAATAATATAATAATACATTAATAATTAATATTTTTATATTTCTTATATATCTCACAATGTTGTAAGCTCACCTTCTCATGGTCTTTGCAAATCAACAAAGCATACAAACCATTGCATGATATAATCATTAACACAATAATATATTATATAAAAAATATAATATTCTAATTGTGAGGATATAATTATTAACATAATATTTATACTTTTCTAAGATATAATATAATATATAATAATACTATATGGATCCCTTCAATCGAGACCTTGCTTTAAAAACCCCACATCTTCACATTTGAAAACAAACATATTTCGTTTAACTTTGAAAACTTCTAACTTCTAATTCTTTGAAAGATACACGTATCAATTTGGATCTTAAACAATTTCCATTAATGTGCTATTATTATTGCATCTCCTTAAATATATTATTAAATGTATCAAATAACCCTCTATCAAGTAGAGAAAACATTTAAACCTCCAATAGTTTCCCTAATACATAGTACATTCAAATCACCAATATTTTATTATTTAAAAATACTTGATTTTTTCAAATAATGTGAAGACCCAAAGAATGACTCAAACCCCCTTAACCAATCAAATCAATAATAATTAGTTTCAAAAATATTTTTGTTTAAAAATTCACATTTGAAAAGATTGGAAAACACATATTTATGTCACTTAAAAAAAAATCACATTTCATTTGTTAACATGTACACAGATTAAATGATTTGGAATGCATAGTTCTGCCTCTCTATATTTGTTAACCCTAATTAGATATCTACTAGCACTTGCACCTATAGGAGGTTCAAGGGAATCGCCGATAGGAAATTAAAAGTAAAACACAAATGAATTGAAACAATACATAATTAGACTATATAATATAAGTAGGTACATAATTTTGTTGAATGTCTTTTTATTTAATTTTAAACAATGAGATCCCTTTGAACAATTTGTATCCAATTTGCCTAAATAAAAATAAATTAAGAGCATCTCTTTGTCTTTTTGAAGTTCCTTTTTTAAGTAAGGTCTTGGAATGCATATGCAGTGAAATACAATGTTGATTAGATTCCTTTGAACAATTAGTACTGTGGCTTTTGTGAAGGTCTTCTTTTTTAAATCTTGGAATTTGTATTTAGTGAAACACATTGTTGTTAGATGATAAATATTTTATGGCTTTTGTGAAGATGATCTTTTTTAAATCTTGAAATTTGTATTTAGTGAAACACAATGTTGTTAGATGATAAATAATTTTTGAGGTGGGTAAATCTTGTAATTGATTGGTTTTATTATTTTTACTCTATTAAAGAAGGGAATAATTATAGGTTTATAATTTTGAGAGAGTTTATAATTAATTGTGCATACATGTGAGGACAAGCTTTTTTCTTTCTAATAATATTGTATGGATTTTATTTCTAATTATGCAATGTAGTAAGATATAGATTGGTATGATACATTTACATGAATTTACTTAAAATAATAATAATAATAAAAAGTAATGTTATGTTTAAAAAAACATTAAATAAATGTAATAAAATAATGAAGCATTCAAATTTATATTAAAAATGAATAATGGTGTATGGATTTTATTTATAATCATGCAATGTAGTAATATAAATTGGTATGATACATTTACATGAATTTACTTAAAGTAGTATAAAACTTACATATATTAACTAATAATATATATAAAAAACCTAAAAGTTATCATTACTTAACATTGTTCTTCTTAAATTTTAAATATAAAATATTTTTTAAAACTTTTTTTTGATCTTATACACTCTTTAAAAATATAAAATGTATTAAGTCTATTTTTTTTAGTTTTCAATGTATTATATAATTTTACTTAAGATTTAAAAATATTTTATTAAATAGTAGGAAAAACACTTATATTACATAACAATTTCAAAACAAAAATTACTATTTTTACTATTCTATGTTTTATTTTTTATAATTTAGTATAATAAATAGTATATATTTATATATAATTTATTATTTTATTGCTACAATAATAAAACCTACTTCTAAAAATAGTTCTTTCACTAAACTACAAATATTAATTTTTAAATAATTTTTAATGACACCAAAATTTCAAATTAAATTTGAGTTTTTATTGACACATACTCGCATACTGGTTGCTTTCACTGTTTAACGCTTTCAGCGTAATAAGTAAATTTAATTTTATGCCTAAAAAAACATTAAATAAATATAATAAAATAATGAAAGCATTCAAATTTATATTATAAATGATCAAATACTATCTCTTAATTGATAATGCAAATATATAACAAGTACAATAAATTTACATAAAAAACATGGCACATATACACTAGTCATTACATAAAACACCCTAATTAAAATGGATATAAAATAAATAAAATATTTAATTTTCACCGTTACAATTATATAAAATTAAAATTTACATCATAATATTAATATTCAATTTTTCACATTAATTATTTAAATAAATCAATTTTTTTTTTATTAATTAATGTATGATATTTTTTAAATGGGATGAACTTGAATTGTCTATAATTAGGATTATTAGAATAAAAAATTGTGTTAAAATTCTTAGAAAATAGATTGTATGAATTAGAATGAAAATTCGTGTTAAAATTGTAAGAAAATAGGTTATATGTTTAAAATTATATAAATGGGAAATATCATAATTGAATAACTTATTATTCTTAAAAAAATATTTTTGATTAAAATTATCAAAATTTAATAGAAGAAATGTTAATCAAGAATGAGTGGATTTGATAGAAAAAAATACATATGTTGAAACTTCAATCAAAACAAATTTAATATTCAAGTTTCTATATAACATATGTTAATAGATGAAGTTAGGTATAGATTTTAGGTGAATTTGGACAAGAGGTATACAAATATTGAATGCTAAATTTTAGGTGAATTTGAGACAAATTTGAGACGAGTTATTCAAATATTGATGTTGATTCAAGCAAGCACATTTGATTTTGGATGTAACATACCCTACATATGTCTAAATATACAAACATTAAATGCTAAATTATGTAAATTAGTATATTTTGAGTGTAATGGATGAAGCCGAGTATTAGATGAATTTGAGAGAAGAGATAAATATTTTTCCAATGTTGAATTAGGTAAACTACCTCATGTAATCTTCAATTTATTGTATTCCATTTTTTTGGGTATAGTGTATTCCAATAATAAGGCTAAGTACAAGCCTTTGATAAATTTGAGAAAATAATTATGCAAATGTTGAATAGAATAAAATATTACATTCAATTTTGGGTTCAACATGCTTCAATGAATGAGGATTAATATACATCTTGAATGAGTATAAATATATATCTTAAATGAATTTGAAGAAAAAGGAATATTTTTTAAATATTAAATAAGATAAACTACAACATCAAATTTAAAACTATAAATCTTAAATACATTTGAAAAAAACACACCTTAATCATAACATCCAAACCAAAATTAATCTATTAAATTTTGAAAAATCGTCCTTTTAAAAGATTAAAAAAATACATAACACAACATAAATTAATTTAGAAATTTACTATAAGAATGATTACTCCTCACAAAAATCTAAAAATAACTTAGCATACACAACATTTATCACATGTTATGTTATGAAAACATGAGTTTGTGAAGGTGATGTTTGCAATTTTATAGGGATGTAAATGGGCCACTAAAGGGGGATCCTAGAAGATTTTGCAATCAACAACTCTAAAATGAACTGAATGGAGACATTTTGTAGGGTGTCGAGAAACTAAGTCTTAGCATTTGCCTTTTAGAGCAAGTTATAGATTGCCTCTTAGGGCAGGTCATAATCAACACAGCTGTCTAAGTCATCAGCCCTAAATGAATGGTGCACACCATCTTTTCACCTTAAAACTCTATTCTAAAGCCACCCATAATGTGTGCCACAGCATTGACTGATAATATGTTTGGGACCCATTTTGATGTAATCTTTAATAGCTGATGTTTAACAACATTAACCACAGTTATTATAATCTGAATTTAAGCTTATAATATATTAATCTTCTTGAGCGCGGTTGTTATGACATTAATTAGGATTTTTAATTAATATAACCAAGTTTTGTTTAAAATGAAGATTCAATAGTAGAGCATACCTATTGGAGAAAGCCAAATCCTTTCATAATAATAAAAACAATTTATAATATTAAAGTGCACTGCATGTCTTCCACGTTTGAAGCTGCATATCTCCCACGTTTCCTTCAGTGCAAATAGATTGAAGTAGCCGCTGTAGGGGAAAGTTAACTCGGTAAAAGCAATTAGGCAGTTGAAACATTTCTCGCCTCACACCTAAAAACAAATTTTAACTTGCAGCCAATGTTTTCGTTTAAAAGGTGCAAAAATCATGTCTGTAGCCGAGGAATATAGTAGCTCTAAAACCCCCAAAAAAAATTTGATCTACTTCTGTGAATAGATTGAAGCAGTAGCTGTAGGGAGATTTTGTTGTGGTTCAACTCTAAAACTCTGTACATTTTTTCTGGTCAGCACGGTTGACAGCAGGACACAGTTTGTGCATAATCTTGGGGTAAGTCACTTACCATATTTTTTAGGAGTGTTTTTATCACCCGTTCAATCTCAAAACATAAAATGTGTGATCTCATTTATATATTTTTTGATATTGATATTTGGACTAAAATCTTTGACTACAAGCTAATTGCAGTGTTATCCCATTGAAAGCCGTTTTATAAAATGCAAAGAGAGTTGTAATGCAAATAGAGACTAACGATGGAAGCAGTATATATGCAGGTCGATTTGACAGTCATGTCCACGAATCCTGCTAAATCAGATATTTCAATGTCATTTGTTTGTTTTTGAGAGAGGAATCAAGGAATGGGAGGGGGAGTAGAAGACAACTATTTTTCTCTATGAAAAGAATGTCGTGCAGATAACGTGAGGTCGATGGAGGAGAGGCCCATGAGTAGCAGCATCGATCTCCAGAATGTAGGAAATGGCTCACAACTTCCCGTTATTGACTTTGCTGGGTGGGAGACAAGAATTACAAAAACCTGTGTCATGCAGAATTTACAGCAAAAATATTACAAAACCTTTTCATAGTGAAACTTAAAAAAATTACCTTTGCAAACCACAATGAACAGAAACAAACATGAAAGTCCTCATCCATCTATTCTTGTTATAAATTGAGAGGATCAAAATTACAGAAGTTGTTTCATTTGGATAAAAATAGAGAAGATATAAGAATCAAAGTAACTTAATGAAAATGAAGTTAAAAAGAAACACACTTTTTTTGTTACCTATTAGGAGGAGATGATGCAAATGTCGTATTCTTCCTTGAAGCTTGCTATGAAGCCTGGTGTATTTATCTACACTATGGGCGGTGATTAAGGGCAGTGGTAGAGGACAGCAAGGCAAAAACTCTGGACAGCAACACATGCATTAATGCAAAAATCTCAAACCAAATCACTTATTTACTGCAAGAATGATCCGCATTTACTGAGTTACTGCATATGGACAAGATGGATTTGATCTGCATTTAATTTGATTTGAGTATTATGTGCCCCAAGAATGAAACGTAAACAACACGACACCAATGCAACATACAAGAAACAACCTCACGCAAATTAGTTAACAGCAAGTTGTTTCCGACTAAAATCCAGGCTGTCAAATGGTTTGCAGAATTCGCAAGTTGTTTCCGGCTAAAATCCAGGCTGTCAAATGGTTTGCAGGGTGTGTGAGACAGGTATATCGATGGCTTGTGGACTGGCAAGTCCACAATAAAAGCCTATTGGCTAATTATATTAACTCTATACTTATCGTTTCTCCTTTACACGATGCAAGTCACCGTAAGTTGCTGCAGTACTGTAAGTTGAAATGTCGTATACCATTCTCGGATAGTCTTAAGCCGAGTATCCACATGCGAAACAACCTTGGGATCTGAAAGCTATTATCTCGTTATTTGTCTTTTAGGTTTTTGTTGGTAAGTGCTATTTGAAGAGCAACTTGTCTGTAAGTCGTTTGTTCTGTTCAGACTCTCCTTATATATTGACAAATGTAGCTTTCAATCTCCTCTTCGTTGACTAGTAGTATAGAGTGATGAATTTTCCAATTGACTCACCAAATTGTGTAGAGCTCTTACCAACCACTAGTGCCAGTGAGGAGTGGGGAAGGCAGCCAGAGGCTGTTATCCTCTCCCATACTCCAAAAAAGGGCAAGGTATTTTTGTAGTCAACAGATAAATTAGAACAATAATTTATAGAAGGTATGCACAAGGACTATGCAATTTACACAACTTTGCATTTGCATGGCGAAACAAGAATGTTTATAGGGCAAATTATCTGTTGCTTTCTCCACTATCATGTTTAGACATTCATTCCCATTTTCTGCAGTACTAATTCTTCCCTTGGAAGTTATCCACCTGTTAAGGAACTGATGCGTAAAACTGTCTCTACAAGATACCTGACTTAGTCTTGTACCTATTTACCTTAGTTTTGAAGCATCGACTTGTGTGGGAAACCAATGACACTGTCAAAATTTACATTGAATTACGGAATGAAGATCTCTAGTATATAAATTATGATTTGTCCCGTGCTTTTTACCAATACAGTCGGTTTCTGTTGTATTATTACAGAGGGCCATATGCAGAACTATCAGCATCTTGACCATATACAAAAAGAAGCTTGAAATATAATTGCACATCTCCATTCCTACAGCCTATGAAACTCTTGAAATTGAATAAATAGTAAATACACTGTACGTAAAGCAAGTGATTGGGGCAGTCCCAAACACATTAAATTAAAGTGGCACTATAGATCACAGGAAAATATAAGAAAATGTGAGAGATGCCTTAATTAATCCAACAGGTAAACTTCATTAATTTACATCTACAAGAGACTGAGTCTCCAATATTATTTGAAATTATTGTTTTGGAGATCAATGCCTTACTGTATTGATCGTTGCCTTATTTTCTCCTCAAAAAATCTAAGTGGTCATCTTTGCATCTGCAAGAGCCTCAAGCCTCTCACATATTATTTGACGTTCTTCTTTCGTAAGGTCAACATCTTCTTGCATCAATCGTTGCCTGAGATTTCTACTGGTAACATCTAACGGGTCTCCTTTCACCTGCAAGCAAGGAGAGTACAAATGTAATCAATTTTCTTCAGGAATTTGCATGATATCTTGCCAGCAAGACAATAAAATAGACTTACAAGAAAACATAACAAAAAGAGTCCTTCAGAAGCAGTAAAAATTACATAGAATTAGCTAAAAGTCAAATGGTGAAAGAAAAACCCAACTAAATTATGCTAAGAGAGTTGTATGCACACTCGGAAGATGATACAAGTAAGCACTACATCAAGAAGCTAGAAGAAATTACGGTAACATATGATGCATATGCTTTGATAGAATAGAAGGTAACGATGATCCATGTGAAACCCTATTCATATATCTTATCAAATTTGAAATTATACATATGATCTCTCCTCTTGCCACTGGGAAAGATTCAACTGTGAAAGAAAGCTATACATTTGGGTCAAGAAGCATGCATAACCACCAATCAGCAAACTACAGAAAACCATTACAGTTTTTTATATGATACTTTTGCTTTGGACAACTGGTTTTTGTCTTCTTTAGTCGAAACAAGCACATACCTCTATATAGTTGTTAACATGACCATCTTTATTCGGCGAAGTCACCAACTCATCTGTATTGATTGTCCAGTTTCCATCTACCACATATTTGTACTCATAATGACCCTCCTGCAAGAGACAGATTAAATGCTGGTTCTCAGTAATACTTCTAAGATGGTTAGAAGAGACTGAAAATATCTTTCTCATTACTCTAATATTTAGTACATTGCAGTAAAATTTGCCAATGGCAATAGAGGTAGAGGCTTCCAGAATGCATGGCCTGAAATAGTTACTACGCACTGTAAAAATGTCATATAGATTGGATTGGTTGATGATGTTTAAGTTTTAACATTTTCTTACTGGATATATTCTACTGTACGTTCCATTCACTATGTTCAAATGCATCAATTTGGTGTTGGCTGTTTTTGCTAAAAAGTAAAATATAATATACCATCTGTATGCAAAAGAGTACAGGCTAGGCTCCACAAATATTTTTAGTTCTGGCTTCCTGAGTTTCTTTGTGCATTTAGATAAGATTCAAATGCTTTGCAATTTGTTACAGGTAGAAAGCATCGAATAAATGTTCATTATTATACTTTTAAAGTGACACGGACAGTGAGCTAAATGCTGGCTAGTACAACATTTAGATCCTCAAATTTGTGAGTTCCGTTCCTTTATAATGTCTATGAAAATGTTCATCCTCTTTTTCACAACAAATAGGGTGGAGTTTCACTGTACTTAAAAAAAAAATCTCATGTATTTATTGTTGTATGCATATTGGAAAGCAGAACCAGGACTCTTTACTTGCTTGCAACATAATCATTAGGATGACTGTAGCTCAGCCTTTTATATGGGGCTGCAAAAGGGTATAAACCAGTAACAGAGAAGACGGGATCTTCAAAACGATAAATACATTTTGGCTCCTTTTTTACATCAATTGCTAGCTAATTTATGATACAAATTAGTTCTTTATGTAGAGGTGTGCCTTGTCAAGCAAGTGCATAAAGCAACCACAAGTTCACTTAATGCAAACTTTCTATTCTTACTTGCAGACTGCTCTCCAGTAGAAGTTTATAAATAAAGGACTGACAGTTAATGAATAATCAATAAAGACAACATATTAATTGAAAATGAATAGTTGCTAAAGATTCTCCTCCCTTTTTCTCCTTGTTAGCATCATTTGTGTCCTATGTGTTTTTTTGTTTGAGGATAGGAGAAAGAATTTTTTATTCATGTTTGTGGTAGACTGGTCAAACAACAAATGATCAAGTTGTTGGAATATTGTCATTGATGTCAAAGGACAGCAAGGGAGAAATTAAAAGGACATTGATGCCAAAGGATAGCAAGGCATAAACTAAAAAGACAGTTTTGGCATCCAAATCAGATATTTTGATTTGCTTTAAATAAATAAAATTATAATGACTTGTGAGGGCTGACCCTTGGAGTTTGAACGCCACTCTTTGAGATTTAAAGTTTAAAAATAAAAATAAAAATAAAAGAGCATATTACTAGGGCGGACTTTAAGGGTTTAAAAATAAAATTAAAAGAAAATATTGCTGGGCCGAACTTGCATAGGGAGTTGCCCAATTTTGGGTGAATTTAAATGATAAAAAAATATAAATAAACCATGCCTTGGCCGACCTACCTTGAGGGGATGTAACTGTTGATGAAGAGGCATTTGAGGGTATATAAATAAGGATTCGTTGGAGGCTTATTTAACAACCATTCATTGCATATGTTTCCTATTTCAAAAGCAGATATAGAGGAGAAAACGCAGCAGATTTATGAGTAAAAATCAGACATTTGGAGGAGCAAATCTACAGCAGAAAAGAGTAGAGTTATATGCAAAAATTAGACATATATCTTGAGCAGACAGAATGCAGATTTCTATGAGGATAAGTTCCAGATTTGAGAGCATTTATTGAAAAACATTATTGCAGATTTGAGTGGAGTTTTCAGAGGTTCAAGGCAGATTTGTGAGAAGAAGTGGGCAGATTCATTAAAGTCCTTGAATGGATCTAGGGCAGATCCAACAACATTACAATCACTTTGCTTTTCGAAGGTTGGTACCTTCTACTTTGCAAGTTCAAGAGGTTGGAGCCTCTCACTCAAAGAGATTGGTGTCTCTTGTTGAGTTGGTGCTCAGTGGAGGGGATTGGTGTCTACGAAATTGTAAAATTTTTCTATAAAAGCAATATTTTGCTGTGGTGATTGTCTTGATTGTTGTCTTTTCTAAGTTAATTTTCTATAAATATTTTTTATTTGATAGACTTTCAAAGTTGCACTCATTGGTGAAATTTTCTTGAGTCCATCCATAGCAGCAAAATCTATTGGGGAAAAAATCAGATTTAAAAAAAAGTAGAAAAATGCAAAAAACAAAGAGAAAACCCTGCTATTTTTAAATTTAAAGGCATTTTAGTACATGAATTTTGGAATATAATTTTTTTCATAGATGTTCATATTGCATTGCATAAATGATAACTAGATACTAATCTATGTTACACCAAGTTGCTGGGATGGGGATGCCAAGGGACAGGGTGGTGTGTTTTAAGGGACACTTTTTGGGATGACATTTGTAAAGGATGGTCGGGGATGACTATTTAAGAATAGGGAAGATTTAAAAATATAGGAAATTCCAAATGTTCATATGATAACATTAACAAGACATTCATCACATGCATTACAAAACTTAATACATAGCTTTAGAGTTGAATTGAAATTTCATGAGTCAACAAAAAAATTAACAAAACTTAATTGCTTTAATTGTTGACGTGCATATATATTATATAATTACAACAAAATGTCCAAAGGCTGCAAGTTTCAACTATAAAATGATAAAACATAGAAAATATGCCACTGCCCCTTGTCAACATTTGTTAACTCTTCATCAAAATTGAAGTCTAAGTTTGAGTCACTGCTGCTATGAGGGACTGCCTCATCCCAAGGAATCCTAACTAAATCCTCCTATGTCTCTTCCTCATCAATCTATATAGCATTTTTATAGATCAAGATCCCAACATGCAGTTGGAGTCCACAAATACTCAAGAGTCTATTGATCATGAAGTTGCAAGGCACTATGCACAACCAACTTCTCCAATCATCAAAAGGTAAGGCTATTCTTCTTGATTGACGATATGAAATTGTAATGAAATTGTAGTGATGGAAAATGTACTCTTTTACATTTTCTCACTTTTTTTACCTCCCCTTAATTAATTGGACTTAATTAAGCCTCTAATTGACCCAATTATGCATTTAAAAGCCTAATTAATCTAGTTTTCCAAAAGGGGAACCTATATTAAACAATTGCAAACATTAATTAAATTGCCTTGGAAATTGAGTGTTCTAGATTTAGGTCTTAGGACCCATTCGCCCAAGGGTGAATGGGTACTCCTTAAGTTGAGGATCTCAATTTTACTGTGTTTTTGGTGGCATTTTTATGATTCAAATTCAAATTGCAATTGTCGGCCTTTGATGTTTAATTGTTGGAAAATTAGAAAATTACCTATAAATACAAGGTTTTTTTATCAATTTAAATCCTAAGACTTTTGAAGGAGCGAAATTATAGCAAATATTATTGTCAAGAGCATTCAAGAGTAGATTTATCAGTCTTCTACATTAGCACTCAAGATTTCAAGCATCATGTCAAAGTTATTTGCATCTATGCATGTTTTTGGAGCCAACATTGTGATGTAGGTTTTAAGTATTCAAGCATCAAGATCAACATCCAATCAAGCCATTTCAACATCCTTGGAGAGATGTGTTAAGACTTTAGTCTGCCAAGGGCAGCCATTAAAGGGTTAGATTTTTCTCCAAGGGTTGTTGGAAGCCATTTTGTGGCAGGTATGAGGGTTTGAAGACAACAATTTGAAGTTTTGAGATCATTGTGGAAGACAAGAATTGGGTGATCAGAATGTGAAAGGTTTCTTTCAGTTTGCTATCTTACTTGGGCTAATGTTAACAAGTGAAGTTTTGTGTTAAAATTTGGGAAAAAACTAAGGGAGATATTTTAGTGGTATTAGAGCTAAAATTCTTGCCAGCTTGTTGGAAGATCAAAAAATTCTGAATTATGACAATGGATTTTAGCAAAGTTGCAGAACAGATCAAGAAGCAGTATGAACAAGAGGCTCCCCAATTATTTGAAGAGTATCAAGGCATGCCAGATGGGTTTGAAAATACGGTTTCTTTTGACTCTTTCTTGGGTTGTGTTGTAATAATGAAACTTGGTAAAATGGGCTTGGTGAAGTACATTAGAAGAACCATGGAAGAGAAATCAGAACTTGCCATTGAAGAAGGGTTAAAAATGAAAGAGGAATCAAAACTTGCCATTGATGAAGGATCAGAGAAAGAAGAAGTGTTTGCTTCTGATTTGCACCCCACAGGTAGACATGATGAATACAAAAGTTAGTCAACAAGCTTGGGTGATGGGACTCTAAGTCTTAGAGGTAATGAAGATACAAGCGAGCAACACACAAAGTTTGAGGGAGATACCACCGTGGAATTTGACAAACCATCCATGATAGACCAGCTTCAAGGAGCTATGAGTTCATCGGTTTTTCCTCTAGGGGAACCTAGCATTGCCTTATCATCCATACCTTGTCTTGGAAAGGAATCAAATGGTGGCTTGGTTGACATTGGATCGGATGTGTTTGCACCTAATCATGTTATAGGTTTGATGATGGATAATTTTCCTCTTGATGCTGACCCGATTTTTTTGGGAGTTATCACATGAAGAATGTATGACAAGAAACCAAGATGACCTCTTAGGTATGCATGTGACCACTGATGATATGATTGTGCATGAGGGAAGGGACATAACGACGGTCTTGAATGCACCTCTGAGCTATCCAATGAAGTTGTTGACACAAGGTCCAAGGTGGACATTGATGAGATAAGTGATATACCTATAGATGATGGGCTCGTTGAAGGCAAGAAGGATAGAGTTTCAAAATAGCTAGCATTGATGATTCTTTACCCCATTATAGTGATGGTGACATGGGTGGTTTTGGGTTTCATTACCAGATTATGCCTTTGGAGAGAGAAACTTATGTTGATATCAATATTAGTGAGTTGGGAAGTGACTTATTCAAAGCGACAACACCCCAAGAGGAGTACACTGAGCATATTTCTTTTGATCAGAACAATCAGCCCTTTAGCATTTGGGGTCTAGGTGTGATGGCCGTTGGTTGAAAATTTTGTATACTTGGGAAAGCGTACAAAATTGTGGTTTCAGTCACAGTACGTGAAATAAAACTCTCCTAATTAAGGGAAGGCTCACCCTTTCCTATTGACTAATTTAAACTAATATGGGTAGGGCAGTAATCTTTCCTATTTTTTGGGGAAGGATTGTATTATTTTCTCTTCACAAAAAGTAATAATAAACTTTGAGAAAACTTATCTCAACAGCCTTGAAATGAATTTGAGAGAGAGGAAATGAAGTTTCTTGAAAGCACAAAGACTTCTGTCACCTCCTCTGGGATGGGAAAACAACCACCAAGCACAAAGTCTTGAAGATTTGAAATCCTATCTACCCTTTTAGAATGATTACCTATGAACAATATGCAACATAAGACAACACAAAGTCTGCAAGTATGATGCACATATTAATTACTTCAAATGGGAATTACTACGAGCACAAAGTCTTGCAATTCTTCTCAATTTCTAAATACAAACTAGGAATTCAACCTTCAACATTTACAACACAAAGTCTGCAGATATTTCAAGTGAAACTCTCTTTAGCAACCTTCCACAATCTCCAAATAATCACAAAGTAATGCTCCAAAATGACATAAGAACACAATAGATGCAAAGTAGGACTTCAACACAAAGTCTGAAATTCCAACTCTTTGATATTACTTGAAAAAAATAACAACTTATAACTATAAAGCTCAAAGTCTTTATGAGTACAAAATTCTGTAGAATTTTCTTGCTTGCCAAAAAGATAAACATTACAATAGACCCCCTCAAGTATTTATAGGAGAGAAGCCTTGAGAAAAGGGTGGGAGGATCCCAACTAACTTGAGAAATTATCTCAACCACTAACTAACTGTAGTTGACTTATTCAACATTACAAGTCCTATTGTAATTTGACTTGTAATATAATTGCATGTAATTACATTTTACAAAAATGCAAGTGAAAGGAAACACTTGCAATTACAAAATTTGCTTTTACATGTAACTTGTCAAAAACAAAATACATAAAATAAAGATAAAGTATCATGAGACACTTTTTATTCCATTTCATTCCTAGCTTTGAAAGATTGAAATTTGCTGATAATTCCTTGCAACTCATTAGGATCAGGGCCCAACATGTTCTTGGCAACCGCAACAGTCTTAAGGATCACATCATAATACCTTACTATTGCTTCTCTATGTTCTTCAAGAATAGTTTGCATTTTATCAAGGATCATTCGATGATTTACAAACTTATGAATTGAATATAGTAAATTGTTCTGACTCCAGCTCTTGGCGAAGATTTGTTGTTATCTCAGTAATGACTACATCTGCTGCAAGTAACTCTCCTTCGTGACTCAGAATCCTGCAAGACATTTTCTCAAAACTAGAAGGTATGTCCTGCTCAACTTCGCCACTCATTTCAAGTTTACCTTGAACATCTTTGATGAGGTCTTCAACAACTAATGACTTGTTTGTCATAAGTTCTTCAAACTCTACATATTTTTCTCCGCCTAATATTATTGAATTGCTGCTCAGAATTTCTAGCTTGACTTGGTCCATCTCATGCTAGATTTTCAAGTCTTTTCCAAGTGAATCCAGACTTTTCTTGAAAGCTTCCAAAGTCTGATTCATCTTAACTCTTGTTTCCCTGACAATGCTTAAAATATGTAGTGCCTTCTCAATCACTGGTGTACCTTGATCAATCAGCTAAGAAGGAGTCTCAATATCAGTGGTCCTCTTTAATGCATTTCTCTTTGAGAGAGATTTGAGGTGCAAGCGCTTGTTAATGCATTTCTCTTTGAGAGAGATTTGAGGTGAAAGCCCTTGTTTCCACCCTCTGGGAGAGCCATGGTGGATGTCATGTGTGTGACTCCATGACAACATCACATGAGAGAGTCCGTGATGATTTTTTTATGTACTTGTGTTTACACCCTCTGGGAGAGCCATGGTGAAATGTCACGATGAGGTGACAACATCACATTAAGTGATGAGCACTTGTACATACCATTCATGGGTGTAGCCATAATGGTTGATATCACGATGAGGTGATAAGCTCTTTTTCACACATGGGTGTAGCCATGATGTTTGTCATCACGGTGAGGTGATATGACTTGTACAGCTGGAAGTATTCCTCCCTAGCTGAGAGGGAGTGTTGATGTTTTAGTTAGCCGCGGGCCTCTACTTCCAGGTGCAGATTCGCATGAGGAGAATAAATTGAACATAGCCTATGGCTATTCAATTTAAATATATTCAATTTGAAGAGAGAAGAGGCGCTTCTCAAATGAATAAAATAAAACTGATTTATATTATTTTATAATTAATAATCATTTATTATTTGGGGGCCGACCTTCTAGAAGGGCGTGATTTCTTGAGAAGAAAGTCGTCTTCTTTCAAGGCCGACTTATGATGTGAAAAGACACGTCCTATCACTTGGGACCGACCTCCTTAATGAAGAGTCACGTCTTGGCTATAAATGCAAGGTGCTGATCATTCATTTGATCATCAAGTTCATTCAGCATAATTCGCATTCCTAGAGGAGTTCGCACATGTAGCCGTAGATTATATTTTGTAGCAGCAGATCGATTAAAGGAGAAACATATCATTTGTATCTGTGCATCTAGGAGAGGTGCTATTCATTGTATTAAATAGGCATTGTGTTGTGCCTAAGTTGTGAGAAGATTTCTGCCCTTATTCAATTAATATATAAGAGATATATTGGCTGGGTTTTTCTCCCTCAGGTTGGAGGGTTTTCTCAGGGTATTGGCTGTCTTTATGTTGAATTTTGAATTAAATTTCTGTGTTCTAATCTGATCATAAAAACTAACATAAAGGCCTTCTCTAGTGAAGACACGAAGACAAATATTTAATAATTAATATTCAATATTAATATTGAATATTTAGTAGACCGCATCCTGGTGTCAACGTAGATTTACTCAGTCAGAATTGAAGTTAACAACTCAATATATGAAAACTTCTTTCTAATACGAAGTTATGAGCATCGGGGGCACTTGCTCAGAGCTATGGAATACTATAGTGAAGACAACAAAGATAAATGGTCCATGTGTTAGTCTAACAACATTAATCCTGGAATATTATGCACAGTTCACAAATAGAAAAGTTTGTATTGGAGCTGTATACGAAGATTGTTTCAATTTAAAGATTTTCTATTGTTCTTCCAAGTCAACGATTTAAATTTATTTCCATGTGTTCCAATATATAGCAAATAAATATCTCTGTAGTTTCTCTTGGAGTTGTTACTACAATCTGTCCATGTGTGGTCTTGCTTCAAACAATGCTCTATGTCTGATTTTGAACATTGTCATTAAATTGGAACTAGGAATACATAATTTTGAGTTCGACAGTATTAGAATAGGTAGATTGAAATATAGTTTGAAAACATTTATTAGCCAGTGAAAACAGATACAAAATAGCTGCTTGATAACTGTTTGACGAAATGCCTAAGTTGCAGAATTGGTGTTAATCAAAAAAAATTTAATCACATTTGGGGTAGCATATTACAAAGGGCGCCACCAACCTGTCATCGGATGCTAGGAGAGACCTCGGGGCACGAGTGCCAAGGTGGGGACCATCACCCATCAAAGCCTATAGGACATTAGAGTCCACTCTCCCCAAAGAGTCTCGACCTCGAGACCTCGGCTCTGATACCAAGCGAAGCAACCACTACGCCAAAAGCCCGAACTTGTGGTGAATGGTGCCTAACTGGTGTTAACGGCTAAGCAACAAGGCACCACTAAACCGTCGCCGGATACCAAGAGAAGAGACCTTGGGGCACGAGTGCCAAGGTAGGGACCATCACCCATCGAAGCCTACAGACATTACAACAACTATCCAGTCATTCTTATCCTTGGGCTCATGATGTTCAACATGAATTCTAAAGGAACCATTATGAATTTTGAAGGAGCCCACACCACTACTTAAGAGAGAGGATCTGATTTTTCCTTAGCTTCCAATGCATGATCACACATATTGGTCTTTATTATTGGAAGGTAGCCAAATCCCCATTTGTAGTGCTAGAAGATATCATTGAAGACTAATTACCAAGAGGCCAAAGAGAGGAAGAGGACACCATTTGAACTTATGGAGGAACAAACCCAATAGTGATGGTGTTAAATCTAATGCCACCAAGTGGCACAAATTTTTCTTTACTATTTTGACTACCTCCTTGGATAGTGAGCTGCAAAATGCTCATAATTGAAGCACCTTCTACACATGAATGGAATAGTAGTATAATCAAGCTTGGGACCAACACCATCTTTTTAGCCAAATTGATTTATGAAGACCCTTGTCTAGGTCCATCTCAACACAAACTTCAACAAACATAGTATGAAATTAATCTTCAGTCTCTTTAGAAGCATGCAAGAATATTCAAAATGAATTATCAATTACTTGTAGTCCGAAATCATGACAAAATTCTAGTGGAAGATAAAGGAGACAAAACCATACAAGGATTGTTGTGAAGAAATCACTACTAGGGTCAAAATTAGGCATGAGAAATGTTTATCCCAAAACTATGGCTTAGAAGATAAAATCATATATTAGTCATTTGTCATCGCATAACAAATAATGAAGCCATTTGCATAGGGAAACAAGACAAATTGAGCCTTAATTAGGTGCTTCCATTCCTTTGAAACCTATTTGTGCAAGCCTTTCAAATTAGCCCACATGCCATGGAACTTGCCATAATAGCATCACTTCAAAGAGCTTTTAAGGGTATCAACACGTACATCTATGTCGAAATTTACTTATACAATGTGATCAGACCATTTTTTGAAGTTGTTTGTCTTGAGATCCAATCCTGCATTGGAACATGCTTTTGTTTCTTTCAAATCATTTGTTGTGGTGCCTTCAATATTCCTATGATCCCAGAACCCACACCCACACACTTGTTTGTGGATGCCTTTGGTGAATTATTAGAAGATACTACAACCTCCTTAAATAATTTGGGGGCAAAGAGGGGCAACCCAAAATCTTGCACCAAAGAGTTTCAAAAGTGTTGTACCCAAACCGAAATTTTTGCTTCATTAAGGCATTTTGCTTAAAATGGTCTAAACCTTGTAAAAGTGGGGTCAAAACTCAATTTTCGGGCAAATAAAGTATGGGCTTTTAGTCAGTGTGATGCCAGGAAGATACTGGCAAAATTTGAAAATTTTGAAAATTAGGGTTTCTGAAATCTATTTTTAGCCCGAAACCCTAAAAAATAGGAACTTGTCAGAATTGGATGAAATTAATTTTGATTGGCTTATTTCACATCACAATCACAGTGGTGAAGTCAGTTTCAGTTAAAAGTCAGTTTAAGGCTGGTGGGTAGTTTTCACTTTTTTAGGAGAAAAGTTAGGATCTTCGGGGTCATCAATGGCAGTTGGCCAGTACCAGGTATCAATATCTAAGCCTGAAACTCAAAGAGGAACGCTCTACGATAAAAGATGTTGGAAATAATGCTTTTTGATGGAGGGGATTTTTAGATTGGCAAAAAGTGCTAAAATATTCTAAGTCTGGGAACTTTTCACTATGTAACGTAGTAGACACTTGCGCAATCAACGTGCAAATCAACTTTATAGTGTCCGTACATGTGAAAATGATGAAGTATAGTCATCCACACACCTCAGCAGTCACAACGCTTCGACATGGTCAACCGCAGGGATGGATACAGCGTTTGCAAAGCATAAAATGGTGAAAATCAATGAATTCAAAACAAATCCGCTCCCCTGTAGCCTAGGGGCGCCCTTCCTTTTGAAGGTCAAGATTGGAGTGTTTTGGATTAAGAACACATTCATTATGTTCAGTTTTCAGTCGGCTTTCCGATTAGCCATGAAGCAAGATTATCCGAGTTACAGAACTCCGGCAAACGAAGACAGAAGCAGAGGTTGCGAAGAGTGTTTTCATCAAGGAGGCAGTCTAGAGATGCAAATCCGCTCCCTTCTAGCCCAAGGGCGATTTTCTTTTTGAAGGCCCAGATCTAGATGCATGTGTGTTTTGATGGTTTCAGTCTTTGCAGAATTAGTTTAGCTTTTCAACGAGCTATCAAGCGAAAGTGTATCCAGTACAGAAATCCGGTTATCAGCGTTAGAAGTGGAAATTGCAAGCAAGATACATGTCAGATGAAGTTTTTAGAATGCAAATCCGCTCCCCTGTAGCCCAGGGGCGATCCTGAATAAGACCTGTTTGATGGATGAATTTGCAATTGAGGTCTTCCTGAGATCTCTTCCAGCTCAGTCCAGTTTTGCAGTGTATCCGTTCACAAGACGATCCGATATTCTGAGTAACTGTGACAGAGGTCCTACCGAGCACGTAAAACAGAGGATGGTGAAGCGTAGCTACACAAAGCTGCACAGCTGTAGGCTAGGGGCGATTCTCCTTTAGGCCTGCCAGACGGGGTTATTTGCAATTACAGTCTTCACAAGACTTGTGTGCAATTACTCAAGCTATCCAACGAGTCTAGCCGACAGCCTCCGGGATTTGGCGAATGCTCGTACGTGCGAGGTCAAGATGATAATGCTGTGAAGAAGAGCTGATTGAAGGCAGTTCAAAAAACGACTAAGTGTAAGAATGTTATTTTCTTTGAAAAAGGCGATTTTCTTTTAGAGGCCTTAAAAGCAATTTTCTGGCTTCGTCGTCTCCAAGAACATCTCTTGCAAGTTGACCAAACTATACAGCAAGACAGACGGCACGCGTATCGGAACATTCCAGTTCCCGGTATCAAGGGTCAAAGTATGGTGTTCAGTTGAAAATCACACTTTTGTCAAAATGGTGTTTGAGCTATCACAGAATAGGGGCGCTCATGCTTTTGGGGTTCTTAATACAATTTTCAGATCCCTCACATACAGTCATTGGATGCAGGATACTTCTAGTCATGCAATGAATCCATTATTCAGTCAGTGGAGTTCATTATTCATTGTCAGCGGCAGTTTGAAACATCAGAAGGCAAAACTAAGAAATGGCTAAGTCTGGAGTCAAAACATCAATTTAATCAGAGGCGCCTTATTTTCTAAGGTATCAGATGAGCTCCATAGCAGTTGTTGCTCCCAGCAGACATTTCATCCTTGTCATACAAGCTTCGCGGTGGATATCTCAGCACAGTCGCAGGCTCAGTCAGTCAGCCAGAAATCAGAGCTGAACATGGTCAGTTGTAACTTTGCAGTCAGCTACAAAATAGGAGATTCTTAAAAATCTCATAACTCTTGCAAATGGAAGCCTAAAAGATCAAAATTTGACTTTTTGGAATCAGGGAAGTGTGTTGAACACAGCAAGATGCTATTTTTGGCAAAAAATGAAAAAAAATATTTTTGCATGCAGAGCATTGAAAAGTGACGAATTTCTTCAAAGACAGATATTGGCGCCATTTTTAGTTTTTTGCATGTGTTAAAAATTAAGATATTATTTTTAGTCTGAAGACTCAGAGACAGTGGCAGTTCAACTGGAGAGAAGCCAATCGATTTTCCTTTTTTCTAAATTAGGGTTGCATTATGCATGCATGATGGTACGAATTGTTTATTTAAACAAGCATGGCGCCTTTCATCATTCACATAACTTTGAAAGTTCGAATTTCTTCAAAGAGATTGGCGAATTTTCATCAAAGGATCAAGTTCGAAGGTGGTAAAATATTCTTTTGCAGGTACAAGTTCAGATTCAGCATCAGATTCAAGGCAGAGTGGCGATTTTGACAGAAGAAGATAATAATTAAATAAAAAATTTTAAAAAAAATATCTTTCTTCTTCTCTATATTTCTTCCATCTTCTCGTCTTAAATTCTCTTGCATGTTCGAAGTGTTGGCAGATTTTGGCAAAACAAAATATCTGGGTTGATTCAGAAGAGCTTTCTCAGCAAAACCCATGTGCCAGAATTTTTCAGGAAAATTTGTTCCAGAACATCTGTTCTTGAAGCTTTAATTTTCTCAACCGAAATTCTTTTGCATGGCTGAGTAAAGGGTAAATTTTTGCATTTCTGACGTTCTGGGTTGTCTTAGAATCATTTTCTGGACAAAACCCATATCTCAGATTTTTTTCGTAAAAATTCTCATCCAACAAGCTATTTTTAGCCTCAGCAGGCTATTTTTGGCTTTCTAGAAAAGTTGTCAGAATATAGCCGTGTGCACAGTCAACAGGCAAGTTTTTCAGAATGCAGTTCACTCAGCTCGAATTCAAGACCAAATCGGTCTTAACCCATGACTTCATCGGAACAGTTGATACAGATCTACATAAGGTGTTGCCGGAGGTGGTTTTGGATCCACTCAAAATCAGGGATTCAGTTATCAAGAATATTCAGCAATCCGGGTTGCTTGAGGCCGCTTCCATACCTATTTCGGTGCATTGCGTGGAGTTTGTAATATCTTGCATCAAGCATTACAATTCCGCTACACGAGAGATACGGTCAATAGATGGACGTGTTATATGCAGTCTCAAACCTCTTGATATCGAGCGAAGTCTAGATATTCCTCAACATTCGGATGGGATGGTTATTTCCATGAGTCAAAGCGAGCAGGCATTCAATGCTGGACTGGATAAGTGTCAAAACAAGATGATAGAGAGATGGCTGAAACAAAAGAAGAGCAAGTTGCCAAACAACTTGGGTCGTGGCGAGTGTAAGGATGAATACAATATTTTGATTACACTGCTTAATCGTGTCTCAGGTCATGCAGATGCGAACAAATTTCACCCGTGGATGTATTATATCATTGGTAGAATCATCTCGGGGCAAGAGCATTATGACTGGGCATCCTTCATCAGCGATGTTATTCACGAGCAAATCACCGGTTTCCTAGCTGCGCATCAATTTCATATGTGTTCTTACCTGGTGTACTTGATTGCTTATCAGAATCAGTTTAATGGTTTGAATACGGTGGGCATACTCAGTGTACAGAAAGTCTATCGTTACTATGACCAGCTTGAGTTCACAAAGGCTGAAAGTCATTTTAAACGTGTACAAGAGGCTTTCTTGACTTATACAGTGAGAAACTTGGACCGAGAGTTGCATATTCGCATCTCGACAGTTGCCAGAGCAGCAATGAAGAATTGGGCAGATTGGTACATTCAGTTCCCTACATACACCTATATCCGTGTCTATGGATACACAGGAAAACCAGCTATGTTACCACGTTATCCTTCGGATAAAACAATATTCATGGAGTTCCTGAGGCAGCTATATGAAGTTCACAAACGTTTGCGCATCAAGCGTAAACCAGCTGCCGAGTTTCCTTTGCAATTCGGGATGTATTGGTGTAGGACGGCAGTTGATGCTAAGACCGCAGGTCAAGAGTTAGAAAATTGCAAACTCAAGTACCTGGTGGATACACGCACATATGATCCTTGGGGTCATTACGCAGCTCGCCTGGGTAATCTCTCTTATCACAAACCTACGATGGAAGATTATTGGGTGAATTGTGAGGATGATTTCGAGGTTCGCAGACGTAGCTATAGCAGGTTCTCTCTTCCACAAGTTTCTGTTTTCTTGGCAGAAGATGTGGAAGGATTGACAGAGGATGAGGGAGATACACTTCCTCAATTTTACAGAGAGCAGGTTGATGGACAACCACTGCCGTTAGTAAACTGGTATGCCAAAGAGTTCGCATCAGTAAAGGAGAGATCGAGCAGGGTCATCCAAAATAGTATGCTTTATTTAGAAAGCAGAAGGTTGAGAAAGGCATCTATGCCTAGAGCAGAGCCGCCAACAGAAGGACTTGTATTGCCTTCTTCTTCAAAACCTAAGCAGAAGAAGAGGAGCAATCCTCCTAAAAAGAATCCAGCGCCTAGTAATTCAAAGGGAAAAGCATCTGTTGTGATTCCACATGTAGAGCCAGTCAGAGAAGTTATTCAGACTTCTCCGCAGCTTGAGGTTCAGCCCCGTATGCCGTCACCGACACCATTAGAGCAGCCTCCCATTCCAATTCACATTGATTTGGACGTAGATTCACCTCCTCGCAGCGATTCTTTTATACATTCACATTCATCAAATCCTCCTACGACTAGTACAGGTCTTTCCAGTGGGATTAGTCGGGATTCATCTTGGCTTGAGAGTCAGCTGGGAAGAAAAAGGAGGCAACCATCTTACATACTTGATCATTCAGATTTTGATCATGACCATCAAGATGTGCCTGAAAAGAGGATCAAGAAGCAGATACATATTGGGAGAAGTGCAGATAAGGAATTCATTGTTGAGACTGCTGTACCTCTAGAAGATAAGAGTCTAGACGAGATGGAAGCTCAAGACTTCGAGGTTATCACAGTTCATTTCGGTAAGAGTACTCGTCAGACAGATATTGATCTCCTACAGGTTGCTACAGATAGCGTCAAAGATAGGATGGTGAAAGATGGTGAAGATAAATCAGCTCTCAAGGCTGAAATACAGCAGCTTCGCCAGTACATTTCTAGCCTTGTACACAGGACAGGGGATGTTGTCACCGCGCTTCCACATATGTTAGAACCACCAGCAGAGCAGGGTCAGATTGATCTCTTGGTTGCATATGGTAAGCGATTGGAGGAATGGGAAGAGGAGTTTGTTGCTAGAGGTCGCCTTATACTTACAGAATTGTATCAATTGCGGTATAATGCACGTGAGCTTCGTTTACGACTTCAAGATGAGGAACGTGATTTGGCTATTAGTAAACCCAGGGATGAGATTCTGATTGCCAACTTGGGAATGTCATTTGATTCAGTCACAGAGGAAGAGGATAAAGAAGAGGTCTACATTTGGAGAACACAGTTGATCTTCAAGGCAGAGATAGAAGGAAAGATCGTATCTGAGGTGGCTGAGAGCAGAGAGCATGTTACTAGTGCACTCCGCTATATAAGAGACTTTGTGTCTCAATTACCATGTGTATATCAGCGTGTGGGTGGTGACTATGTTGAGCTTGCTGACATCCAGTTAGAGCTCCAAGCACTTATTCACGGTATTTTCAGTGGTGAGACCATTGGCTGTAAGATGAATCAGCTTACAGCCATGTCAACATTGTTTGATGAGGCAATCAGGAGAAAGGGTGAGTTCCAGTGTCAGATGACTAATGGAGAAGACATGCTGCATAGACATAGGATTCTTCGCCAAAGCTTCAGTTCCCCAGATGGAGATGCAGTCAACGACCTCGTAGATGGGTTAATTTCTCAAGATCAGGGTCAGTAGACTTCAGTTAAAGGCGTCCCACCTTTTTCCAAGATAGACATTAGACACAGGAGTTAAACTCGAGGCTTCTTTCCGAGTTAACTGGTTGTTACACATTGCATGTCTTGTCTGTCTTGGAAATATCTACAAACACTTGGAGTTTAGATTAGATCTTTCAGTCAACTGATGATAGCATTCCAGTTGATTTGCTTTCAATAAGGACGTGCATGTTGCACCTTGTCCATTTAGATTAGATGTTTCAGTTAACTGATGATAGTTTCCCAGTTAACTGTATAGTTTCATTCAATTAGGGTTTAGGAATAAGATCTTGCATGCATTGCAAGACTTTAGTTGACTCAAGGTGATTTTAGGGTTGCCTACACCTTGAAGTCTATAAATAAGAGCTTTAAGCTCATTTGTAATTTAACTTTTGCTTGATAGCATACATGCTGCGCCTACCTTGCCTGTAGTATTGCTATTATTGTATCTGTTCAAGGAGTAATTGCTGTTATAATAAATTGTTGCGCCTACCTTGCCTTCATGTTATTGTCATAGTGTTTATTCGACCTTAGTTAAATGGGGTTGCTGGTTTGATCGTTATTGCATGCGTGTTGCGTCTATACAATCTACTGTCCCAGTTGCTTACCTTTTGTTTTGTTGATTATAAGCCTATTCAGAAGAGCAAATAGTTGCGCCTACCTTGCCTTCATGTTGCAAAACTGTACTTAAAGCTTATCGTTTGATGTGTGTTATAGTAGACTCATTCAGCCAAGCAGATAGTTGCGCCTACCTTGCCTTCATGTTGTGAAGTTGTACCAGGTTTACCGTCCTTTTGTTTGTTTTAATAAACTTCTTCCCGGATTAGCAAATAGTTGCGCCTACCTTGCCTTCATGTTGTGAGCCCGCACCTGGAGTTTATCGTATAATACATTCCTGCTCCATTTCCTCATGCTCTGTTTCTTGAGGAAACTGGATAGATTTAAAGAAGTTAGCTTAGTTGTAGTTAGATGATCTGCGAAACCAGAAAATACTTAGCTGCAACGTTCTAGGTTTTCTTAACCTTGTGCCTCTACCAGCTGAGAACAAAAAGATAGGACATTAGTTTAGTTTTCTATTTCATGCATTCCAGCACAACGAGGGAGCTTCCCCTCCTAATTTGAAGAGCACTCATTACGTAGTGTGCATAGCTGTCCGTACAAACTCACACTCCAGAGGTGTTAGTTCTTACGCCAACAAAAAGGAAATAGAGCAGTGGGCACCAAATTTGTGCCCTAGGTGAGCAATAAGAGCCAATGAGTCACATGGCCAAATGCATCACTTAGAAACCCTTGTATACAAGTAGTTGTTGCCATTGCTTTGTGTAGAACAAAGAGTGAAAGAAGCAATGCTTATTAGCATTTCAAGAAGGCTAAAAAAACTTGGTTACAACATTTTTCTCCCCCTCGGATTTTTAATGTAATATAACATGTGATTGATACTTTCTTTTTTATTATTTTTGTTTGTCATTGTTTTTGATCTCGATGACAAATCACAGTGTGGTTCAAAACATTGATACAAAAAAAATCAAACCCATGTTTTTTTTAAATTCTCTTCAAACCAGTCTCATTAACCATGAAAACTTGATGTTTATTATGACAACAATGTTCATTTTGAACATAGCTCTAAACCCTTTTTATAACAATTTAAAACCGCCTTATGAGGAGGTAATCAATTTTCATATACTTCACCATTTGAACACCTCTTTCTTATGTGAACAACTTGGCAATGTTGCTTTGAGTTCCCAAGTATTTCATTTATGCTCCAACAAAACTCCAAGAGGGGGATCAAAGAATGCCCCTCATTCCTACCGGATCAAGGTTCTACTTTGAGGCATTGTCAAATTTTAGTTTGATCCAACCATGGAGGGGGAGTTCATTTGAATTTTAGAATGATCGTGAGAAAAAGGTTTTAGCATAAAACACAAATTACCCATAGTTTAGCATCAACGAGATTGATCATGTTTGATGAGGATAAGGTCTTCCTACTTTGGCCCATGAGAGTGAGAGCAATAGAAATAGTATGGTTTCTCATAATTTGAAGGACGATTTCCTCAAAGTTAGTATCATTTATAGAAGTTTTAGCATCTCATTCTTTACAAAGATACCAAAATATCTTACCTGAGTGAATTGATGGATGAAATTTATACTTGGTATATGGCCAATGTATTTGCACCATTCGTTAAGACTTCCCTCAATTTTGATAGCAGGTGTGAGTTGGCATTGGCATAGTGAAGCACATTGTTGATTGATATGTTGTTTATGTTGGACTACTTTGTGGAATAATGTAGTATTTTAATCCCCTCCATTAGTCAAATTTTGCTTAGATCTTTGTCACTAGAAAAGTTCTGTGTCAAGGAAGAAAAAATTATTGCACTAGTTCTCTCTCATCTTTTTATTGTTCCTTACTGCAAACTTATTTCCTTATTTACTTTTGGAGCATGCCTAGTTTGTCAATAATTTCTCGATTATTTTTTAAGATGTTCATAAATTCATTTTTGTTACATTAAACATTTTAGTTCCATAGAAAACCAAGTTTTTAATGAGTATGGACATGGTGCGTGCTAAGGTTCTAGGAACTTTCCTCACCATTCCTTAACCTTTCCACTAAAGAAAGTGTCCATTAGCCACATGCTTTCAAATCTGAAAGGATTTGTAGGCCTTTGAATGGGGAAAGTGATTGGCCAGTGATCTAAGAGAGTGGTATATTGAATTGTGCAATCAATCCTCAAATTCAATTGTATTCATTTTTTGGGAGATCAAGATTCTATCCAACTTTTCAACAATGTGTTTTTTGCCTATTTATCTATGAGACCAGGTATAGAAAGATAGGAACTATCACCAAAATCAAAATCAAAATCTATCAGCTTGGTTTCAGCTACCATACTGTCAAACAACTAGTCATGCTTTTATTCAATCTCCCACTTTCTTTATTGTATTGAAATTCCCCATCAAGATCGGGGGAATTTCCATATTCAATTTGGCCCAAAGCTTTAGTTGGTCTAACATATGTATTCTATGGTTTCCTATTGGGTGGCATAATACTATAAATATTGATATGCGAAAACAGCAACTTATGCTCAAAAGAAATAAATAGCACTTGAAACATCCCATAGGGGAGTGGTATGAGAGATCAGATCAGATCTTTGAGGTTTCCAAAGGATATGCAAATTGATTTTGCTAGTGGTAGTGTATTTTCCTGTTTCCTCATGGGCTTGAAAATCTGATTTTTCTCAAATCTTCAGATCTGGTGGTCTCTTGAAGAAAAAGGTCATTTCTGTGATCCCTTTTCTTTCTTGAAGAAGATGGTGCTTATTGGGGGTACCTATCCCTTTTATGTTCCATGAGAGAATAACAATTAATATTGCCGATTGGGAATAGTGAGCTCTACATCATACTCCCCTTCTATTAGAGTAGCCTTAGGCATCCAAATGTGTAGTAATCTGGAATTGCCAGTCACAATTCCTAGCAGTTCTGTATATGTCCACAGAAACTTCATATTGAATTTTGTTTTCTTTAGCATTGTGGTTCTTTTGTCGTCATTTGTCATGTGAAGAGAGAGAGTGTGATGACCAAGTTCGCTTCTGATGTACCTTTTCACTTTGTAATGCTGGCCTTTATGTGATGTCCCCCTGGGGTTTCAAATCTGATTTTTTTGTTTGTATTCTGATTTTTTTTGGGTTTTGCCGGAAATGTGCCGTAAATTGAAAGAAATTGCAAAAATACAATAACAGAATGGAAAGTTCATAAATGAAAGAGAACCCAGTAATCTTTATTGATTTGAAACACAATCAAAACATACCCATTTGCTGATTGTAACTGCTACAGGTCTGATTTATTAAAAGCAACAATTATTGGCTCAAACCCTAGGCGCCAAATTGTGGTTTGGTCAACTTCACACTTGAAAATGGTTGCTGATCTGTTGATTGGACCTGGACGCCTTACTTATGACTACTTCCAATCTCCAAATAGGCGTGTTTAGCTTCAAGAATTCCCACGTTCCTCTCTCATAGTTGTATGGTGTCCTATGGACTCCCACGTGCCTCAAAGGGTGTCATTTTGCTACGGTGGAAACCTAATTGGGTGTTTCAGACTGTACGGCCTGCAATTATGACCAATCTGCCCCTATACGGCCTGCAAATGGTGGTCTCTATTGTGCTAGGCAAGAGTGCAAAAAGATTAACTCCCACATGCCAGGTAGGGAATGTGCAACTGCTGATTTGACCTCTGTCTTATTTCTAATCTGCTGATGAAATACTGAAAATGCTAGTTGAATCTCCTTAATTAAACTGTGAAAAACTCAAATGATGATTTCTGTGTGAAACCATCCAAACAAGAGACCTTGGGTGATCTCTCACACCTATAGACTCTATCCTATTCAAGGGTTTCCATCCTCAGGATAGCTTAAAACTCCATGCCTGCAAGCCCTTGTTGCTCAGCTCTCATATTTTGCAAATAATAAACTAGATGATGAATAAAGCTTCACCTTTCACCTTTTATCCTCTCCAAACCCTACGCCCCTCTTGGCAATTACCTTTTGAGAAATTATAAAATAATTCCTTCTCCAAAAATCAACGCCTCACTTTGGCCATTAAATGATTTAATTTAATTTCATCTTTGAAATGTGTCCCCTTGACTTAAATATTCATAAAGTAACTTAAAATGTATTATTTCAATAAAGTTACTTTATTACTTTAATAATGGCCAAGTCATAAAATACTTTATTAAAAGTAACTTTATAACATTAAATTATAAAGTCACTTTAATAAAAGAATATTATTAAAGTATCATGACTTTAATAATTTAATAACTCCTGGCAATAATCTAGCAATAATCCCCTGAGAGTGTCTTGTCACAATTACCGATTGCAAGCATGTTGCCACTGAGCCTGATATTACTTACTATAAATAGCAAGTATGAATGTTGAATTCCTGAACTGCCTTCAAAAGGCCTACCAACCGAATACTAGATAACTGAACTGAATATGCCAGAATGAAACATCAAGCTTGTAGAAAACCCTGAATCTCCCCAAAAGGATCCCCTAAACATCTCGCTAGCCTATGAGGACCGCAATCATATGCTAACTCTAACTCCCAAACCACTGGCTAGAAAGGGGACATTACACCTTATTGTTGACCTGAGCTTTGGACAAGATTTATTTGTTCTTTTGTATTATCTTTGTTCCTTTGTTGAGGTCTTCAGATCTAGTAGTGAATGGCTCCTTTTGAGTTGCTTCTAAATCTATTTATGGCATGTTGTCTAGAACAGCAAATGGGTTACATGTTTTGCTTCCAATTTGGAATCTAATTTTCCCTTGTTTTTTCTAGCATATGCTTTGTTAAATTTGTTCTCAATGATCTGCTGTTGGCTTACACTATCATTTGCAGGATTGGGAATATGCTCTTCCTTGTTGGAGTAGTTGAGATGTGTCTCTTGGCTGTCTTTTGCAAGCTATGAGTGGTGTTGATTAACCTCAAACGGGAAAGCTCTTGCTAGATGTCCATATTGAAGACAAATCCAGCACCTTACGGGAATATTCTGACAATCAAGAGGTTGCTCTCATTCAATTGCTCCCTCTAGATCCACATTGACATAGATAGAGGGATAATTGAGAAGCGGGTTGCTGATCATCTCAAAAACAAGAATGTATTCCTCTCTTGTCAATCCAATCTTTGTGTAAAGTTTGTTCATGCCAATATTCACTTGGAAGGAGTTGAAGTCACACTCAAAAAGGAACAGTAATAGGAAGATACTGTCAGATTAATGTTGGTGCCTAGTGTTTCATGAATAACCCAGATTTGTTGAGGATGAAAAACCCTCAGAATATTCTCATTTACTTTCTTAAATGTAAATATATCCATAAAATAATGTTTACGCACCATCAAATTTTCAACCAATCCTATGGGTTTCAAGTCTTCTTGGATCCAAGTTTTTAGAGTTTTGGGCCCAAGGCATGCTCCCATGAAGCGGCATATCAAGGATCTTTCTTTTAGCATTCAAAGGTTTCTTTCTATTTCTTTTAGGGAGAAGCAGATCTTTGGAGGGTTGTCCATTCTCGGCAAGCATCATTTTTCTTACTTTGCAGGAAATTTTGGATGACTTATGGTCTTCTTGGCATGATATTGGAGGAAACACCTCAGTTCCATATTGCTTGGTTTAACTTGTTCAGAAGTACTTACTGTTATCATCTTATTTTCAACAGCTATCACTTCTGCATATACTTGAATAGCACACAAATCCAATTGAATCTGTCAGAATATGAATATGCAGATGTTTAGATTTTGATTGGAAATGCAATCTAACAGTGTCAAAAAAAATTGTCACAATGTTCAGAATTATATTTCAAATCAAACTGGTATCTCTGCCTCAATTTGTTCAGAAAGCCTTTTGTGTCTCCTTTGCCTCAGCTTTATTGACAATAATATCATGTAAGAAGCTAGATGGATTGATCAGAGATGTCTATCATGTAAGAAGCTAGATGGATTGATCAGAGATGTCTAGCATTGTTCTTGATAGAGGCAGTAAAAAAAAGTGCGCCAATTTAGATTTCCCCTATGGTGGTTATGTATATTACTTCTAACATCCAGATTTGAGCATTGATAGCACAAAATAGTCTGCATCAACTTCAAGTACTTAAGAGGTCAGCTGTAGACCCATAAAAAAATAATCTTTAATTTGCAGACCCAAACTACAAGGTATCCAACCTGTGTTGTGTCCAGGATATAGAGGGTGATTACATTTAGCTGAGAATGACTCATAGGCTTCAAACTTCAGAGATACTACTGCTTCTTCACTCTTTTATCCATTCTTCAGATGCAGATTAAAAAAATTGTTTCATGAGCTGTACAAGATCCATGAGCTGTGACATTTATCCAAATACTCTAATGAGTGCTGAAGTATAACAGTGTTGGTATCCCACCTAGTAGTGTTCTGTGATGTCCCCTTCCTAGTCAGCGCAGCTGGATTTGAGGTTAGCCTATCATTCTGATCCTCGTAGGCTGACAGTGGTGTGTAGAGGATCATTTGAGGCAGTTACCCGGTGTTCAAGAGCATCATTCTTTCAGTTGATTCAAGTTGGGCCTTCGCAGAATCTTTCAGAGAGGTTTTTCAGTTACTTACTATTTATAGTAAGTCAGGCAGGCGGAAGCTGCTATTTTGGGCAGGGCACCTGGTTCAGCTGGTTAGCTTAGAGTCGACCCAGTTCGTCAATTTGATGGTCAGATGGAAAATAATGGAGCATTTAATGATTATTAAATAATTGATATTTTGACTTTATGTTATAAAGTCACTTTATTAATATATTTAAATATTAATGATTTAATGGCATATTATTAATACTTTATAATAAAGTGAAATATTTATTATAATGAATAATTATTTATTCATTAAAGTGGGACGCCATTTATTTAATATTTTCCTAAGTTAAGAAAAGGGCGAATTTAATCATTTATTTAAATGATTATTATAAGAAGCTTGGGTCGAATTTTTGAAAGGGGTTATTTATACACTGCCAAGACAAATCGAACTCTTATGTCATGATTATTCAATTTGTCTTATTCTTGCTCTGAGCATTGAAGTTTGCAAACCTAGGGTTTCAGCAGATAGTTGATTTTGGAGAACGTTCCCTCTTCAAGATCTGGCATACTGAGACTGTGCAATACCAGTTAAAGATTGTCAAACTTGGTGACTTCGTACAGAGGTTGCAGTTGAGCTTATTGATTCGATTCAGGAAGGATTTGCAGAGGTTTCTCATCAGTTAATGGTGGCGACTTATCACAAGACATTTCACAGAGATCTGGCACTTCATACTTGAGGCCGTACCATATTTAATGCTGCTGCTGGGCCATACTTTTCTGTACCAGCAAGGCCGTACTTTTCTTCATAGGAGAATACGCCATCCCTTCTTAGCTTCTGTTTATGGGATCTTGTGTGCCTAGGGTATTTGGGAGCTTCAGCATCGATTCCAAGGTCTGAGGATTGATTATTTCATTCAGCCGTACCATTCTCCATCTGTTTCAGGCGGCTGCAAGTATTCAGGTTCCTTTTTAAATAAAAAATATTGTTTTACCCTTCTGTGGTTGATTTGATTTATTATATGAATTCTGGAAGTCAATAGATGTATGCGCCTTCATCTTCTAAGCAATATTGATGCATATTTATTGTCATTTAATTTATTATGAATTTTTAGAGGATTTTAGAGCAAAATCGCAATTTATTGTTTATTGCAAAAAACCATCAAAAACACAAAAAATACAAAACAAACAAAAACCAACGTTTTCAGTCAGAGGTTTGGGTCGAGAGACACCTGGTCTCCTACATGTTCATCATATGGTGTGTAGGCATTTAGATAGATGCTAACCACATAGTTAGGTTAGCATGAAAAGTTTGCGAGCTGACTCTTTAAGTAATTTGTGACTAGGTAGTTTCCCTTAGCCCACTGGGTTGTGTAAGGAAAGGTCTCTGCTCATAGGACTCTAATTACAGAGGGCTTCTAAAAACAAATACAATATGGTTACAAACTCACACAATTGGGCCAAAATCAAAGCAATAAAAAGTCCTAGAAATTCTCTAGCTTTTCATCAGGTCTAAGACACAATTCAAGATACTTGAGAACAAGTGTTAGAAAAAAATACAAGCAAGTTATGCCTCATTATCAGTTTCATTCCAAAGATATATGTTAGCATTTTTATTTGCCTATTGCAAGACAACACAAAATACAACAGCACATACAGTAGAACCATCCTTCAAATTATAAGGGGAAGCTCCCTGAGATCTAACTAAACCTAAAACTTTAAACTATAAATAAATTTACAAGTATGCACATTGTACAAGATTTCAATGGGATTATGCATTAAATGTAAATTGCTAAATGGCTATGTTTTCAGATTTTACAGAAGATAAATTATCAAGCATGAACAATAAAACTCAACTTCCTATTGGCTACAGCGAAGATCAATATTCAGCTGTAAACAAAGATTTGAAAGGGAAAACATAGGTGAATGCTGATTACCGGCTAAATCTGGGACCAATGAATCTACATCAATAGGAAAGAATTTAAATGGATGAACATCAACATCTAAATAAACAATATCTTTTCCAAGGTTCCAACTCTAAAATGTTTATAATGAGACAAATCTCCACCTCGATGCTACAAGTAAATAATGATTATGTGTCATCAGATTTGTCAATGATGGGCAAAGAATTATTGGATTTACTTCTGAATCCAATGCAAAAGAAACACAGAATGAATTTCATAGCCTTGTTTATCTATCTCTCTATCGTAAGGCTATGAAATTCATTCTGTTTTCCTTTTGCATTAGATTTGGGACTAAATCCAATAATTCTTGAACTATACATCAGTTTTGTTTGTCTAATTCTGTCACTAGAGTGGAATTTTGTGGTCCCTTTTAATGTGCATTTTGCAAGACATATTTCAAATTTCAAAATAAGGACAAAGATGAAATATGATACTAGAGTGCCAACTGAGTGAAACTATGCTGTTTGAAACAGTAAATTTATGGTTTTGTATACTAAATGCATGTGTATCTTCAACCCTCAGAAAAAAAGAAACTTACTGGTAGCTCACGCTGCAGCAACCAGCATTCTTGACTTTCATCATAAGCTAATGGCATTCTCTGTCATTGGTGCAAAAGATACATCAAAAATTGCATTTTTAATGAGTAACCAATATCATTCAATTCCTCCTTACTTCTACCATGATTGTATGTTGGTGTGTAATAGGCAAACAACAAGATGATTTTGTCAGCATTGATGAAACCAAAATAGAGGGCATAATCTGTAACAACATTCATTCAAAAATGATCTTTATGAGATAGTATTTAAGACTGGGTTGGACTTAATAAATTTAGCTCTTAGAAATGAGAAAGTGTAAACATGAACTTTATTGCAATAGAATTCAACATTTTACTCAGGTTGCATTCCATTTTTATGTTTTAAAAACAACACAACGAAAAAGTTTAAACACTGTCTATGGAGGGAAGACATCTCTAAATGGTACCTATAAGTAATCCCAACAATAACAGAAATACAAAGAGATGAGGTAGAAATTTCAAATATATTAATAACCTGTAGCAGATTCCCTTACAGTAAATCATAATCATTACTTAGCTAAGACAATCTCAACCTCTACCATTGCCAAAAAAAACTTCTTTGTACCCTTTTTCTCAAAGTAAACCCCTTGTCATGGGCTCTCAAGAAGATTTCCATGCTTCTTAATGATACATGATAGTGGCAACATTCCTTTTATATCATTCCATTATGATACAGCTCCAAGTATTACAGCATTAACAACAATAGATATTTTAGTCGTGAATTGATAAGAAATATGTTTGCCTTAAAAAATCATATATACAATATACTTTTAAGTTTTCAATTATGCATTAATATTTAAGGCTTCTTTGCAATACTAATCATTGCTTCCTAGCATAAATTTAGAGGCAATCGTGGCATATGATTTCCAGAGTCCTTTTAATATGCTTCAATAAACACAATTATCCTTTCTTGTCTTCTTTATGCATAAGGCCCAATTATTTGTGAGCTTAGTGGTGCTATCTATATCTATTTTGTATTGCCCATATTCAGGCTTATGCATATATTATACACTGATTTACACTCAGAGATATTTGTCCGGTATTGAGATGGATGAAGTGTGTTAATGTTTCTATGAGACTACAATAATAGTTGGTGTTGCATTGAATTATGATTGACGATACTAAATTGTGTTGAATATCATGTTTTCTATTAAACTCACAAATGTATCATGCGTTTGGGAACTAAGATGTTTGTTTACATCATGCTTGCATATGAGTGAGTGATGTGATGTGATGATATTTGCACTTCAACTATTTATACTGTTGAAAATAGATAGCATCGGTCAGATAATTGATCGTTGTGTGAAAGATATATTATTAAATAAAGGGACACATCCCTTGAGCCGACGTGTCTCCACTTTGAGGAGACACATCCGCTCATGGGATGTGTCTCCCACTTTTATATAAAGTATCTACTCCTTCCTCTCTTAAATGATATGGAAATCAATAGATGTTGTTTATATGAGAGGATCGACAGTTACAGAAAGAAGAATAAGAATTTAATCTCTTCATTAACATGGTATCAGAGCTACAGTAGGAAAGATCCGATTAAATTCAAGTCAGATAAGAACGTAGCTTTCATCTCTCGCCTTTCTCATCAGAAACCCTCTCTACCTTCGGATATGAGTTCTGGCAACATTCAAAAACGTTGGCCTTGCTGTCGAGTCTGCATCTGAAGCTTGAGGGATTGATATTTACTATTCCCGTGAAATCACGATGTCACTAGGCATAGGAAATTCTGAAATTATTCTGTTGTCGCTCATGGTTGAGGGAAGTCGGGCCCAATATAGGACAAGAGGAAAGTCGAGCTCTTGAGAAGACATCGATATATATATCTTTCGTTATTCGAGCTGGGAGGAGTCACGCATCCTACAGAAGACTCATTATTATCGGGAGTTGTCTCTGTGTGTGCTTGGCACGGAAATTAACTATCATGGATTTGTGATTACAAATTACTTTGCACCTTTGGCTAGCCTATAAGGGATCGGGTCTATTTGCGTACTGCGTGGAACCTTCATTTTTGATGCGCGAGAAGATTATGAATGTCATAGTCGTAGGTTGGACATCCTCATTAGAACCAAAGTATTGAAGACACCATTGTATCATCAACCACAGGGACGAGAATGAAAGATCCGATAATGAGAATAGACACCACACCTGTTTCTGGCACCGCTAATTCTTGAGTGGCATCGGATTTCTGGCACCTGTTTTCTTTGAGAGATCGAGTAACGATACTCTGCTTTGCTTGGGCTAGTCCCTCTATAGTCGCTTGTGCTATCGTGTCAATGTTTTGCCGATTGATGAACAAGGTTGTGTGCGCCGATTGTGCAAGTAATAGCGAACGGTCTGGGAAATCCCGTGCTCTGTAATTTGTTATCCCTGTACTTGCGCCTCTGTGGAACGGCGGCCAGAGCCGTGAGGCTCGGCCTGATCGTCGTTTATAATAGTTTCTCCTCAACACGCGGGTACCTGTGTGAATAGCGTTTTTGTATTGATGTGAACCAGAACTGGATCTGTCTGCAAATCACATAAAGCCTGAATGAGCAAATGGTATATAATAAAAAAAAAAGAAAAAAAAAAAGAGGGCAAATACTTGGGTGTATGTGTCGATTGGCATTTTGTTGACATCTGGGTGCGCATGGTTTATGACAATACGTGTTCGGGCATCTCCTCCAGCATGTCCACTCTGACTGTGTTAATAAGGCGCTGAAACCGTGCAGCCTAGTGTCATATGTGTAATGATAGAAATCCTCGGTCTGGGTGTTCTGATCAGTCCTTTCTGCTTTCAGAGAAGAAAATAAGGATCTATACCAGTGCTCGTGGTTGGAGAATTCATTGGGTATGACAGATTTATCCATGCTAAGTATGGGTCTTGCGATATAAATGGCATCCTGAGACCTTCCGTGTAATCTCCGCTCAGCCCAATTCTCCTGTGTGATGAAAGTGCAGAGATTCTTCCAACAATAAAAGTAATGGGAAGAGTTCCAATTTCTAGAAGTAATGATCATCACTTCTGGTCAGAGTGCATCGATAAATTTGAAATTACCCTGCTACCACTACAAATTCTGTGACATGGACTTGTGATCAAGCCGTGAACCTGTAGAAAGAAGGCTGTGGATTGATCTGAGCGCAAGTGTAACGGTCCACACCGTGTCCTGCATTTGCATCCATCGGAATATTTAAAGGAGATGAGTATTCTTTGTTGAATTTCTGTTATATCATTTATTTGGATCTAGCGTGATTAGTAAAAGAGATTATGTTTTTTCTCTTGATTTGTGTTCACTAATTTAAGATCCTTTGAAGTTTCAAACTATTCATTGCGAGTTATTGCTATAACCTGAGATAGTAAACTTTGTATGAGATTTCTTTGGATAGTTATGAACTCTTAGTAATCTCTCCTTAATGCTTACAGGACGGATCAAAAAGCATAAGAGATTGCTTCCAAGAAAAGCTTGATGCATCCTGTAGGTTGAAAATGGAGACACTGCTTGCAACCTTAAGATTGTGTGAATGGCTGAAGACATCTCTTCGAAGAGGAAGCATTAACCTTCATAGGAAGTTCTATGATTCTAAATTGCAAGGACAGATGCTAAATTCTTGAAGTACCTCTTCAACAATTGAGATCAGAATTGCTCATGTCTGTCAACCTGGATTTAACATTGGTAGCTCCACAAACCTATTCAGATTAGAGTGATCTGGGAAGAGGTTGAATAGAACAGTCCTGAATCTCTACAAAGGCGTGAATTGGAAACCATTTCTCTAAAAGCAAGTATTACAGTCGTTTTTGTCGTGGAGGTCAGGAGGCTGATGCAAGTACTTCGAGCTTCAGAGGGAGTCACATCTTCACTTGTTGTAATGCATAATTCTCTGAGATACAGAGATATGAGGTGAAAGCCCTTGTTCATCTCTGAGACTGAGATGAGGCGTCATGTTGAGAGACTCCATGACGACAGGTCCTAGGATCTAACTTTAGAAGAGCCCCAAGCACCCGCAGTGTGGCTTAAGGGGGGGGGTGTTGGATATAAGCCACACCTGGACTGATAATGGGCTAGCCACAAGGGGCCAGTAGCTCTGTTGATAGAGCACTCCAACAACAAATGGAAGGTCCTAGTGAATGCTCTAAGCCAGTTTAGGTGTGAGCCAAAGGAAATTCACCTTATGGTTGTAAAACACAAATTGAGATATCTTCACGACACTATTGGATATGGTCTTCTTTACAGAAAAAGCCAACTAGATCAACCTGGAAACTTTGATTCAGTTTGGGCTATGATCTCTTGGATCTGCAGAAAACAGTCTTTTGTAGCACAAAGCTCGACAAAAGCTGATTACAATGCAGCCTCTATGGGGGCAAGAGAAGCAATTTTGGCTTCATAAATTGCTTGTGGGACACCTTGATCTAAGCACATTGAGATCCCCTATCTTTATGTAAGAGATATGGTGGAAAGAAAAGTGATCCAGTTGGAGTATATTAGTTCAAATGTTTAAACAGTGGACATACTCAACAACTTCTCTCTAGAGTTAAGGTTGAACTCTTCGGGAAGAAAACTTGGTATGTAATTTGATATTATGTTTGAAATTCAAATTTGTTTATAAGTTGTACTAATATATAAAGATGTTTAATGTGTAAAATCTTTTGTCATGTGTGTGACTCCATGACCTTATGGGCCTACTCCCCCTGTGTACATTATTGAAAGGTGACGATCTTTCTAATAATGAACACTTGTATTTGACATTGTAAAGTGACGACTCTACAATGATAAACTATCATGATAGATATCATGTGACTTGATATTTGTGGACATGGCATGATAGTATCTCTTGGACACTTTGATGGACATCATGGGACTTGATGTCATCTGAAGATCATTGTGATCCTAAAGAGATAATCATGGTGGATATTTATATATCCGTGGATATGCCATGAATTATGGTAGACATCATGTGACTTGATGTCAGTGCACATACCATAATGAAGATATGTTATGAAGAATGTCATGTGACTTGACACTTTTAGAAGCATGCCATATCTTCTGATATCACGAGTTAGGTGATATCAATTTTACTTGATGGAAGTTATCCTCTCTAGTTAAAGAGGGAGTGTTGAATAAAAAAAAAAAAGATGTGTTATGAAGAATGTCATGTGACTTGACACTTTCAGAAGCATACCAGATCTTCTGACATCACGAGTTAGGTGATATCACTTTTACTTGGTAGAAATTATTTTCCTAGCTAAGAAGGAGTATTGAATAATGAAGATGTGTTATGAAGAATGTCATGTGACTTGACACTTTCAGAAGCATACCATATCTTCTAATTTCATAAGTTAGGTAATATCACCTTATACTTGTTTGGAGTTTATCTTCCCTAGCTAAGAGGGAGTGTTGAAAATAGATAGCATCGGTCAGATAATTGATCGTTGTGTGGAAGATATATTATTAAATAAAGGGACACATCCCTTGAGCCGACGTGTCTCCACTTTGAGGAGACATATCCGCTCATGGGACGTCTCTCCCACTTTGATATAAAGTATCTACTCCTTCCTCTCTTAAATGATATGGAAATCAATAGATGTTGTTTATATGAGAGGATCGACAGTTACAGAAAGAAGAATAAGAATTTAATCATTTCATTAACATATACCATGGGTGTATTGATGTGGAAATGAGTGTGTAAGATACAAGTGGAGTCAATCAAGAAAAAAAGAGGTAGCTCTAAGTGTTGAACCACACAAACCATGACCATTTGGTGAAAACCATAAATATTTGCACCACTTGACTCCACACCATGTTGTGGCTAAACCTTGGGTGTTCTATTACCATACTCCCTATTTGGTTAAACAACCCTACCCATTTTGTAACTATTCAATTTATCTCATTATAAATCTTTTGAGTGTATTGTCAATTTTGAAGATTCCCTTCTTGTCTTATCTTGGCTTTACGACAGGAGTGATCTTTTTTAAATGCACTGCCATTGGGTTTTACATTTTGTTTTCTTGAACTTGTTGGTGTTTCTTAAATTTACATGTTTTTCTCCCGCCCTGGGATTTTTTTCACACTTATTAGTTTCTTAGGCTAAAGGAAGAGCATGTAGTTAGTTGAAGACAAAATGTTTTCTCCCATTTGGAGAGGACATTATTGGTGATGAAATCCAACCCACACCTTCACATTGGGACCAAACCCTAATTGCATGCATGATGGTAGAGTGTGTTGTCAGCCTTCCTTAATAAAGGCAATTAAACCCATGTGGGTGCGCTACCTAGCAAAAAAATTAAAGTTAGACGATAAAGAATGTTGGTGTATGAAAAAAATTAATGCCTAAGGAAACAAAAATACATGTCCACATTCTTAGGGGAAAAGTAATAAGGTGCCTCCCCTAATACCTATAGATGGGCATTTATTGAGTTACACATGTACATACACACAATTTTGTTTGCATTTTTTATGCATTCTAGATCAATGGGTTTAATTAAAAATTACCTAATCTAGTAGCAAAACTCAAATCAATAAAAAAATATGCAACAGGGATGTGACAAAACTAAATAACAATAACTTTATTATCCTTCTATAGCTCAATAATACATGCTTAAGAAAACTATTTAGTGTTTCTGAGACTACATGAAAGATTCTATAGCTTGTATTTTCCATACACAACTCAGTTCTATCAACAAAACATACATATTTTATTACTTAGATATATTCAATGTCATTCTTCACTATTCTTGTTATTTAACATGCTCTGTTTTCAACTTAATGTGTTTCCCTCTTCAAACTTTTATATTCTCTTCTCAATTTCTGCATCATCAATCCTCTTCTTTGAGCTTGTTTTATTTCCTGTCTTCTAATATAGTCAAGGAAATTTTGGCATTCCTTGAAGTTTCTGTCACCAGCCAGCCAAGACTACACATACAGCCCTAGTAGAAGTAGAATGACCATCAAGAAAGAAAGTAACCAAGAAAGGATGAAAATAAACCCATGTGACCAAGGAAATCAGCAACAATAACAGCCCCAAAGAAAGGCAAATCAACTACCACAAATCCTAGGAAATGGGAAAGGTTGCAGTATGGAAGATGTAAACTTGCCAAGACAACTTAAACAAGAAATCCATAGCCAATAGCAAAAGAAAATTTGCAACAAGTCTAAGAGAAAAATATCTCTGTATTTTGCTACATTGCCAAAGGCAATAAGAAGTGCAAGGAACAACATGACCAAAGTGCCCAGTTAGAAAAATACAAGTGAAAGATTATTCAAAATAGGAAGCTACCGCTGGCAAAATTCAAACTTTCAACATATCTTTTAAATCTAATTTATATCCACATAGGTGTTAATACACATTATCTCCCAACTAACAACTAACTTAGCTAATTATTTGAGGTGGCTCCTTTATGCAACATGTTCATGATGAAATTATAACCCACAGCAATGCATTTAAAACATATACATTCAATCAAATGTATGGGACACAACTTTTGTAGCATCATACACAACTTAATTTTTTAACATAACTATCGCACTTTTTGTAGCAATCCCTTTTACAAAAGATTAATCTATAGCAGCTCAGTTCAGGTTTGTAGCAACATAATAATGATTCTAAAGTTGCTACAAATGGTTTTGTAATACATAAGAACTCGTCCCCTTCCTATAGCACTCTCAAAGCAAGCAAGTTGACATGAACAACAAAACACACAAAATAAAAACCAAAAACTGAAAACTTAAACAACTAATATTTTTAGTGGCACAAGATTATCCATGAACCTAGTTGCTCCTCCATCAATCACACCAAGAGAAATGTGCCATGAGCTTCAAGCTCATGAATATTTTATGAAATCAAAGAACGTGACTCCATGCTTAGCAACCTAAAATGCACTCATCTATGTTGATTCATCTGTTCTATTTTTCCATTTCACTAAGTATTCTCTATATTGTTTCCCCCGTGTCTTCTTGATCACCTAGGAATCTATCATTGCCTCAACTTCATCTCATTCTTTTTATGATGAATGTTGTATACATTCTTGTTATTGGTAAATCTGAAACTGCATATTCTCCTTCATTTGTTTGTCCTTCATGGTAATAGTACAAATCAGCAATACTAAAAACCAGAGAAATGTCCACTCTTTCTAGAAGTTCAAGCTTGTATGCATTGGATGTAAACTTTCTTAAGACTCTGCATGGTTCAATCTTTTTCCATTTTAACTTGTTGTAGGTTCCTTAAGGAAATCTTTCCTTCTACAATGAGCTAAAACTAGATTTCTAAACTGAAATTTCTGCTCTCTCCTCTTATATCAACATGTTCTTTGTACTTCACTATATTCTTCTCTAGGTTTCTCCTTGTTTCATTATGTAACTTGTCTATGTATTCAGAAAAATCCTTTCCCATAACACTCCTCCCAAAATCTGTAGTATTCCTTAGTTAATCTACCCATCTTCGGTTGTAGCCGTACACAATTTGAAAAGGACTCTTACTTGTACTTCTATTGACTGAATTGCAAGCAAATTCATCTTGTGCCAATGTAAAGTCCCATTGATTTGACTTCTTTTTGGTCATGCATCTCAACAAATTCCTGAGGGTTCTATTGACAATCTTTGTTTGCCCATCTATTTGTGGATGATAGGCAGAACTAAAACCCAACTTAGTATCAAACTTCCTCCATAGGGTACACCAAAATGGCCTGAAATTTCTGTATCCCTATCTGAGACGATGCTCTTTGCAAACCATATAGTCTAACAACCTTGTAATAACCTAACCAAATTTTGCAAATTTTCACAATGTTTGGTACATAGACATTCCTCAAACAGTTTGTAGGTCAACTGTTCTGAGTTTGTTTCTCACTCGATTTGAAAGGGAATTGTAAATAGTTCTCATAACAGAAAGTTTCATAACTTGCATGTGACTAACAATATTATTAATACAAAATATTATTGCTCAATATTGTCACAAATAATTTCTTTATAATTACCTATATTGCTGTTGCAAAAAGTAGTACACAAAAATTCTTTAAGAACAATAAACCCCATTAGTAACATCCAAAATTATACAAAATAATCTGTTGATCTTTCAAAGCCCCAACTATCCTTAACAATTTTTTATGCACTCCACGTGCTCCCCACAATAGTATGACAGCCTTAATGAAATATCAAATTTGCTGCATTGACCATAATGACTCCCAAATCTGCTGCGCCAGGCTTGAGGGACCCACCAATTCTGAGTTGGAAGTTTGTAAGATTAATGTAAGCCTTCAATCACTTGTTCCAATCTCTTCCTCCTCAAGTTGTCTTTTCTAAAGGCCATGTCACCTTTCTTTAATTCTCATTCATGGTACGACACCCATGTTGACTGATGTGATTCCTTGAAGTTGTGTACAGAATGCTTGAAGGGCTGCACTATGGTTTGGAGAGGCTATCAAAGCCTTCAATAAACACCATCGGACCTTTGGCTGAAATATACAAATGGTACAGTAGCTCTATGGTACAACTAGGTGATATGCCTAGCTTAAATATGATATGATTATTTTATTTTATATTTTATCCAGCGTTGCACACACATCACCAAAGACTTTCTATGTTTCACTTTGCACACACAACACCACAATCTCACTGATAAATTTATTATTTGTCAACAAATCTCAATGAATTTAATTTCTGCAAACCTGGAAAGATAAATCGATTTTCTCCCAAAACCCTTATCACAAACATTCAACACCTAGGCAACTTCTATGTGAAATTGCTCCAACAAAAAATCCAAGGGTTCTTGTCCCCAAATTCCAACTCTTCAGTACACCATGGATCCCTGGCTAGAATTGCACTGTCTTTCGGGTTTATGTCCGTCAGGAAACCTTTGGGGTTTTCATTCCTCCAATGAGAAATTTGGCCACAAGCACAAATCTCCAAAGAAATTGTAATGTCCCCTTCTCAACAGTGACCTGACAGTTGGCCGTTAGTCTATCCTGGTGACCCGTAGACTACTCAGAAGCAGAATTAGGGTTTCCTATTTTCTAGGAGGGTGTTCCAGCCGTGGTTGGAAGGTGTTTCTGGAATCTTGGTGTTTGGTTGGCAGCTCTCTTCTGGGTTTTCAGAGAGCTTCGCATTGATATGTCTTCAGTTACAAGACTCAACCTTTGGGGTTGACCCTAAACGAGTCGAGACTTCCTCCAACTCGGCGAGAAATTTGGCCACATTAAATTTTTTTTTTTAAATTGCATTCTTTTTTTTTCAAATTTTTTAAATAAATGGTGTGCGCCATGAAGGTTTGTGTGGTTTTGAAGGTCTTCATTTGGGCTTGGTGGCGGGGGCTCCGCCCCTCAACCCCGCCCTGTATCGCGACAGGGAGCGCGCCCAGGGCGCTGCCCCGGGACCCTGCGAGGGATGCCCCCAGACCCCCGCAAGGGGCGTTGCCCCTTGACCCCGCTGGGGGCGCTGCCCCCAGACCCCCGCAGGGGCACTGCCCCTTGACCCCGTTGGGGCGTTTCCCCCAAACCCTCATCAAACTATAGGTCTAAGCATGTTATAGGCCAATGATGAATCATGATCATAAAAACCTACAAAATACATATCCCCTGTTGCAAATCTTTGCATCTTTCATAGTCAAAGCCATAATCAAGGATTATCTTGTTTCAAAATTCATACATTAGACAACAAAACATGCAGTCTTGAAGGCTTCAATAAAATTTTAATAATAAAATCCTCACTTGAATATACACACCAATCATTGAGACACAAGCAAATATCATGGCTACATCATCATCTAGGACCTAACTTAGACATAGCGCATGACTTGTCGTGATATTGGGATGAGTAATGCAAGCTCTTCTGAGCCATAGACTTATTTTTTTAGTTTTGATATTTGTTTTGATGCCATGGATTTCATATTCCATGAGTTTTGTATACATTTGACAATATTTATATATCTGAATGTGTTATTTCCTTCAGCTAAAATTTGCGTTTATACTTATGTGATCGATATATGTTTGTGTATAGGATCATAGTAGTTTCTATTTCATGATGTTATTGTGTATTTGAGGTTTATTCACTAAAGGGTGCATGAAACAAGCTTTAAATCCTTAAAAATCTCTAAATTTCAAGGGTTTTTCTATTTCGAGTCTTGGGCGAGTCTAGGCTCCGAGTCCGAGAGTCAAAAATCGGCTTCGAGTCCGAGGCGAGTCCAGTCTTGTAATATGTCTTACATGATGATCCGAGCAAATTCATGGATTTACTATTTTTAGTAAGTCCTATTTCTGGCAGTGGTTCTGTTTGCTTCAGTGCATTTGGCTTTCCTCTTCAGATGGTTCAGTTGGTTGCGTCTGAATCAGCACCCGGGTACAGTTCTTGGAGAGATAAATTATTTTAATTAAAATAATGTTTTATTTTAATTATAACCCCTTAGTCTAGCTTCATAACTTAAGTTGTTTTGAAAAGGGGGAATTTAAGGGTGGGCGCCCCATCAAGGAATTATGTGAGTTTTTTATGATTTATCAAAAAGGAAAAAGGACGCCAACTTAAGAAGAGAAGAGTAACTTTTATTTTAATGAGTTTTTTTCATTGAGTGAAAAGGGACGCCAACTTGAGGAAAGGGTAAGTCAACTTGGAAATTCGAATTTGGTTGACTCATGAGTTTTGGCGCATCTTCTGGAAGCTTCTAGGATGTCCTTCAGAGGTTATATAATGGAGGGCTCATCTTCATGTTTTTCATCTTGGGTTTTATGCAAAGTTATGCTGCCGGAATGGTATTGGGATTGCTTCGAGGGATGCATACCTCCTAGCTAGGCTTAACTTCTTGCTTGTAATACAGCAACTAGTTGAGAGATTGATTCTAGTGAACTATTTTGCATTGTAGTTGAGTTGCTTATCATTTTAGTCACTTTTTGCAGTTGTTGTTCTGTCACAGCTGATCCATGTTTTTATTCATAAGTCTGAAAATAAAAATATAGTGGTTTTGGGCATTTGTTCTATCTGTTTCCTTGCTAGGGGCGACCCTTCTTGCAAATTTACAGATTTTAATATTTAGTATTTATTTTTTAAAGGCAAAATTGCCCCTCTCACAGGGTCATACATTTCTGTTTATGCATTGTTTTCCATGCCAAAATAATGGAGGAGTTTTGGGTGGGTTTTAGTACTCGATCTTGGTCACCCACCTTGTTAGAGCATAATGCATTTTACTTCGTGTCATTTGGTTGGGATTTGAGGAAGATATGAGTGATTTAGTGATGTTGCAGGTTGCTGGACTGCGCCATTTCAGTCCCTGTTTCAGTCACGGCAGATTGAGAGGAGTTACTTTTGAATGGGCTGGGGTCTAGAAGTCTAGGATGAGTTTGAGGGAGTTTATTTACATTATTGCAGCATGATATATCTTCTAATCACATATGCTTGGCAGGCTCTCTATGTTATTGTAAGCTGAATAGTAGTACTGTCAGCAACTCCTCTATTTTCTGATCTAACTCTTGTACTTTCCCACGATTGTGGAAGAGGTCGGCTTGCCGCCTATTACTTTACTGTACTGCATTATCATGTTGCTGATCGGCTAAGTCGTCAACCTACTCCTGCTGAATAAGTGGTTGAGTTGCATCCTTGAATTCAGTATTGTACTTTCATTTACAGTCCTCCCGCTAAATAAGTGGTAAGAGTAATTGCTTTCCCTTCAGTTATTTTCAGCAAGTTCTTATTGCTAACGATCCCCTACAAGTATGCTCTCACCTTGCCCTTGCTGGGATCTGGGTTGATCAGAAAGTCCAGGGTTCCCTTTAGCTGGTTTATGATTACACTAACGCTAATGGGTGTACTTAGCTGTGTAAGAAAATGAAAAAATTGGCCGGTATATTTCAGTGGTATCAGAGCCATGATTCTGCCAACCTGTAGTCCAGTTGAGTTCAGTTACAGATGAGTGGCAGAGCCCACCAATACTACACTAGAAGTCTGGCGGGACAACCGCCATATCAGTTTCCGAATACACCAGAAGCAGACACTTTTTCCGAGGCACTCAGAGAAACAGGGCAAATAGTTGACAGAGGTAAAGCAATGGCAGAGATGGCAGATGGCAACAGACAACCCACGGATGATAGAGAAGACAAAATGGAAAGGAAGTTTGACGGGATGATTGACATGCTGGGCCGATTACTTGCAAGGATGGATCAGCAGGCTGCAAACAATCCGTCTCATACCCGAAACAACTCCAACGGTGAAAATAGTGGAGTTAATGGGAACAATGGCAGTGGGAGAGATACAACCATTGGGCAACATGATGCCACGTCTAGAGGATCCGCCTCTAGGCCTCTTTTCCCCACATTTACCCAAAGAGAAGAAGCCCAAGTTGAAGCTGCAACAAAATTTGCTGATGACGCCCGACAAGCCTACTTGGAGTATGCCTCTTTCCCTCCTGATCTTAGGGAGCAATGGTCGTTTGACCAGTTCATGAATCAAAGGAACCGAAAGAATGGTGGGAGGAATGAATACAAAGTTCCTATGGGTCCTATAACGGATTACCACCAAGCTCTTGGAAAGGTATCCTTGGCTCATTTCGATGGAAGTGATGCATGCACCGCTAGAGCATGGATGCAGAATCTGGATAATTATTTATCCTTAAGACCGATGGCGGAAGAAGACGCAATTAAATTTGCCACCCTACACTTAGAAGGTGCTGCCCATGAGTGGTGGTATCATGGTTTGGTCACCCTTGGCCACAACCTAATCAAAACCTATGAGAAATTCACCAACGAGCTGATTGACAGGTTCGATACTAAGGATCCTGAAGTGAAATTCCGGGAACTTGCTCAGCTGAAACAACATGGGTCCTTGGAATCTTACATTGGGGATTTCCAAAGGCTTTCCGTGATGGTGCCCAACATCACCGAAAGAAGATTGGTGGTGCTATTCTCAGAAGGTCTAACGGAGTCATTGAAAGGTTGGGTAAAGGCTTTTGACCCACCCAGTCTTGAAGAATCTATCAAGAAGGCTAGAAACATGGAGTTGTCCGCACCTAGGCCTAAGTTTCCATCCAAGCCTTTCCCCTATAAACAAGACAAAGGACACCCTCCAAATCAGCATAAGAAATTTCCTCCTCGATTGGATGATGATGCTAGAGAGAAGCTAAGGAAGGAAGGGAAGTGTTACACTTGCAAAGAACCTTGGACAAGGGGACACAGATGCTATGGTAGAGGCCATTCTAACCATATGGAGGCCTATTCTGATTATGGATCAGAATCTGATCAATTAGAACAGCAATCAGAAATTGCTGAGAGTGATGAGGAACATGAGCAAGAAGAGGTGGAAGAAGAACAGGGAGGTGAGGGCACCTTTGCCCAACTCTCAAGCTTCCAAAAGAACGAGTCCTTCAAGCTGCATGGCTCGATTGGGAAGCATCGTGTGATTGCCTTAATTGATACGGGAGCAACACACAATTTCATTGATGAAGGTTTGGTTGCAAAGAAGAACCTCAAGACAGAGGAGTTTGAAGGTTTCAAAGTGATGGTTACAGATGGGTTCCACATCGCTTGCACTCACAAGGTTACTAACATGTCTTTACAGTTGGGTAACCATGAAGTCAAAGATGACTTCTATGTTGTTAACATTGGGGACACTAATGCCGTCCTTGGCATTCAATGGCTGCGATCTCTTGGAGAGATCTCTCTGAACCTGCAAACCATGGAGCTCAAGTTCCAATCCGGTGGGAAGAAAGTTGTACTAAGAGGAATGTCAAATGGAGGTCCCCGGGTTGTCTCCTTCAAAAGGATGGAAAGGTTGCTCCGCCATGATGCAATTGAGTGGGCTGCGGAGTGCATGGTCCTTCCAGCTAGTCCGGTTGAAACAAAGAGGGAATACCCATCGGATATTCAATCTATACTCACAAAGAAAAGTAAAGTGTTTGCTGATTTACCCCTAGGACCACCCCCAGATAGAGGGTTTGAGCATGTTATTGAGCAGAAGGAAGGGGCAAAACCAGTCATCACAACACCATACAGATATCCGAAGAAACAAAAGGATGAGATTGAGAAAAACATAAAGGAGCTTTTAGAGATGGGTTTCATCCGCCCAAGTAAAAGTCCTTTCGCTTTAGCAATGGTACTTGTGAAGAAGAAGGATGGCACCATCCGCATGTGTGTGGATTATCGTGCCCTTAACCAAAGCACCATCAAGAATCGGTACCCCATTCCCAGAATCGATGAGCTCATTGACGAGCTGCATGGTGCTAAGTTTTTCTCCAAGATTGACTTAAGATCAAGGTACTATCAGATTCGAATGAGGGGATCTGCTGTTGAGAAGATAGCTTTCAGGTGCCACTATGGTCACTTCGAATTCTTAGTTATGCCATTTGGGCTGACTAATGCTCCGGCCACTTTCCAATCCTGCATGAACAAAACTTTCCAGAGACAGTTGAGGAAGTTTGTGTTGATATTCTTTGATGACATCCTCGTTTACAGCAAGACATGGGAAGAACACCTCAAGCACTCGGAGGAAGTGCTTAGTATCCTTGAGGCAAAAAGTTTCTTTGCAAAGGAATCAAAGTGTGAGTTTGGTTTGGGAGAGTTACTCTACTTGGGCCACATCATCAATGCAGAGGGAGTCAGAGTTGATCCAGAAAAGATCAGGGGAGTTAGAGTTGATCCAGAAAAGATCAGGGCTATCGTGGATTGGCCAACCTCGGAAACTCTAACCCATTTGAGAGGATTCTTGGGTCTATGTGGTTTTTACAGAAGATTTGTGAAGGGTTATTCACAAAGTGCTGCTCCTCTTACAAATCTAACTAAGAAAGGAGCATTCTTGTGGACAGAAAAGGCACAAGTTGTCTTTGATAAATTCAAGAGGATCATGAGCTTTTGTCCGGTTTTGGCCATACCGGATTTCTCCAAACCTTTTGAGCTGCAATGCGATGCTTCGGGAGAAGGAGTTGGTGCTGTTTTGATGCAAGAAAAGCACCCCATTGTGTTTGAAAACAGAAAATTAAGAGGCATTGAAAGAACCTACTCAATTTATGACAAGGAAATGCTTGCAATCATGCATGCATTAGCCAAGTTCGGACAATACTTGGTGGAGAGTAAGTTTGTTGTCAAGACTGATCACAACAGTCTCAAACACTTCATGCATCAGAAAGACTTGAACGAAAGACAGCAGAAGTGGGTGAGTAAGCTACAGGCTTATGATTTCGACATTGAGTATGTAAAGGGGAAGAATAATGTGGTGGCAGATGCATTGTCCCGAAGGCCTCACTTGAGCTCATTGTGCGAGCTTACAGCTGATTGGAGAGAGTTGTTGCTTGCTGATTATGCCAAAAATCAGTTTGCAACTAGCATTATTGAGGGTACTTGTCAGGATGAAAAGTACAAGGTAGTTGATGGGCTGATCCATAACAAGGATAGGATCTTTTTGGTGTCCGATTCCAAGCTCAAAAATAAGGTTTTGCAAACCTTCCATGACATTCCACTTGTTGGTCACCAAGGTTACTTTAAGACTTACCGGCAAATCCGTGAAAGATTCACATGGAAGGGGTTGAAGAATGAGATGTTGAGTTACATCAAGGAATCCCATACTTGCCAAATGAACAAAAATGAGCACACATACCCCGCCGGACTGTTGCAGCCCCTACCCATTCCCAATCAAAAATGGGAAAGCATCTCTATGGACTTCATCACGGGGTTGCCTAAGACACAAGGGAAGGATTGCATCTTCGTGGTAGTAGACAGATTAACAAAGTTTGCTCACTTCTTCGCCATCACCAATTCATTTACAGCAGCTCAAGTGGCTGAGTTGTTCTTTCATGAGGTGTTCAAGTTGCACGGTTTGCCAAAAAACATTGTGAGTGATAGGGACAGCAAGTTCCTAAGCACCTTTTGGCAAGAGATTTTCCGGATGAGTGGTACGGTGCTTACTCCGAGTACCAATTATCACCCCCAAACTGATGGTCAAAAAGAAATTGTGAACAAGTGGTTGGAGGGTTATCTCCGGAATTATGTTTTAGAACAGCAGAAGACTTGGGTCAGATGGCTTCATTTGGGGGAATACTGCTACAATTCATCCTATCACATGTCCATTAGGATGTCTCCGTTCAAAGCCCTCTATGGCTATGAGGCTATCAACTTTGCAGATTTGGTATTTGGGGATAGCAAGGCACCACAGGCCAAAGATATGTTACAGCAAAGTCAGGATATTCTAAAAGCATTGAGGAACAACATACAGATTGCACAGAATCAGCAGAAATTGTACGCTGATCAGCGGCGTGTTGAGCGCTCCTTCGAGGTAGGAGACATGGTTTACCTTCGCCTTCAGCCGTATCGATAGTCTACTCTCAAGAAGAGTGGAGCTGAGAAGCTAAAACCCTGCTTCTATGGGCCTTTCAGAGTCATCAGACGGGTGGGAGCAGTAGCCTATCAGCTGGAATTACCACCTAGCAGTAAAGTACACAATGTCTTTCATGTGTCTCACCTCAAAAAGGCGTTGGGACATAACATTGTTGTTTCATCCGACCTTCCCCCACTGGATGAGGAGGGGTTGTTGGTTCTAGTTCCTGAAGAAATTATCAATTCCAGGGAACGCTCTTTGAGGAGGACAATCAAAGAGCATTTGGTGACATGGAAGAATTTGCCCTTGGAAGATGCCACTTGGGAGAATGAGGAGATCTTGCAGCATCCTGGTTTACAGTTGCTTGTGGGCAAGCAATTTTGGGAAGGGCGAACTGTAATGTCCCCTTCTCAACAGTGACCTGACAGTTGGCCGTTAGTCTATCCTGGTGACCCGTAGACTACTCGGAAGCAGAATTAGGGTTTCCTATTTTCTAGGAGGGCGTTCCAGCCATGGTTGGAAGGTGTTTCTGGAATCTTGGTGTTTGGTTGGCAGCTCTCTTCTGGGTTTTCAAAAAGCTTCGCATTGATATGTCTTACATGATGATCCGAGCAAATTCATGGATTTACTATTTTTAGTAAGTCCTATTTCTGGCAGTGGTTCTGTTTGCTTCAATGCATTTGGCTTTCCTCTTTAGATGGTTCAGTTGGTTGCATCTGAATTAGCACCCAGGTACAGTTCTTGGAGAGATAAGTTATTTTAATTAAAATAATGTTTTATTTTAATTATAACCCCTTGGTCTAGCTTCATAACTTAAGTTGTTTTGAAAAGGGGGAATTTAAGGGTGAGCGCCCCATCAAGGAATTATGTGAGTTTTTTATGATTTATCAAAGAGGAAAAAGGACGCCAGCTTAAGAAGAGAAGAGTAACTTTTATTTTAATGAGTTTTTTTCACTGAGTGAAAAGGGACGCCAACTTGAGGAAAGGGTAAGTCAACTTGGAAATTCGAATTTGGTTGACTCATGAGTTTTGGCGCATCTTCTGGAAGCTTCTAGGATGTCCTTCAGAGGTTATATAATGGAGGGCTCATCTTCATGTTTTTCATCTTGGGTTTTATGCAAAGTTATGCTGCCGAAATGGTATTGGGATTGCTTCGAGGGATGCATACCTCCTAGCTAGGCTTAACTTCTTTCTTGTAATACAGCAACTAGTTGAGAGATTGATTCTAGTGAACTATTTTGCATTGTAGTTGAGTTGCTTATCATTTTAGTCACTTTTTGCAGTTGCTGTTCTGTCACAGCTGATCCATGTTTTTATTCATATGTCCGAAAATAAAAATATAGTGGTTTTGGGCATTTGTTCTATCTATTTCCTTGCTAGGGGCGACCCTTCTTGCAAATTTACAGATCTTAATATTTAGTATTTATTTTTTAAAGGCAAAATCGCCCCTCACAGGGCCGTACATTTTTGTTTATGCATTGTTTTCCGTGCCAAAATAATGGAGGAGTTTTGGGTGGGTTTTAGTACTTGATCTTGGTCGCCCACCTTGTTAGAGCATAATGCATTTTACTTCGTGTCATTTGGTTGGGATTTGAGGAAGATATGAGTGATTTAGTGATGTTGTAGGTTGTTGGACTGCGCCATTTCAGTCCCTGTTTCAGTCACAGCAGATTGAGAGGAGTTACTTTTGAATGGGCTGGGGTCTAGAAGTCTAGGATGAGTTTGAGGGAGTTTATTTACATTATTGCAGCATGATATATCTTCTAATCACATATGCTTGGCAGGCTCTCTATGTTATTGTAAGCTGAATAGTAGTACTGTCAACAACTCCTCTATTTTCTGATCTATCTCTTGTACTTTCCCACGATTGTGGAAGAGGTCGGCTTGCCGCCTATTACTTTACTGTATTGCATTATCATGTTGCTAATCGGCTAAGCCGTCAACCTACTCCCGCTGAATAAGTGGTCGAGTTGCATCCTTGAATTCAATATTGTACTTTCATTTCCAGTCCTCCCGCTGAATAAGTGGTAGAGTGATTGTTTTCCCTTCAGTTATTTTCAGCAAGTTCTTATTGCTAACGATCCCCTACAAGTATGCTCTCACCTTGCCCTTGCTGGGATCTGGGTTGATCAGAAAGTCCAGGGTTCCCTTCAGCTGGTTTATGATTACACTAACGCTAATGGGTGTACTTAGCTGTGTAACAAAATGAAAAAATTGGCCGGTATATTTCAAAAATGAGCTCACAAAACTTCTTTTCTAACATTTCTAAAAGCTTTTCAAAAAATATAATATAAAATCACTTTAGAAATTTTACAAAGTGATTTTATATTATTAGTTAAACATTTCCAGCATTAAAAATCACTTTATTGGTGTCCAACATTTAAAACTTTCAATTATCATTCCAATGAGCTATTATACTAAGGTGCCCATTAAATTATTTTAATGAAATTAGCAACACCAGTAAAATAATTAAAATATAGCTCATTAATACATCCAATTTGCGAAAACCGTCGAAAAGCATCAGAATCGAAAACTAACTACACTGGAGTGTGTTACCGATGATGAATAATGAGAATCAGACCTGACAAAGTGACTTACGATTAATAGATGCTCTCCAAGAATCTTGGAGAACACATTAGAAGCCAAATTTAACTTCGGAAAGTGTCATCTAAGTCCTCTAGATCATCTAAGCTCACTAGTAACATCAAATAATCCCTTTGATAAGGTTGACACACACTGAGAGGATCAAAGCCAACTACAATGCAAGATAACCCAAAAATGTAGACATTGCATACCTCTTTAAAGAACAAAAAAGCAACGTACATAGCATCACTTGACTTCTTACATGGAATAAAGTATGCCATCCTTGAAAACCTATACACTACAACAAAAATAGTCATTACCTCACTAAGTTCTCAATAATCCAAAAACAAAATCCATGATCACTTCTTGTCATGGTCTCTCCAATATAGGCAATTGTTCATAAAACTCTGTATTCTAACTTTTTCCATTGGCAAGCTAACAAACTCTACAAGCTTCCATAGTATTCTTCACATCTACATTCATCCTTGGCCAATAATAGTCTTCACAAAGTTGTGCCCATAGTTTATCCACTCCAAATTGTCCAACAAGACCTCTTCTATGTTTCTCTTAAGTTTTCCCTCATAGATCTTTAACGTATGCATAATTGTTATCCCTATAAAAAACACCCTCAATTTTCTTTTGAAAATATGTTACCCTCAAAGTAAATGAAAGCATAGCAACTTCCTTTCCACTTTCTAATTACCTAGATGCCGGATTGGGCAAGGTAAGAGCATACAGTGTGACGATTAAAATTATTTGATTAACAACTTGCTATAAAGAAGCATCAGGCCACAAGCCAACCAAACGACTTATTTAGTGGGATGCATAAACAATACAAGAAAGAAATCATCTTCTTATTCAATGGGAATTACAAGGCACTTCCACTTTTCAATGGGAAAGCTTATACAATGTTTGAGGGCATTTAAACATGTTTCTTCCACTTTTCAATGGTGAGCTATTACAGTACTACCACTTGTTTAGTGGGGTAAGTACGTTAGCAATAACAAATTTAAACCCACTGGTTGTCCTACCAAGTGCTTACAAAATAAAGTGCATACAAATTGAAGCTTTCGGTAATACAACCATCCAAAGCATTACAAGGTTAGCACATATTCATTGTGAACACCAAAATAAGAGGATTAAATGCTGATATAAAGTGTTGATGTAAAGAACTGTTGAAACACCCCACAATAGCACCAAATGACATGTACCCAATAACCCAGCTATGAAATAAAAACATGATACCTTGAATGGATGAACTATAAGGCTGATACAGGTCTGAAAACACCCTTTTTGCTTCTGTACTTTGGACAAATCAGAACTGAAACATTGTTGCTGATGTTTTGGAGACTCAAAAAATGAGCATACAAACACACCCACAAGAAAAATAACGGAGCTCCCTTCAAACTCCACTTAACACACCTCAAAACACTAAATAGATCTTCATCTCAAAAACATCCAAAACTGAAACTTGATTTGAAGCACAATGGTGATCTTTGGAATGAAATCACACCAATCTAGCTTGGGATTATCTCTAAAATCCGAAACTAGAAATCGAATGAGAGTTTTTGTCCTCAAAAAATTATGGAAGAACTCGTAGGTTCAATCCAATAGCATAACAGTACGATAAAACTTCAACATATTCAAATGAGCCACCAACACCTCCTTTTATAGTTTTTTTTGGTGTTTTTTCGAAAAAGCGCTTTTTTCTTTTACACTAAGTTGGCCTTTAATTATTTCTCAACATTAGACAACATTAATGAAATATTAATTAAATAACTTAATAACTCGCCCAAGTTGCGAAAAGTACTACAACATCATCGAAATCCAATTCTGACCACACAATGATGAAATTGAAGTAGTAGGAAGATGATTGAAATCAACTTAGTGACTTTTTGAAAATAGTATGCTTCTCCAAGTTTGGAAAACACCCAAAAGGTCAGAAATCGATTGAAAACATCAAAGGGATCCAAATAACCAACTAAACTCAAACCCAAGAACTATTCCTCTGCAAGACTAATCAAATGCTTCTCTAGAAATGTTGGAATTCTCCCTAACTAAACAATTAGCCTTCAAAAGACTTGGAAACTGGCTAAATGTGCACGAATTGGCAAAGCACAAAAAGGGACATTACAATCCCTTAACAACAAACCTTCTTGAATGAAAAATTCCAGCCATGGAGTTCTATCCTTTTCAATAAGTTTTCAACATGCTGATCGTGCCCCTCTAAAATTTGAATTTTCTTCATGCAATTCTCTCATGGAGTGAAACCCAAACATTTACCCTCATCTAATTCAATTAAAGACACCTCTTCCTTAATGCTTCAACTACTCTATTTTATCTACCATTCCTATGTTTTAAAACAAATGAGCAACTCTCAAGGAATTCAACCCATTTCATGTTCTTTAACTTAACCTACCTTGTTAAGAAATCACAATACATGATGATTCATTTATAGAACAAACTCTCGAGTGAGCAGCTAGTGTCTCCACTTCTTTAGTGCTTGAACAATAGCTTAAAATTGTTGGTCATAGATTGAATACTTCCTTTTAGGTTCATTTAAATTTTCGCTAAAATAAGCAACGGGCTTACCTTCTTGGCTTAAAGCTCCTCCTATCGTTGTTCTACTTGCATCACAATCTACCTAACACACTTTATTGGAATCCAACAATATCAAAACTAGTTATTTTGTCAACTTTTCCTTGAAGAGTTGAAAACTCTTTTTTTCTATAGCTATCCACTGGAACTTTTTCATACCACCCCTCTTATTCTTGTGATAGGTGCACAAATTCCACTAATTTTTTTTTTTAATTTCCTTTAGAAACTTAGTAAACCATGAAAACTTTATGCTTCAAATGTGCTTTTGGGTGATGGCCACTCTACTATAGATTTAACTTTTCAAGGTCCATTCATAAACCTTCTTGAATAATGGCAAACCCGAAATACACTAATTCCTTCTTCATAAAACTACAGCCTTTCAAGTTGACCAAACCCTTCTCTTCCTTCAACCATAATTCCTTCATAAAACTACAGCCTTTCAGGTTGACCAAACCCTTCTCTTCCTTCAATCTTTGTAAAGATGACTTCAAATGCATCAATGCTCTTCCTTTGTCTTAATAAAAATCAAAGTATCATCTAATTCCTTCTTCATAAAACTACAGCCTTTCAGGTTGACCAAACCATTCTCTTCCTTCAATCTTTGTAAAGATGACCTCAAATGCATCAATGCTCTTCCTTTTTCTTAATAAAAATCGAAGTATCATCTAAATAAATGATCATGAACTTACCAGGAAATGATTTCAACACTTCATTCATCAACCTTATGAATGTGTTTGGTGTATTGATCAACCCAAACAACATTACCAACTACTCATCCAATCCATCATTTGTCTTAAATCTCTTCATCTCAATGCTTTACAAATGTCAAAACATGCTACAACACTAAAAGTATGTTGAAATATGGTAGCTTCGGTTAGATATAACTGATCGAAATCTACTATATTCCAAGTATATTATCGATCTGCATCTAGAGGTTATTACTTGCAGGTTACTGGCATTTCATGTTTCATATAGGATCCCGAACGAGCATCATTATTGGTAAGCATTTATGTTTATTAAGTGACTAACCCCGATTTAGTGATTGGGTGTTTAGTTAAGATGAAAAGGCACGATTCATGAGACACCTCATGAACAGACATGCCTCCACTTTGTGGAGACATGTCCGCTCATGGGATGTGTCTCATCCTTCTTATTTAATGCAGATCCGATCCACACAAAGTAGACATAGAAATCGTAAAATGTTCTGCGCTTGGGATTTGACTACAAGTAGAGAAACATCAATGTTGAAGAATTTAATCAAAATCAACAAAGTACAATTCTAGATTAGAATGATTATAATATAACAACACCACTGCAAAGTACACGAAAAAGTATACACTTTAAAAACTACAACTCAAAAGGAGCATATATAAACCCAAACAAACCCTCTAAAGGTCCCAAAATAGGAGTTGCAAAACACCACCTATGACAAACTATAAATTCTAGATAATCGTGCATCAAAATTAGAAACCATTTACACCACCATGAAGTACATGGAAAATAGCCCAAATTATAAAAATAAATAAACTACTTGGAAAATGGACCAAACCCTTCTCTTCCTTCAATCTTTGTAAAGATGACTTCAAATGCATCAATGCTCTTCCTTTGTCTTAATAAAAATCAAAGTATCATCTAATTCCTTCTTCATAAAACTACAGCCTTTCAGGTTGACCAAACCATTCTCTTCCTTCAATCTTTGTAAAGATGACCTCAAATGCATCAATGCTCTTCCTTTTTCTTAATAAAAATCGAAGTATCATCTAAATAAATGATCATGAACTTACCAGGAAATGATTTCAACACTTCATTCATCAACCTTATGAATGTGTTTGGTGTATTGATCAACCCAAACAACATTACCAACTACTCATCCAATCCATCATTTGTCTTAAATCTCTTCATCTCAATGCTTTACAAATGTCAAAACATGCTACAACACTAAAAGTATGTTGAAATATGGTAGCTTCGGTTAGATATAACTGATCGAAATCTACTATATTCCAAGTATATTATCGATCTGCATCTAGAGGTTATTACTTGCAGGTTACTGGCATTTCATGTTTCATATAGGATCCCGAACGAGCATCATTATTGGTAAGCATTTATGTTTATTAAGTGACTAACCCCGATTTAGTGATTGGGTGTTTAGTTAAGATGAAAAGGCACGATTCATGAGACACCTCATGAACAGACATGCCTCCACTTTGTGGAGACATGTCCGCTCATGGGATGTGTCTCATCCTTCTTATTTAATGCAGATCCGATCCACACAAAGTAGACATAGAAATCGTAAAATGTTCTGCGCTTGGGATTTGACTACAAGTAGAGAAACATCAATGTTGAAGAATTTAATCAAAATCAACAAAGTACAATTCTAGATTAGAATGATTATAATATAACAACACCACTGCAAAGTACACGAAAAAGTATACACTTTAAAAACTACAACTCAAAAGGAGCATATATAAACCCAAACAAACCCTCTAAAGGTCCCAAAATAGGAGTTGCAAAACACCACCTATGACAAACTATAAATTCTAGATAATCGTGCATCAAAATTAGAAACCATTTACACCACCATGAAGTACATGGAAAATAGCCCAAATTATAAAAATAAATAAACTACTTGGAAAATGGAGTTTTTATGATCTCAAATGGACTATTTGAAGTTCAACTATCAAAACAAAATTGTCACTAGTGAAGGGGATTGCAACATGCTGTCCAACAATCCTATCTCTTCCATTGACCTTCAGACTATTGTTACTGTGATTTCCATTAACTCCATTGTTTTCTCTAGCTTGATTGTTTTGGGGCTGACCAATATTTTGTGATGCTTGCTGATCCATTCTTGACAACAATCGTGACATCAAGTCTATCATCCCATCAAACTTTTTTTCCACTCTAGCTTCCTTTTCCTCATAGGCTTGTCTAAGGCTCTCTGACATATTTTCAATTGTTTTTTCAACACTTTCAACTGTTTTACTAGTATCTCTTTCCCTCAAAGCCTTAGATAAAGTCTCTGCCTCTAGCACTGGTGGAAACTGAAACTGAGTTCTTGCTGGATTTTTGGTGAAAGGTCTATTCTCTCTATCACACATCCAATTACTGAAAACTGAATGTCACAGGATGGCAAAGTCTTTTGCTCTGATACCACTAAAATGTGCTAGTCAATTTTTTCTTGGAATTTTCATAACACAACCAGCACTAAGCCAACTGATTAGCATTAGCTCTCCAAAATAATAAGCAAACTGAAAAACACAACACCAAGAATGTGCCCTAAAACCCAATGTGGGTGAGGGGCTAGCATATGGTGGAGATAAATGCTCACTAACTGAAAGTAATTTATAGTTGAAAGTAAAGAGGCGGTGAACCAACCATGAACAATTTCCGCACTTCCACTTATTCAGTGGGGGGAAAAGAAAAGAAAACAAACTAATTCATCTGCTATGGCGGGCATCCACTCATGAGTGGGAATTCACCACTTTTCAGTGGGTACAATGAGAGATTAATAAGTTTTTTTTTCCACACTGGCAGTAAACCATCCAGGGGTTATAGTGTTTGCATTAGAAATCACAAGTAAATACAACAAATACAATTGACTAGATTAGTACTACTAATTCTCAGCCTTACAATGAAAGAAATCTGCAATTTACTAGTGTTACAATGATAGAATCAATGCAAGTAGGAGAAGGATGAATCTTACAAGTTATAAACCTCTCCAATATTGAAATAGAAGCCCAAAACTGAACTTATTGAAGTCTGATAATAAAAACCAACATACTGAAAATGTTAATCAAAAAACTGTAAATCAATGAAATGCTCATAACTCTTTCAAAATACCTCCAATTGAGTTGGAACGAATTGTGTATGCTCTCTAGAAGGTTGGCGCCCAATTTACAATACCAAAACTGTATCAAAACTCTGTTGGCGTTTCAAATCGCACCTCTAGAATTCGTTTTAGAAACGGGCAGCTATGTGCAGTAAACTGCTCTTCAAATTAGGAGGGCAAGCTCCCTCTTTCGCTGAGTTTACATAAAGAAAATAAACTAAAGCTAATTTGCCTATCTTTTTGTTTCAGCTGCGAGAACACAAGGTTATAGAACTCTAAATGTTGCAACTGAGGTTTTCCCTTTATGAAACTTAACAACTACAACTAACTTACGCTAATGACGTTTCTAGCCTCTTAAGTAAACGCAAAGCAAGAGAGTTAGAAATAAACAAGATTGATTCTCTAACATAGATACTTAGATAAACTTTTTCCAACATACACCTACTGAATTTCAATGCAAGATGAAAAGGAGATCATATAAGCATTACACAATAAACAGAAATCTGAGACTTTATATCAGGGAGCAAAAGCACACTTAGGATTTTATTTTCTCAAACTTCTGGCACAAGAGATTACAATTTTGGGATAGCGAGTTGTAGCAAAATACATGCAACATACGATCAAACCAAATTAACACTTGACACAAGACACATGCACTGAACAAGGATTTGCAGCTAAAAGAGGCATGCAAACTTGCCCTTAACACAAAGTGAACTGAAACTAATCGATAACAAACATGAAGGCATAGGCTCAGCAATTTTGTTATCAAAAGCACGGTTTTGAACAACACTGAATAACAAAGAGAAAGCACTAAAGGCACTTGTGTCTTGTTATCACTAGCATGGTTATAGAAAAATGGGCAAGTCTGCCCTTATTTATAACACAAGCAGAGGAGTAGGGAACCCTAAAATCTCTTTGCTTTTACAACTAATACTTGCCAACATGTAAGCTTTATTTCTAAAACTAAAACAAGATAAGCATCTAACAACCTATGAAAACCTAAAAACAAGGAAAGTGCCAACTATTACATTTTGATTTCCTTCTTCTTCAAAGAATGGATAAGAATTGAGACAAGAATAGAAAGAAAGTGTGAGATAAGAATGGAAAGAAAGCTTGGAGAAAGCTTCTAGAAGATTGCTGCTTTAAATCTCTATCATATCCACCAAAAAGCGGGAAACTGCCTCTCTATCAGGAGCATTGATACTATCTATAGCCATATTCCGCTTTTCTAAGATCTTCTCCTCTTTTGCAATCAAACTTAGAGAGTCTTTGACATCTTCAGCTTCTTTATGAATTCTATTCTTGAAAAACATCGCTGCCCCAAAAGATGACTCACTAATTGATAACTTGGTGGCTCTGCAACTTTATGCTTTTGACACTTCTCTTGATTCTCCCACAGAAGAGTATTCTACAACTTTTCCCAATACTTGTCATTTTCCTCAAAGCCTTCTCAACATTGCTTGAGGCTGTAAACAACCCAAAATGACCAAGATGTTTGACTGCAACATAGCCTGCGTTTTTCAAAGCACGCAGATTGAATATTGGCTTGATGTAGTATAAGTCAGTTTTAGTTGTCTCGATGAAATCATGATACAGTGCTGATTTAGTCTTAAACTATGTGGGAGTGTACTCCATTTTGCAAAACTCGAAGATTGACTATGAACACGCCTATGTTCTAACAAGTTTTGCACAACTTTCTATTTTTAGCTTGCTGATTTTCTTTGTCAAACGGATGAATGTTTTCAAAAAAATTATGAGATATGGGTTTTGTTCAAAATTTCGTTAGAAGCAAACCCAAATCGCCCGTTTTTGAAAAATTTGAGTGCAGATTGAAAAAGCAACAAACCTAATTTCCTCCGAAAAAGAAAAAAAACGCTGGCATCTGGGTATTGTTCAAAGGCACATTTTGGATGAACCCATTTGTTCAGATGTTGAAAATTCTAAGGTTTGACTAAAAAAGCAACCACCTGAAATTTCTCTGAAAAAACTGTGATATGGGTTATATTCAGAAGAATGTTTAAGATGAACTCAGAAGATTAGAAGTTGAAAGTTTTGAAGTTTTCTCTGACATGCAAAGAAAAAACAGCTACTGCAACTTAAGAAAAAATTTCAAAAATTATCTAGAATCATAAACAGAGATGACCCAGATCAATAGAAATTGAAAACTTCGACCTCCTTCTTCAAAGATTTGATGTTCTGGATGAAAAAAGCATGAAAAAGCAGGCCTTCTTGTGTGCTGATCTGAAAATTCATGGAAAACTTTGAAAAACCAGCAAGTTGGAGCTCTTGAATCTTGGAAAGAAAAGTTTTTAGGTTGCTGCTCTATTTCTCCTTGGAGGCCACTTGCAAGAAAATATGAAAAATGAAACACAAAGGTGCCTTAAATAAGCTCTGTCTTGAGAAGAACAACTTTTTTTTGCCCTAACTCTTCAAAACCCTAGTTTGAATTTGTGCAATGAACTTGGACGTTTTCTCTTCATTCAAAATTATGAAATTCTCAAAAATTTGACTAAGGCATGAGAGTTTGGGTGCCCTTCTTGGCTAGAGGCGCCTAACTCTATCACACTTAGCCATTTTTCAATCATTTTCAATTTTTACTCAATTTTCATCTCCAGTTTGATCTTGATTTTCGGCCTCTTGATTGATCTGACAAACGACCTGAGTGATTCATCGCGAAGCTTGATAGAATCTGACGAAGTTTGTTTGGAGGCAACTTCTGATGAAAACTTCATTTGACCCTTCAAAATGTTAGGTGCCTATCTCCTCCAGGGGCTCCTATCCTTACCAGTGTTAGCCATTTTATGATCTTCAAGTTCTTGTTTGTTTTTTGACCTTTAGATGTGTGAATGTTTGATCAAAACTATTAGAATATATCTTCTAAAATCTGAACTAGAAATAAGGAGGTTGATGTCAACATTATTCTTTGTCTCTATAAATACTAAGTCTGAATTATTCTGTGTAGATGTTCGACTTTGAAGAGCAGATTAAATTTTCAATTTCTATTGCCTGCTTTGATGTTTTGGAACTCCCATAAATATGGAGAGGGGGAGTCGCGTCTTATGTTTAGAGGGACACACCTTTAGGGAACCACGTCTCATGAGGGACGCGTCTCAAGAGAGACACGTATCATGAGAGACATGTCTCATGAGCGGATGTTTCTTAGTTAGCTTCCCTAAGTCTCTCTTAAGACACCCGCTTTAAGACACCTGAATCTAAAGTCATCAAACAGGAGTTCGATCTAAATTTATAAATATTATTTATATCCTCAAACTGGAGATCGAAAACTATACTTGAATAAAGCGATTGGATTTAAATGATGATAATGAATAAATGCAATCATCATTTGCATCTGACCGATGCTATCAGATTTCAACACTCCTTCTTAGCTAGGGAAGATAACTCCAATCAAGTATATAGTGATATCACCTTACTCGTGATATCAGAAGATATGAAATGCTTCTGAAAGTGTCATTAATATGACATTCTTCATAACACATCTTGATTATGGTATGTGCACTTACATCAGGTCTCATGATGTCTACCTTAAAATTCATGGCATATCCACGGATACATTTATCCACCATGATTATCTCATAAGGATCATAATAATTTTCAACTGATATCAAGTCTCATGATATCTATCAAAAATGTCCAAGAGATACTATCATGACATATCCACAGATATCAAGTCACATGATATCTATCATGATAGTTCAACTAATCATTGTAGAGTCTTCATTTTACAATGTCAAATACAAGTGTTCATTATTAGAAAGATCGTCACCTTTCAATAATGTACACAGGGGGAGAGAGGGCCCATAAAGTCATGGAGTCACACACATAACAAAAGAGTTTACACATTAAACATCTTTTAAATACATTAGTACAAAATAAACAATTTGAATCTCAATTTCAATAACAAATTACATTTCAACCATACCAAGTTTCTTCCTGAAATGTTCAACTTTAACTTTGGAGAGAGGCTTGGTGAGAATGTCTATTGTTTGATCATTTGTACTAATATACTCCAACTGGATCACATTCCTTTCTACCATGTCTCTTACATAGTGGTAAGGAATCTCAATATGCTTAGATTTATCATGGGATACAGGATTTACTGAAAGCTTAATGCAACTCTGATTATCACAATGGATAATAGTAGGATTCAAGGGCTCACCAAACAATCCCACAAGCAATTTCCGGAGCCATACTGCTTCTCTTGCCCCCATAGAGGCTGCAATATATTCAACTTTTGTTGAGCTTTGTGCCACTGAAGACTGTTTCCTGCAGATCCAAGAGATCATAGCTGATCCTAAATGGAAGCAACATCCTGATGTGCTTTTCCGATCGGTTACACTTCCAGCCCAATCTGAATTAGAGTATCCATGTAAGTCTAGTTGGACATTTCTGTATTTGAGACCATATCCAATAGTACCTTGAAGGTATCTCAATATGTGTTTCACAGCAACAAGGTGAATTTCCTTTGGTTCACACATGAATTGGCTTAGGGCATTCACTGCATAGCAACTATCAGGTCTGGTGTTAACCAAGTACATTAATGATCCAATTATCTGTCTATAGAGAGTAGGATCTGCAAATTTTGATTTTGCTGCTGCTTTTTCCAATTTGTGTAAGTTGGTTTCCATAGGTGTAGACATGGGTCTATAGTCCAACATCCCAAATCTCTTCAGAATATCAATAGTGTACTTTCCTTGATTTAGGGTGATGCCATCTGACTTCTACCAGACTTCTAACCCCAGAAAGTAATGTAAAATGCCCAAGTCTTTCATGTCAAATTCTGAAGTCAGGTCCTTTTTACCTTGAGCAATAAGGTGATCTTCTCCTATTATCAGCAGGTCATCAACATATAAAATTATTATTAGCATATCACCTTTAATTACCTTAAAATAGAGATTTGGATCTGCATCATTCTTGGAGAATCCTAGTCCCAAGAGATAGCTGTCAATTCTTTCATACCAAGCCCTGGGAGGCTGTTTAAGTCCATATAGTTCTTTCTTCAATCTGCATACATGTGAGTCAGTTTTATGTATCACAAAACCTTCAGGTTGCTCTAGATAGACTTCTTCTTCAATGGTCCCATTCAGGAAGGCAGTTTTCACATCCATTTGATGGATCTTTCAGCCTTTAGCTGCTGCAATAGCTATTACTACTCTCACAGAGGTGTATCGAGCAACAGATGCAAATGTCTCTTCATAATCAATACCTTCCTTTTGTGAGAAACCTCTGGCCACAAAACGTGCCTTGTGTTTTTCTATACTGCCATCAACAGCATGTTTGATTTTGAAGAGCCATTTGGAAGAGACAACAGATTTCTCTTTTGGCCTAGGTACTATATCCCATACATCATTTTTCAAAATGGACTGATACTCTTCTGTCATTGCATCTTTCCACACTTGATGTTTGAAGCTTCCGCAACACTAGTAGGTTCTGAATTAATGATCTCGTTCATTAAGGCAACATAGCTTGAGAATCTTTTGGGTCTCTTACTTTCTCTAAAAGTTCCTTGGGTGTTGTATGATTCTCAGCTTCTTTCATCATCTTCCTAGCCCAAAGAGGTCTCTTCTTGCTGTTGTCATTTGGATCCTTTTCTAGAGCAGTTTGGTTTTCACTAATGATTTCTTCAGGATACTCCCTCTGAATCTCAGGAGCAGGCTCCTCTTCTAAGTCTTTAGGAGGATCTTGAATTTCTATCTAACTTGAACTCTTTGCCCTTTTGAAGGCAATGTCTTCCTCAAATATGACATCTCTACTTAGTTCAATTTGTTTATGCCCGAATATGTATATTTTGTAGGCTTCTGAGGTTTCACTATATCCCACAAATACCCCTTTCTTTCTAGAAGGTTCTAGTTTGGATCTCTTTTCTTTAGGTACATGAATGTAGACAGGGCAACCAAAGATCCTTAAGTGACTTGTGTCAAGTTTTATACCAGTAAATGCTTCTTCAGGAGTCTTGTTATCTAGATGTGAGTGGGGACATCTATTTTGGATGTAGACAGTTGTCCTAGAGGCTTCTGACCAAAATGAGGCTTCAATGTTTTGGTCAAACAACATTGCTCTAGCAGCTTCTACAATTGTTCTATTTTTCCTCTCAGCAACACCATTTTGTTGAGGGTTGTAGGCTACAGTAAACTCCCTCTTAATCCCAACATTTACACAAAATTCCTTAAAGATTTCTGAGGTGTATTCCTTTCCATTATCTGTTCTTAGGATTTTGATTTTCTTCCCGGAGAAGTTTTCTATAAGTGCTTTGAACTCCTTAAACCTTTTAAGGATTTCTATTGACTCTTTACACTTAAGAAAATATATCAAGGTCTTCCTAGAGAAGTCATCTACAAATATTACATAATATAAGAACCCCGCCATGGAGGGTACAGACATGGGTCCACATAAGTCAGAGTGTACTAATTCTAATACAGTTTTGGTTTTACTAAAACTATTTTGGAGGGTTCCCTTTGTATTCTTTCCTAGGGCACACCCTCTGCATGTTCCTTCATGGATTTGTTTTAGTTTGGGCAATCCTATTACTAATTTTTCCACAGAAGGTGAAATATACCGGCAATTTTTTCACTTTTTCACAACTAAATTCACCCATTAACTTTAGTGAAAACACAATCCAACTAAAGGGAACCCTTTCCTCTGATCAACCCAGATCCCAATGCGGGCAAGCTGAGAGCATACTCGAAAAGGGATCGTTAGAGCAACCGAAACTACTGAAAGAGTAATGAAAGGACATAACAATCAACTCAACCATTTATTCAGCGGGAGGACTGAAAATGAAAGTACATTACTGAAATTAAATATGCAACTCGACCACTTGTTCAGCGGGAGTATGTTGACGGCTCAGCCGATCAGCAATATGATGAAGTGATGCATTACAATATATAAATAGGCGGCAAGCCAGCCTCTTCCACTTATTCAACGGGTGATGCAAGAAATGAAAACTGAAACTATAAACTGAAATGATGCCAGTCTCTTCCACAAAAGTGGGGATACAAAATATAAAGTGCAGAAAGTAAAGAGCTGATCAGTACTACTGATTCAGCATTACAAGGCGATGAACAATCTGCAAATACGATGAGATGTAGATAACCATTGAACTCCAGAATGTTAGGAAATGAACTCCAAACAAGTACAAGCTATCCAGCATATGAAATAAAGTAAAAAGGACTAAAATATCAGGTCTGATATAAAAATTGCAGCAATCAAAAATTCATACCAGCAAGCCCTAGAATCACCCAAACGCTCATAACTTTGTCAAAACACCTCCGATTGATGTGAAATCAAGTGCAAAGGAAGCATAAGAGAAGGGCGACCAAGTACAAACCAAGAAACAGCAACAAGCAACCTCTGATATTTTATGCACGCTTCCCAATGCAATGGCCGGCAAAGTACAACCTCCAAGAAAGGGCGACTAGCAAGATAAAATCCAAATCACCTTTGAATAATCTGAAAACTTGCAAGAAGGGGCGCCCCAAGTAGACTTGAACAATAAGCCAATACCTAGAACCAACAAAAAATTGTGCAAGGAGCTATGATTGAAAATGTGCTTCAGCCAAACACCACACCAGCATTACCAAGAACTAATAAAAATGCAAGAACTCAACTACAATGTGCTCAATCTGTTCTCAAAGATTAAGAACAACCAAAATCTCAACTAGTTGCTATTTTTCAAGCAAGAAGTCAAGCCAAAGCTAGGAGGTATGCATTCCTCGTAGCAACTCACTAACCATTCCGGTAGCATAACATTACTGTAGATATGAGATAATCAAAGAGAGAGCAAGGCCTCTTATTTATAACTTTCTCCAACCTTGAATTCAAATTTATTTTCCCTCCAATTAGGTCGCCCCCATGAGATTCACATTCAAATTCACTTTGACATTTGCATTTCATTTCAAACTTCATCCTCCATAACTTGGCATCTAAACATAAGAAGGATAAAACTTTATTTAAAATGCCAATAAAAGGAATGTTAGGCGTCCCAAATAATAAAGTGAAATGCTTTTCAAATATTTCTCCAAGTATGATGTCCAAAATACTTAAGTGAAAAACCTTATAAAATTTGCCCTTTTTAATAAACCAACTTATCCCTCCATTTAGGTGTCCACCAAGCCTTAGTAAAAATATTTCACTTAAAATAATATTTTCATCAAATATCGAACTTGCCAAAATAATCACCTCAAATGCTGGAGACCGGCTGAATATACTCCCCTGCCTGAAATAGCCATAATACCAAGTTGTTGAACTACTGCCAAAATTAGCACCAAACGTGTTGGAGACCAAACTGCTCAAATTGAGTGCTAGATATAGCCGCTAAATTGGACTGCAGAGACCCTGCTAAAAATAGATCTTACTAAAAATAGCATACTGCTAAAAATAGTAAGTTGTTCCAAGCTCATTTTAACCACAATCCGAGCAACCATTGTACTTACTAAAAATAGTAAGTCCAAAAAATTCTGATTCAATTGCATGTCACGCTGTTGCGAAGCTCTCTGAAAACCCAGAAGGAATCCAGAATCCGAACTATAAAACTCCAACATGCATCCATCGTAACTTACTAAAAATAGTAAGTCCGGAAAAGTTCTCTGATTCAATTGCATGTCATACCACCGCAAAGCTCTCTGAAAACCCAGAACGAATATCGCAACCAAACTGCAAAACTCCAACATGCAAACCCCTAAATCCTCAAAAGAAACCTCCAAGCAACTGGAAACCCAAATTCATGTATCTCTAGAGTACAGGATTGGCCTATCACACGACCCTCGTAGGCTGATAGACTGGATAGAGGGTCACTTCGAGCTTGGCTCTGCTTCAGTTAGCAGAGATTGATCAGTAGTCTTTCGTTTGGGCTCGATCGGAGACTTTTTGCAGAATTGCTATTTTTAGCAGTTCCTGGCAGGCAGTGTGGGACCCCTGCTATTTTTAGCAGTATGGCTTTGGCAGTATTCGGAATCACTTCAGAGTTCGTCAGCTTCAGACGGATCAGTCATCGGATGAGTATCGAGGAAGATATTAATATTTAATTGCATTAATTAAATATTAATCATTTAATGATTATAATATAAAGTTATAATATTAAATTATAACTTAAGTGATTTCTCATTGAGGGGTGCGCCATCATCAGAAGGGGCCTATTTGGCAATTAAATTATGATTTAAATATTTGGCTGAGGACTATGGAGAATTAAAAGAATTAAAAAGTCAAATATTAATTAAAACCCTATTCTTAAGGAAATCGCACTTTTCAGCATATTAGAGGATTTGCCTTGGGTTTTGAGGGATTATGTCATTTTATGAATGGAAATTGATCAAGTTTTGTCTGAGCAAGAAGCTTTAGGGTTTCAGTCTCGAACTCATTGGGGAACGAGCCATCTCCATTGAAAGCAGTTCAGAGGGTGTGAAATAACATCTGATTTATTGCCAGCACAGAGGTTTCTTCATCCAGAGGAAATTACAGAGCTTCAGAGATTATTTTATCTTCAGAGTTCTATTAGTATTTTTCATCCAGAGAACATACATCTATCCAGGCGCCCCATATTACAGAGTCTGGACATTTATTTCAAGGGAGCCATACCTTTTGCATTGATTGCTGCTGCTGCAGCCGTACCATCTGTCAGGCCGTACCATTAAGAGGGCCGTACTTCTCACACACAAGGAAATGCCTCCTCTTTTGGTTATCCAGTTTCACTCATCCAGGCGCCTAGACTACTGGACCATTTCTTGATCATCAGACGGAGAGATGAAGGTGTAATCATTGCAGCCGTACCATATTCAGCAGATTATTTATTGCTGCAGCAAATCAGGTTTTCATAAATATCACTGCTTTTTTAATTTGCATGTATCTGGATCGTCATTGTAATCATTGCAGAAGTTTAAATAATAGCCTGGCATCAGTATTTGCTATTGATACTGTAGTTTTTAGTGTTGATTAATTTCTATTGAATTTATTATCATTTTCAAGCAAAATCGCAATTTCTCTATTTCATGCAAAAAAACCCAAAAACCACAAAAAAATCAAAAATTGCAAAAACAAACAAAAAACTCAGTCTGATTCAGAAACAGGGGAAACCAAGGGTTTCTACAGTGGTATCAGAGCTAAATCCTGCCATCCTAAGGGTTTAGCCATCATATGCAGCCAGACGAGCTTGAACCATACAGGTATTATACACGCAGACGTGCCTTGATTGACAGGCAACGGAGTTTGAGTAGGCAGCCAGAAAACATGGCTGACAGGAATGACAGGGCTGACAGAGCAGATATACCTAGAGATCAGGACGATGCCGAGGTTTTAAACACTCTCAGAGACTTACGAGCAGGTCAGCGGCAGTCTAATGATGTGCTACAGCAGTTGGCAGTGGCAATCCAGAGGTTAGGTATACAGAGGAGACCGTCACCACAGCGTGACGATAACAGGAGTGATGCAGGATCTCAGAGAGCACCTAGGACTGTTTCACGGACAGCAGACAGGCCCACTAGGCCTACTTTTGTGAGACAGGAGCCCGATGAGGCTATTGCAGGTGAGGAGCATGAGGAGTTGTTCGTAGATACACTGATGGCAGCGAACGAGGAGTGGGAGTTAGTACCACCTGATGTCAGAGAGAGGATTTCCTTTGACCGATTTGTTACACAGAGGAGAGAATATCGCAGAGGACGACAGGATTGGAGACCTAGACATCAGAACAATGACCTAAAACATGCTACAAACAAACTCAATCTAGCGATGTTCGATGGTAGTGGCAAGGTGACAGCCCAGGCATGGATCAGTAAGTTAGACACATTCCTCACATTACGCCCGATGGCTGAGAGAGATGCTATCCGTTATGCGACACTGCATCTTGAGGGAGTGGCTTACGATTGGTGGCACCACGGTATGGTGACCTTACAGCATGACAGGATCACATCATACCAGGAGTTTGTGGACAGATTGGTTGAGCGGTTTGACAGGAAGGATCCAGAATCCTACTTCAGAGATTTGGCTCAGTTGAGACAGAGTGGCAGTTTGGAGTCCTATATTGGTGACTTTCAGAAGTTATCAGTCATGGTTCTGAACATTTCAGAGAGGCGATTGGTAGTACTCTTCCTCGAGGGTTTGACAGAGCCACTGAGAGGTTGGATCAAAGCCTTTGATCCTCCTTTGCAGGAGGCGATGAAGAAAGCACGAAGCATGGAGTTGGCAGCACCTTCTAGTAGATTTAACTCCCGAGGGTCTTCGTCATTTAGAGATAATAAGGGCTTTAACAGAAATAAGGACAAATCTGATTTTAACAAAGAAAAATCAGACTTTAAAAACACGATTCGAAAGGTAAATCAGCAGCACCACCTTTGGATCGTGAGGCCCTTAATGACCTACGCAGGAAGAAGCGTTGCTTCTACTGCAAAGGACCGTATGACGCCAATCACGATTGTCCTCTAAGACCTAAGGGCAAGGCAAATCGCGTGATGTGGGCATATTATGAGGACTCAGAATCAGAAAATTCCGAACAGCAGGAGCCTAGAGCTGAGACAGAGCCAGAGCTTCAGATACAGGAGGCACGGCTATCTAGCATTCAGCAGGAGGGCTCATTCAGGATTTGGGGTGTGTTAGCAGGACAGAGGGTCATCTCCCTTCTTGATACAGGAGCCACACATAATTTCATTGATGCTAGGTTTGTTGAAAAACGCGGACTCATCACTGAGGAGTTCGAAGGAATTAGAGTTAAGGTAGCCGACGGGCACACGTTGAGGTGTGAACGCATGATAAAGGATCTCCCTTTACGCTTGAACAATTATGAGTTCAAGGCTGATTACTATGTTGTTAATATGGGGGATATTGATTTGGTCTTGGGAATGAAGTGGCTTCATTCATTGGAGGAGGTCACTCTTCG